>BLSH010068350.1:32091-57387 GCA_018402905.1 Glandirana rugosa
CTTAAAATTATAAATACCCAAGTCGTACTTACGGTGGGGCCCCACGGACAAAATCTGTTGCAACAGTCAATACACAACGGTTTACAGTAACATAGATATCACAAAAAAGGGTTATTTAATTAAAACGTATATAGTAATGTACGACGACCCAATAGGGAGGAGGGAAATGACCCTCCCAAACCCGGAAGGAAACCCAAGCCCCAGAAAGGGGTTATAACCATAAATGGTGGTGGTCAGTGGGTAGTCACTGGTGGTGGTCTGTGGGCCGTGGGTAGTCACTGGTGGCGGTCAGTGGGTACTGGGTAGTCACTGGTGGCGGTCAGTGGGTAGTGTCTAGTGGTGGTCATTGATGGGTGACGGGTGACTCGTGGAGGTCACTGATGGGTGACTGGCGGTGGTCACTGATGGGTCATGGGTGACTGGCGGTGGTCACTGATGGGTGCCGGGTGTCTGGTGGTGGTCACTGATGGGTGACTGGTGGTGGTAAATACCAATATTGGGGAAAGACCCCGAACCCAAAGGAAGGCCCAAACCCTCCCAGTAAAGGGAGGAGGGATAACCCAGCAGCATGTAATGATATATGCAAAATTAATTTATTGGGAAAAAACACTATAGATACAATGACATTTGGCAACACATAACTGACAACGTTGTCTAAAACAGGCACCCCGGGGTGGCATTCATGCTGAACCCATAAATATTAAAATTCTAAATAGCCCCGATTGGTCTATGTATCCCAGGGAATCCTCTAAGCACACTGCCACTCAATAAAGTATGGCCAGTGGTACGAGGAACATCTGGGCATTAGTACACCTCAGGGGTAAATGATATAGCACCGATGGAACATTTCTTATACCATAAAGCCTGACCATGCAAGTAACAGCAATACAGGTGACCCAAATCATTGACATCAGCCGTAGATCGCCAAATTGAAATGATCAATGGTGGTCCATTAATGGTGCTGGGTTATCCCTCCTCCCTTTACTGGGAGGGTTTGGACCTTCCTTTGGGTTGGGGGTCTTTCCCCAATATTGGTATTTAGTTGTAAATTTTGGTCCCATTGGTGAACCCCACCCTACATTGGGTGTGACAGCAGTTTTTGGCTTGATTTCAACCTGTTTATTGGTTTGGAGATCCGTGTCCATCACTTCCCCTTTCCCTATATCCCTTTATTTTTGTGACTGGTGGTGGTCACTGATAGGTGCCGCGTGTCTGGCGGTAGTCACTGATGGGTGACGGGTGTCTGGAGGTGGTCACTAATGGGTGACCGGTGTCTGGTGGTGATCACTAATGCGTGTCGGGTGACTGGCGGTGGTCACAGATGCGTGACGGGTGACAGGTGACTTGCGGTGGTCACAGATGCATGACGGGTGACAGGTGACTGGCGGTGGTCACTGATGGGTGATGGGTGACTGGCGGTGGTCACTGATGGGTGACGGGTGACTGGTGGTGGTCACTGATGGGTGACGGGTGTCTGGAGGTGGTCACTAATGGGTGACCGGTGTCTGGTGGTGATCACTTATGCGTGACGGGTGACTGGCGGTGGTCACAGATGCGTGACGGGTGACAGGTGACTGGCGGTGGTCACAGATGCATGACGGGTGACGGGTGACTGGTGGCGGTCACTGATGGGTGATGGGTGACTGGCGGTGGTCACTGACGGATGACGGGTGACAGGTGCACTTTATGATGGCAGTCTGATGACAGGTGCACTTTATGATGACAAGTACACTTTATGATGACAGGTACACTTTATGGGGGCATATGGGGTGACTGTTGGGTGACAGGTGCATTGGGGGGGGGGGCAGGGGGGATGTGACAGCTGTGTGTTTTTACTTAACAGATCAGTAACTCACTGATCCCAGCTCTTCCCTCCTCACACTGGACACTGTGTGAGGAGAGAAGACCTGGTAACAGTGAGTTACCGCTCTGTTTACATTGGATGTGATCGGCTGTGAAGTAGATCACAGCCAAACACAAGGTAACAGCCGCCGGCTGGCGGCTGATACCAGTGTCGGTGACATGCAGTGTTCCCTGGGAACACGCCGCCACCGACGTGCACGCGCAGCACGCTCCCGAACGCACGCACGCGACGGATGTGCCATTTGGCTGTTCAACCAATGGCTGTTCACCCCTATCAGTGACGCGCAGACACCGACAGAGCCGGGATGCGCGCGCCCGATCGCGCACAATCCCGGCTTCATATGACGTCGTCCCGGGAACAATAGCCATTCCGCCCCGCCGTCATTTGATGGTGGGCGGACGGCAACTGGTTAATCATTCACATAGGGGAGGTCATATCTGGGAGCATCCTTATTTTTAAGAGGGGCTTCCAGACTCTGATAAACCCCCCTTCCCCCAGAAGGCAATCCAATATTCCTTGGATCAACAATTCCTGGTGTTATTACCTGTAAATATTAATATCCAGTTTAGGGATGGGCCGAACATCTCCCTGTTCCGTTTGCACCAGAACATCTCGAACAGGGAAAAAGTTCTAGCGAACATGTGAACCCTATTAAAGTCTATGGGATACAAATATGAAAAATCAAAAGTCCTCATGTTAAAGGCTTACAGTATCTCACAAAAGTGAGTACACCCCTCACATTTTGTAACTATTTTATTATATCTTTTCATGTGACAACACGGAAGAAATGAAACTTTGCTACAATGTAAAGTAGTGAGTGTTCAGCTTGTATAAAAGGGTCAATTTGCTGTCCCCTCAAAATAACTCAACACACAGTCATTAATGTCTAAACTGCTGGCAACAAATGAGTACACCCCTAAGTGAAAGTGTCCAAAGTGGGCCCAATTAGCCATTTTCCCTCCCCAGTGTTATGTGACTCGTTAGTGTTAAAAGGTCTTAGATGTGAATGGGAGAGCAGGTGTGTTAAATTTGGTATTATCACTATCACTCTCTAATACTGGTCACTGGAAGTTCAACATGGCACCTCATGGCAAAGAACTCTTTGAGGATCTGAAAAAAAGAATTGTTGCTCTACATAAAAATGGCCTAGGCTATAAGAAGATTGCCAAGACTCTGGAACTGAGCTGCAGCACAGTGGTCAAGACCATACAACGATTTAACAGGAGCGTTTTCACTCAGAACAGGCCTCGCCATGGTCGACCAGAGAAGTTGAGTGCACATGCTCAGAGCCATATCCAGAGGTTGTCTTTGGGAAGGAGATGTACTGTATGAGTACTGCCAGCATTGCTACAGAGGTTGAAGGGTCAGCCTGTCAGTGCTCAAACCATACACTGCACACTGCATCAAATTGGTCTGCATGGCTGTCATCCCAGAAGGAAGCCTCTTCTAAAGATGATGCTTAAGAAAGCCTGCAAACAGTTTGCTGAAGACAAGCAGACTAAGGACATGGACAATTGGCGGCAACCAGGTGAGGAGTACAAAGGCAAGTGTGTCTTGCCTACAGGCAAGCATTATGGTGGGAGTGTCATGGCCTGGGGCTGCATGAGTGCTTCCGTCACTGGGGAGCTACAGTTCATTGAGGGAACCATGAATGCCAACATGTACTGTTACATACTGAAGTAGAGCATGATCCCCTCCCTTTGGAGACTGAGCCGCAGGGCAGTATTCCAACATGATAAAGACCCCAAAATATTTACAAAAATGTGAGGGGTGTACTCACTTTTGTGAGATACTGTATATGCAAGTTATTGCCATAAAAAGTGTATGGGGACCTGGGTACTGCCCAGGGGGACATGTATTGATGCAAAAAATGTTTTTGAAACAATCGTTTTTAAAGGAGCAGTGATTGATGCTTAAATGGAAACAATAAAAAATAAAAAAAATCCTTTAAATATCGTGCCTGGGGGGTCGCCTAAAGCCTGGTACACACAATTTGATTGTTGTATGACCGCGCGTCCAACTTTTTTCAAAATTGGCTGTCCATGATTTTGTCTAGCGTACTGACGGTAGTCAAATTATCGCTCGACAAAACCGAGCGTAGTGATGTGTTAGGAGCGTATAAAGAGGAAGTTCAGGTGAATGTGAATTGTGAATTACAGATGCAGGTTTACACGACCGAACACTTCCTGGATTCCGAGCATGCGTGTTTGTACTTACAACTTTAGTTTGGCCAACGTCTGTACACACAAGCCGAAAATTGGACAACGCCTTGTTGGCAGACAAAAGTTTTCTAGTCTTCACATACAACTTCTGTTGGACGATAATTGAAAATTGGCTGTCGAATGGTGCATACTAATGGTTGGATTATCGGACAACAGGCTGTCGTACGACCATTGTTGGTCGATAATTGTACCGTGTGTACGGGCCTTTTGTC
Organism: Glandirana rugosa; assembly: GCA_018402905.1. Classification (NCBI taxonomy): domain Eukaryota; kingdom Metazoa; phylum Chordata; class Amphibia; order Anura; family Ranidae; genus Glandirana; species Glandirana rugosa. The sequence continues at coordinate 36,390 of BLSH010068350.1, forward strand.
TGCCTGTAAAGTGCCGCATCTGTACGATGTTTAAAGCCTGCTGCAGCAATACTGACATTTCTAAAGGAAAAAATGTAATTTAAACTTGCTCGCAACTGTAATGTATTGCCGGTTCCCAATAATACAGATAAAAAAAAGAAAAATACAGCGTAGAGTCCCCCCACAGTCCATATGGGTCTGATATGGATTTTAAGGGGAACCCCATGCCAAAATTTTAAATAAAAATGGCATAAAGTCCCCCCCAAAATCCATAGCAGACCCTTATCAAAGCATGCATCCTGGCAGGTCAGGAAAAGGGAGGGGATGAGCGAGCACCCCCCCACCCCAAACCACCTTGTTCCCATTGTTTAATGGGGACAATGGCCTCTTCCCAACAGCCCTGGGCTATGATTGTCGGGGTCTGTGGGTGGGAGGCTTATCGAAATCTGGAAGCCCCCTTTAAAAAGGGGGCCCCAGATCCCACCCCCCCATGTTAATGGGTAGGCAAGGGGCGGGGCCATCCAGTTACATCACCCGGTGGCACCACCCCCTTATGAGGTCGCCCCCCCCTCTTGCCTATATAAGGACTGTCAAAGCGAAGAGGAGGCAGGTGGCCTGAGGCCTGCGGACATCGTGATTGATGATGGATGTATATCAAGGGATGCTATTTTTTTCTTTTTTAATAAAGGACTTGTCAAAAACTAGTTCCTGTGGTTATTACCTTTTGACACATTTTTGGTGAAGTAGGGGTACGATGTACCAGATACCCATTCACATGGGGGTGCCGGGATCTGGGCGCCCCCTTGTTAAAGGGGGCTTCCAGATTCTGATAAGATACTTTAATACTAGGCACTTTCACCCCCTTCCTGTCCAGACCCATTTTCAGCTTTCAGTACTCTCACACTTTGAATGACAATTACTCAGTCATGCAACACTGTACCCAAACACATTTTTTACCATTTTTTTCACACAAATAGAGCTGTCTTTTTGGTGGTATTTAATCACCACTGGATTTTTTTTTTTTTTTGCGATATAAGTAAAAAATGCGTGAGAGCTTTGAATAAAAACACTTTTTTTTAAATAAGTAATTTTTGTTCATAAATTTAGGCCAAAATTTATACTGCTACATATCTTTGGTAAAAATAACCCAAATTAGTGGATATTATTTAGTCTGTATAAAAGTTGTAGAGAGTCTACAAGCTATGGTGCAAATCATAAAAAAATGATCACACCTGATGTACTGACTCATTTCTTGAGGCCCTGAAATATCAGGACAGTACAAATACCCCCAAATGACCCCTTTTTGGAAAGTAGACAGCCCAAGGTATTTAGTAAGAGGCATGGCGAGTTTTTTGAAGTTGTAAATTTATCCCACAATTCTTGGGAAAATTAAGAAAATATATATATTATTTAAATAAAATTGTCATAATAAGTTATTTCTCACACACAGCATATGTATACTTCCAATTACACCCCAAAATACATTCTGCTACTCCTTCTGGGCATGGGAATACCACATGTGTGAGACTTTTTCACAGCCTGGCCACATAGAGAGGCCCAACATGCAGGGAGCACCATCAGGCGCTCTAGGAGCATAAATTACACATCTAATTTCCTGACTATCTATCACAATTTTGAAGGTCCTGGAGCACCAGGACAATGGAATTACCCACAAAATGGCCCCATTTTGGAAAGAAAACACCCCAACGTGTATTCTATGAGATATGGGCTGCAGATAGGTACTACGGTATTCTGATGAGCTAAAGATAGGTACTGGGGTACTCTGATGGGCTGCAGATAGGTACTTGGGTACTCTGATAGGCTGCAGAGAGGTACTCGGGACTCTGATGAGCTGGTGACAGGTACTCGGGTAGTCTAATGCGGCAGGTAAGGAAGTGGTTAAAATCCATACCAGACCCAAAGGGTCCCCCCAGACCATTTTTTCCCCCAATCTTTTTTAATTTACATTCTTTTTTTTACATTTTTTTTTAATATCCAGCTCTCAGCGGGGAAGCCTTAACAACCTATTGACTGTGCGATCGGTGGGCGAACATCCTGCTAAGTGCCCAGAAAGTTCAGGTGTTATACCTGAATGGGCGATGTTCAGGCTGAACTTATGCTCGGCCTAAACCGTTCGCCCATCCCGAGTGGTGCCTGAACACTGTAACTCCTCACAGTTACTGTTGCTGGGTGCAGGAATGGGCCATGCAGATAAAAATTAGCAAAAAAATTTAAATTACGTGTACCTGTCAAACAGGTGCTGAAAAATTGGGCCTTGGTGGTGCCTGAACACTGTAACCCCTCACAGTTACTCTTGCTGGGCGCAGGAATGGGCCCTGCTGTAAAGAATTAGGAAAAAAATTGAAATTACAATATCTCACAAAAGTGAGTACACCCCTCACATTTTTGTAAATATTGTATTCTATCTTTTCATGTGACAACACTGAAGAAATTACACTTTGCTACAATGTAAAGTAGTGAGTGTACAGCTTGTATAACAGTGTAAATTTGCTGTCCCCTCAAAATACACACAGCTATTAATGTCTAAATCATTGGCAAGAAAAGTGAGTACACCCCTAAGTGAAAATGTCCAAATTGGGCCCAAAGAGTCAATATTTTGTATGGCCACCATTATTTTCCAGCACTGCCTTAACCCTCTTGGGCATGGAGTTTAACAGAGCTTCACAGGTTGCCACTGGACTGCTCTTCCACTACTCCATGATGACATCGCAGAGCTGGTGGATGTTAGAGACCTTGCGCTCCTCCACCTCCCGTTTGAGGATGCCCCACAGATGCTCAATAGGGTTCAGGTCTGGAGACATGCTTGGTCAGTCCATCACCTTTACCCTCAGCTTCTTTAGCAAGGCAGTGGTCGTCTTGGAGGTGTGTTTGGGGTCATTATCATGTTGGAATACTGCCCTGCGGCCCAGTCTCTGAAAGGGAGGGGATCATGCTTTGCTTCAGTATGTCACGGTACATGTTGGCATTCATGGTTCCCTCATTGAACTGTAGCTCTCCAGTGCCGGCAGCACTCACAAAGCCCCAGACCATGACACTCCCACCACCATGGTTGACTGTAAGACACAATTGTCTTTCTACTCCTCACCTAGTTGCCACCACACACACTTGACACCATCTGAGCCAAATACGTTTCTCTTGGTCTCATCAGACCACAGGACATGGTTACAGTAATCCATGTCCTTAGTCTGCTTGGATTCAGCAAACTGTTTGCGGGCTTTCTTGTGCATCATCTTTAGAAGAGGCTTCCTTCTGGGACAACAGCCATGCAGACCAATTTGATGCAGTGTGCAGTGTATGGTCTGAGCACTGACAGGCTGACCCCCACCCCTTCAACCTTTGCAGCAATGCTGGCAGCACTCATACGTCTACTTCCCAAAGACATGCGCTCAATTTCTTAGGTCGACCATGGTGAGGCCTGTTCTGGGTGGAACTTGTCCTGTTAAATTGCTGTATGGTCTTGGCCACCGTGCTGCAGCTCAGTTTCAGTGTCTTGGCAATCTACTTATAGCCTAGGCCATCTTTATGCAGAGCAATAATTATTTTTTCCAGATCCTCTGAGAGTTCTTTGCCATGAGGTGCCATGTTGAACTTCCAGTGACCGGTATGAGAGAGTGATAACACCAAATTTAACACAGCTGCTCCCCATTGACACCTGAAACCTTGTAACACTAACGAGTCACATGACATTGGGGAGGGAAAATGGCTAATTGGGCCTAATTTGGACATTTTCACTTAGGGGTGTACTTACTTTTGTTGCCAGCGGTTTAGACACTAATGGCTCTTTGTGGAGTTATTTTGAGGGGACTGCAAATATACACTGTTATATAAGCTGTACACTCACTACTTTACATTGTAGCAAAGTCATTTCTTCAGTGTTGTCACATGAAAAGATAGAATAAAATATTTACAAAAATGTGAGGTTTTGTAAGATACTGTACATGCACCTGTGAAACAGGTGCACAAAAATTGTGCCTTGGGTGTTGGTGTTGTCTGAACACTATAACCCCTCACAGTTACTCTTGTTGGGTGCAAGAATGGATCCAACTGTTTTAAATTAGGGGGAAAAATGAAATGACACGCACCTGTCAAACAGATGCAGAAAAATTGGGCCTTACGTGTTGGTGGTGCCTGAACAGTGTAACCCCTCACGGATACTCTTCCTGGGCGCAAAAATTGGCCCTGCTGTTAAAAATTTGAAAACATTTTTTAAATTACATGCACCTGTCAAACAGGTGCACGGTAGTGCTGGTCTCTGCCAGTTATACTCAAAAACTGTCAGAATCCTCCTCCTCCTCTTGGGTGTACTGTGAAATCAAAAGAATGGTGTCTGCATAAAGTGGGCCTTGAGAGGAAAGAGAGTACTCATCTTCCTCCCATTGTTCTGCTGTGAGTGCCCTGTCCATAATGCCACGCAGAGTCTGCTCCAGCAGGAACACAACAGGGATAGTGTCACTGATGCATGCATTGTTGCGGCTCACCATCCTTGTTGCCTCCTCAAATGGTGACAGGACAGTGCATGCATCCTTTATCAGCAGCCACCGGGGTGGGGAAAAGAAGCCAAGCTCCCCTGAGCCTGTCCTTGTGCCATACTCACACAGGTACTCATTGATGGCCCTCTGCTGCATGTGCAACCACTGCAGCATTGCCAATGTTGAGTTCCACCTGGTGCGCATGTCATAAATGAGGCGATTGGTGGGCAGGTTGAATGTCAGCCAGCTGAGCACTGGCATTGTATGACCCTCGGAAATGGTCACAGACTTTTCTGGCCTGCCTCAGAAGATCTTATAAGCCTGGGTACCTGTTCGAGAAAAACTGCACCATGAAATTCAGGACATGTGCCAAGCGGAGAGAAGGTTGGTGCCATTGTTGCGTACAACCATTCCTGACCCAAGCTGCCATGGTGTCAACCACCTCTGAGCCTGCCCCTGCAGAGCTGACAGAATCTCTGTCCCGGTGTGGCTCCTGTGCCCTAGACAGACAAACTGAAGCACTGGCATCTTTTAGCCTGACTGCTTGCATAGCCCCTTTAACGCTTAGGGAGCACTGCTGGTTCAGAGGACAATTCAGTAGAAGGGGTCATAGAGGAAAAAAAAGAGGAAGGGGTGGAGCAGACAGATGTGGCAGAATCACCACCAGCTTTTTGGAGGCATGGTGGTGGAACAAGCTCCAGTACTGAACCCAATGTAGCGTGAAGGAAATGTAATGTCCCTGAGCATGCCTGCTGGACCATGAGTCAGCAGTAATGTGAACCTTGCTGCTGACCGCCCTGTCCAATAAGGCCAAAACATTACCTTCCACATGATGGTACAGAGCTGGAATGGCCTTATGTGAAAAGAAATTTCTTTTCGGAACCTGCCACTTTGGTACAGCACATTCCACAAATTCATGAAAGGGGGCAGAGTCTACCAGATGAAAAGGCAGCAGTTGTAGTACTGCTAGCAATTTGGCCAAGCTAGCAATTAGACGCAGAGCATGTGGATGGCTGGGGAAGTTTTTTTTTACAGTTCAGCAACTGGGGTAGCGAAATATGCCTGGTGAAATCACCAGGTGGTGTACTGCTAGTAGATTGGGCGCAAGTACCTGTGGCACCCATTGCTATACCAGCACCCCTCACAGTGGAGGTTTTTGAGAAGACTTTGGGTATAGTAGGGGTAGATATCCCAGATGAAGAGCAAAGAGAAGTCTGCATTTTTTTATGATGTGGGAAAAGGAAACATAAGCAAAACACAAAGATACAAGCTGAACTTAATAACCCTGGTGAGTAGAACTTACCTCGGAAACCAAAGCACATACAACATCCCCCTGAAACAACTTAGTAACCTGCCACTGACTGTGCCTGATGGTAAGTAAGAACCTCCTGAACTTTGGCCAGCGACAAGAGAACTAAGAAACAAGGAGCACAAGCAAAAAAAGGCTACTACTTGGTAAGACCTGAAAATCCTGGGAAGTGCCAGGGTCCAACCCCATAGACCCAAACAACTACATAGAGTAGATACCCACCCCTAGGCTCAGATACAGGAAGCGTGCAGCAAATGATAGTACGCCAACCGAACCTAGCCTAATTGGAACCCTGCATGCCCAAGCGAAGAGGATTGCCCCAGATAACAGCAAGATCTATGACCAGAAATGCTAAGTAGTGAAAAGTATGTTTCTGTAGTATGATGAGGGCTCATACAAATGGTAGCTGAGACTTGTGCCGACCCCCTGACCAACAACTCCCTCCTGCCCATGACCTGCCAGCCGGAACCCCCTCCTACACCAACATACTGTGCCACGAGGAAAAATGAAAGGTGAAGACAGCTGGTTACCATACCAACTGAAATGGCATCTGCTGAATCCCTCCTCCATGGCCCCTAGACATGGGCGGAGGGACATGCAAGCTGACAGTTGTGAAGTGATATGGAGCAATGTACCATAGTGAGAGAACACCTGTGCACTGTGGCACAGACTGTGATGTGCACCGCGTACACTGACCATACGAGACCCCCACTCGAGCCTTTCTGTGAGTAACTACAGAGAAGCATGATAGTCTGTACCCAACAGGGGGAGCTCGTACCTTCACAACCAAAAACGTTTTTTTTTCAAAGGCTCCATTAATGTGTGTGCTCCCCGGTATTCTACGTTCCTTCTCTTTAGTAGTCAGTGTCTCCGATCTCTCCAGGTCAGTGAATAAAGGGTCAGTGTACACATGCCCCGCACCGCCAGGTGGAGGTGAGCCTGGCTCCTGTATGCTCCTATTTGGTGTCCTCCAACATTGTTAGCAATCTGATGAGGAGAGACCAGGATCATCTCCCCACCTCCTGTCTGTGACCAACCGGAGCAGAGCCAGCCATGGAGGACATGGGAGAGGAGCCGGGACAGGGGCAAGGAGAGCTCCAGGACACCAACCATGTAATCGTACCTAAATGCGGGAGGCTGCTGACCCCCCCAATGTGGCCATGCTATGAACCAGGCATCTGTCCCATCTTACCTTGCCCGCAGAATTCTGCAGAAACCCTGTAATCCCTTGCCCGATGAGGCTCGAGCCACAAGGCGACCTGACGTCACGTGAACTGGAACCGGAAGTGGTACAATGAAACAAGGAAATGTCGGTGGCTGGGAGGAAGCCAGGTTAAATCCTGCCGAGACTCCTCCGACAAATTCAGGATGACCTGCGGTCAGTCTTCCTATTTGTCTTTAAGTACCAACAAAAGAAAAAAAATATCTGAAAATGAATCAATTATACGATTCAGGGAAGTAGAGAAACAAAGTAAACAAAAATACATGGCTATGGTACCCCAGTTGTATAACTCCCACAATACCTCTGAAAGTCCCCAAACTAAACCCACTATAAACAGATGACACTTGACACTGATCTGGAGAAATTGGCCATTTTATTAATAAATTACATTAACATTTTTTATAACAGAAACCAAATCCAGTACCCGTAAAGTCTAAACTAGGTTGTCGGTCTTGGGAGGCATCCCATCACCCCATTCCACTTGGGTATCACTTTTAATACTTTTATTATTATTATCCCTGGCCATGCCACACTGGCTCGGGGAAAAAGACCTTTCATTTCTCAGTAGGTAATGCCTCCACAGACCCCAACAGCCAAATTAACTGAAACCTGGAAAACCCAAAACATTCAGGGCGGAAGGGCGGGAAATCCTTCCTTCTTCTTCAGCTTCTGCATGCGTGTATACAGGTCACGTCTCCTCTCCCAGTCGCTCCCACCTTCCAAGAAGTTAACTGGCCAATCAGGAGCAGCTCACTCCTGACTTCCTCTCCACTGTTAACCCCTCGTTGCCCATTATCATTGGTTCTCCTATCATGCAGCCCTGCGCTCATTTTTTTTTTTTTGCTACGGGCTTGTCTTGGCTATGGTACCCCAGATGTATAACTCCCACAACAATACCTCCGAACCTCCCCAAACTAAATACACTATAAACAGATGACACTTGACACTGATCTGGAGAAATTGGCCGTTCAGCCATTTTATTAGTAAATAACATTAATATTTCTTAAAACAGAAACCAAATCCAGTGCTCATAAAATCTAAACTAGGTTGCCGATCTTGGGAGGCATCCCATCACCCCATTCTGCTTGGATATCACTTTTAATACTTTTATTATTATTATTATTATCCCCATCCACGCAACACTGGCTGGGGAACAAGCACCTATTTAACTATCCCCAGCCATGCAAAACCGGCTCGGGGACAAGCCTTCCATTTCCCAATAGGTATTGCCTCCACAGACCCCAACCGCCACAGCACACAGGGGTGAACCCTTACACTTGTGGGCCCCTCCACAGATGCAATGCTCGCTGTACACTATCTTGAATGCCCAAGGCCCACAGATCAGTACCCACAGCGTTCAAGTGTACTCCGTCGCTCCGCAGATACCGCCAGGTATCTACCTCCAGATCTTTGTGCCTGACCACAAAACCCCCATTGCGCATGACAACCCTCCGCACTCCACAGCCCCCCAAGAAAGGCACCATACCCTACAGAGCCGGCAGCATCAGTAAAAAAATGTCCATGTCAACATTACTGACCGGGCCTTGTTGCCAAAGGGAACAGCCGTTAAAAGTATCCAGGAAGGTGTGCCACACCTTCAAGTCCTCCCTGTGCACTGCAGTCAAATTAATAAAGCGACTCGGGAAACTACCGGCCATAGCCGCTGACAAGCGGTGGCTAAAAATCCTACCCATCGACAAAATGCGACATGCAAAGTTGAGCCTGCCGAGGAGGGACTGCAGCTGCTGAAGCAGGACTTTCCGTTTTCCCACTCCCAAAGCAATCTTCGCTTTGAGAGCAAACAGTTTGCCCTCGGGAAAGCGATATTCCATGGCTATGGAGCTGATGATAATCCCCAAGATATGAATCATAGTGCATGGGCCCTCGGTCTTATCCCCAGCCAATGGAATACCGAAGCAATCGGCTACGTGTTGACTAGTGGCCAGCAAAACTCTGCACAAGTAAGATGAGGGAGGGCCCACACATAAAAAATAATGGATGACGGAACTCACCCCTGATACCTCCCAAACCACCTATTCAACAAAGGAGCTGAACGTTTTCGAAAAAGGCACAAGAGATAGAACAACCCATTGGTAAACAGGGGTCAACATAAAACAAATCCAACAATCTGCAACCAAGGAGATGAAAACTGTAAATGTTCCAGCAGTAAATGAAAAGCACCTTCAATATCTGTCTTAACCAATAAAGCACCTGGCCCGTATTGCTGAACCCAATAGATAGCTGCGTCGAGCGAAGTGTAAGACACTGAACACGTCTCCGGATTGATGGCATAATTAAAGTGGCTGTAAAGTCTGCTGGTTTTTCACCTTAATGCATTCTACCTTTTTGGTGCAGCAGCCCCCCCCAGAGCCCCCCTTAACTTACCTGAGCCCGAACCGATCCCACGCTAGGGATGATCCTTGTCCCTCTAGCTGCCGGCTCCGGTTCTCATTGGATGGATTGATAGCAGGACAGCTGCTGTCAATCAAGTCCAGTGACATGGTAGCCGAGGGGCAGAGCCGAGTCCCGTTGTATGTGTGAATGCACGCAACAGCAGGACTCGGGAGTGCACCCGCAAGGGTGACAAACAGGGAAAGCGCTTCCCTGACGGGTCACTCAGTGTGGAGGAGGAGTCAATATCGCCACTGAGGGACCCCAGAAGATGAGGATCGGGGCCACTCTGTGCAAAACCTCTGCACAGAGGAAGTGAGTATGACATGTTGGTTATTTTTGAGAAAAAAAAAAACCGAGCCTTTAGTATGACTTTAAACTGAACTTCCTTTGGGAAAGGATAAATAATGTATAAGGCGGAACTTCCGTGGTTGCTTCTTGGGAACCAAGTCCAATGGGGAAACCACCAAATTGGCCAGGAGGGGTTGCAAGAAAGGCCCTGCAATACAAACCAACGCTACCTCCTTAGCCAGCTTATCTGAAACCACCGCCGTGTGTGCCCTGGTGGAACGCAAATTATCAGCCATAGGAGGAATTCTGGAAAGGGAACACAGGATAACAAAGTCCACTGAAAACCCCTCCTCCAACAACCGGGCAGCTGCCTGGTCCAGATACCTATTTAGGAAAGGCTGCATCATTTCCACCCTCACTGCGTTGTGCCTTTTTCCCATAGATTCTCTGGCATGGCCCTTGCCCTGTTTAACCCAGTAGGAGAGAGTGTGTGAGCCGCTGCAGCTCGAGCACCCATGCTTGTATCGACACGAGGAACCAAAATGGCATGTTCCTTCATTGAACTGCCAGCAATAACCCCAACGCTTAATGCCTGACTGTCCTGGGGTGCTGGGACCTCCGGCCCCGCTTGGAAAAAGAGATGACCCTGCCTGCGCCAAGGTCATAAGGCGCATCCACAAGCTGATGTCCTTGTGGTCCCAGTATAAAGAAGGTTGGATGGCCTGACGTTGACGGAATTGTTCATCATAACAAAGCCATGCAACATCCCCCTACACTCTGTGAGCCTCACTGATTGCGTCTAAGTAGCAGAAGAGAGCCGAACAATTCTCCGAAGGCTTTTCCCTGATCACACTGGCCAGGACAGCAAAGGCCTGAAACCAGTTACTAAAGGTGCGTGGAATCAAGCGGTACTGCTGCTTATTCTCGACTTCCTTTTTGGACTCCTCCGGCTTCAACCTATCTAGGTTGAACTTTTCCAGAGGAAGTAACGTAAATATTTCTACGTCCTCATTCTTCCAAATTTTGTCCCGCACCTCTGGCTGATGATGCGAACCCAAGGGACCCTCAAAGTATACATATACTTTACATTTGGCTGAATCCGCCAAACGAACCAAATCCCCAGACATACCTGCATTCTTGGGGTCTGTCCCCATGTCCTCCGGCACTTAGAGGCTGCAGCAACCCCTGGTGCAACCCTGGATTCCCTTGCAGAAGGAGAAGCCAAGCTGCTTGCAGGCAGTGCAGTGGGCATACCAGATGGGCTGTGACCCCTTCCGGGACCCACGTGGTCGTGGGAGGCGCCGCAGCTGCCGGGCCCGAGTTTAATCGCTGAATCAAAGCCTGTATACTTGTTACCAAATCTTGTAGGCCTACCACAGCACCGAATGTAGCGGACCCAGGATCTGCTACGTGAGGAGCCGGGGCTGTACCTGACATGAAAGCTGATCCCTTATCACTGGTCGCCCCATCCTGGCCCAGCCCCACAGAGAAAGCATCCTGAAAAACAGAAAGTAAGGCATTGTGAGAAACATTAGAGGACTTACCAGGCTGCCCAGGGCGAGGCCCTGCAGCCGCATATCCCACATCCACTGCCGGTGAGGGCTCCGGGACATCACCGTCATCAGAGCTGGACAGCTCCCCCTCTGACCTGTCAGACGCTGCTGAATCCCGACCATCCTAGAGAGTACTGGGTGGCACTGACGGTCCTGGGTGCTGGTCCACTTCCGCACGCTGATGGGAAGGCTGTGACCCACCACCGGACGAACAGGGCCTCTTCCTCCCAGAGCTCCTACCGGGCCGCAACGCGGCCCAACCACCGGAGACAGCATTGAGCTTCTAATGCAGGCAGAAGGGCCACCAGCCACTCTGTCTGACTGGCTGGCGCCCACAAGGGGTCTTCTCCCTTGCTGGGTCGTCCTACTGGCAGGAGCATTACCGGGGGGGCGGTCGCGGCTTCCCTTCTCCCACGATGCCCAGGCAGGGGACGGGCAGGAACAACATGTGAGGGCCCCCACCTGGAAGAGCTCCGCCGGTGAAGGGGATTCCTCCCAGGAGCAGCGCCAGCTGCCGCTAAAGTGTGCTGCCTCCTGCTGCCCTGGAGGGTCTGAATGTGAGCTCTCAACCTGGTGCTCTGCTCTAGGGGACAAGGGGGAACTGAAACACTCCTGCGGCCATGACCGCCTAGCGCGCTGAGGTGTCCGGTCCCCTGCAGCAGGCGTCTCCCCACCAAGCATGGAGGAGACCTGCTGTGACAGCCATCCAGTGCCCCTGGTAGCAGCCGTGGCACTCAGCTGCCTAATGTGCCGCTCCACATCGCCCATAGTGACCGGGAAGGTGTACAATCAGGCAGCACAGAAATCCATCCTTCTTCAGCTGCTGCACATGTGTGTCCCGGTCACATCTCTCCCAGCAGCCCCCACCTTCCAGGAAGTTAACTGGCCATTCAGGAGCAGCTCACTCCTGACTTCCTCTCCACTGTTAACCCCTCATTGCCCTTTATCACTGGTTCCCCTATCATGCAGCCCTGCGCTAATTTTTTATTTTTTTTTTTTTGCTACGGGCTTGTCTTTAGTTTACAAACATAAAAAAAACTGAAGTGTCTTGTTCTGTTTGATTTAGTTTGTTAGCAGTAATCCTTTTTGGTGTATCGCATGCAACATATAACAATAAGTAAAAGGTAAACAGTGAAAACCTCTATTCGGTAACAGTTCAGCAAGTGCATGTTAATAACCAGATTGTACAATTTCAAACTTTTGATCTAAATGAGTTTTCCTTATGGGGCTTATGAAAGATCTTTCACAAATTGGGCCAACTATTCTGTCCAAATATGTAATAAGCATTTGCAGGGAGCACCATCAGGCGTTCTAGGAGCATAAATTACACATAAAATTTCATTCATACCCATCACACTTTTGAAGGTCCTGGAGCGCCAGGACAGTGGAATTACACACAAAATGACCCCATTTTGAACAGCAAACACCCCAGGAATATTCTATGAGGCATGGGCTGCAGATAGGTACTTGGGTACTCTAATGGGCTGCAGATAGGTACTCGGGTATTCTGATGGGCTGCAGATAGGTACTTGGGTACTTTGATGGGCTGGAGACAGGTACTCGGGTAATCTGATGGACTGGTAAAAGGTACTTGGGTACTCTGATGGGCTGCAGATAGGTACTCTGTTACTCAGATGGGCTGGTGACAGGTACTCGGGTAGGTAGTCAGGTGGGCAGATGACAGGTACTCGGGTACGCTGATGGGCTGGTGACAGGTACTTGGGTACTCAGATGGGCAGGTGACAGGTATTCAGGTACTCTGATGGGTTGATGACAGGTACTCGGGTACTCTGATGAGAGGGTTACAGGTACTCGGGTACTCAGATAGGATGGTGACAGGTACTCGGATAGGCTGATCGGCTGGTAACAGGTACTCGGGTACTCTAATGGTCAGGTGAGAGGTACTCGGGTACTTTGCTGGGCTGGTGACAGGTACTCAGGTTCTCTTATGTGCAGGTGACAGGTACTCGGGTACTCTGATGGGCTGGTTACAGGTACTTGGGTACTCAGATGGGCTGGTGACAGGTACTCGGGTACTCTGATGGGTTGGTGACAGGTACTCGGGTACTCAGATGGTCTGGTGACAGGTACTCGGATGGGTTGGTGACAGGTACTCGGGTACTCAGATGGGATGGTGACAGGTACTCGGGTACTCAGATGGGCAGGTGACAGGTACTCGGATACTCAGATGGTCAGGTGACAGGTACTCGGGTACTCTGATGAGCTGGTGACAGGTACTCGGGTACTCTGATGGTCTGGTGACAGGTACTCGGGTACTTTGATGGTCTGGTGACAAGTACTCAGGTACTCTAATGGGATGGTGACAGGTACTCGGGCACTCTGATGGTCTGGTGACAGGTACTCGGGTACTTTGATGGGTTGGTGACAGTTACTCGGGTACTCTGATGGGCAGGTGACAGGTACTCGGGTACTCTGATGGGTTGGTGACAGGTACCCGGGTACTCTGATGGGATGGTGACAGGTACTCGGGTACTCAGATGGGCAGGTGACAGGTACTCGGGTACTTTGATGGACAGATGACAGGTACTCTGATGGGCTGTGACAGGTACCTTGATGGAGTGGTGACAGGAACTCTTTATTGGGGCGGTGATCAGTGTGCTTGGTGTACAGTAGGCGGTAACAAGCTGCTACCGCAATCTCCCTGTCACACATGATCGGTGTGTGACAGGGAGAACCGCGGTAACAGCTCGTTACCGTGGTTTGTTTACATCACATCACCGGCTGTGATTGACACAGCCAGTCACCTGGTAAAGAGCCAATTCTATTGGCTCTTTACACTGATCGGAGCTGGGCTTTGTCCGAGGGACAAGCCTCAGCCCCAAATGGCGCACATGAGCGGCGTGCATGTGGAGATCGGTAGTGACCTGCTATGATTGGACACAGCCGGTCACGTGGTAAAGAGTCAATTTTATTGGCTCTTTATCCTGATCGGGGGGGACATGACCCCCCGGCACACGATCGATCCGTGATCATATGACATCGGCCCGGATCGACGAGCGGTTCCTGCCGACGTCATTTTAACATGACTCGGTAAGGAACAGGTTTAATAACAAACATGTTATTCTTACCTGCTCTGTGCAATGGTTTTGCACAGAGCAGCCCTGATCCTCCTCTTATTGGGTCCCACACTGGGGCTCCTGGCTTCTCCCTCCTGCTAGGTCCCCCCACAGCAAGCAGCTTGCTCTCAGGGCACCCAAGCAGGTGTGCTCATGATCTGTGGCTCTGTGTGTCCATTCACACACAAAGTTGTGACTCGGCCTGGCCCCCTCCGTATCCTGATTGGCTCACTGGCAGCAGCAGGAACCAATGCTCCCACTGCTGCCAAAAGCCTATCAGGAGTGTGAGTTCTCGGAGAGGCAAGGACATCGCTGGATTGGGAGGGAGCTCAGGTAAGTATCAAGAGGGCTGGGGCGGTGGGGCTGCTGCACACAGAAGGTTTTTTTACCTTCATGAATAGATTGAATGAATGTAATAAACCTTGTGCCTTTACAACCACTTTAAAGTCTGTTAAATAAAGCAAAGAGTAAATATGCACTGCGCCATAACCTGCAGAAACCAATGAGAGTTAACAATTTATTTTTATTTTTTTCTAATAAATAGCAAAATATGAACTCTAATTAAATGTTAGAGGCTTAGTACTCCATCTATCCATTAAATTGTATGTGCTTCTACTGTGAAGCCTCTTATACAGAGTTAGGTCTGCAGTATACAGGGAGCCTTGACGGGGCCTGCAGCGCATGCATACACTTGCAAATGTGTGTAACCAATCCCCTGCCTTTTAAAAGCTACTGTTAGATAGGTGAATTCGTTTGGTGACAGACTGATCGGTAAGTTGAGCTTGGAATTCTGTGTTTTTTGTTTGTAGATGCCTTTCCATAGCTCCTTGCTGTAGTGGCCAGTTATAGGTGGTGGACAGTGACCTTGTTTTGTATTGTAACTTTGGGCGCACACCAGCACCGCAGCCGCCATTGGGCCACGGCTGGGTGTCTGGTCCTGTACCTTTAAGGAGGGTTGGGCTCCTCCAGTCACCTGTCCTTCATCTATCCATTAAATTGTATGTGCTTCCACTGTGAAGCCTCTTATACAAAGTTAGGTCTGCAGTACACAGGGAGCCTTGTCGGGGCCTGCAGCTTACGCATACACTTGCAAATGTGTGTAACCAATCCCCTGCCTTTTAAACGCTACTGTTAGACAGGTGAATTTGTTTGGTGACAGACTGGTCGGTAAGTTGAGCTTGGAATTCTGTGTTTTTTGTTTGTAGATGCCCCTCCATAGCTCCTTGCTGTAGTGGCCAGTTATAGGTGGTGGACAGTGACGCTGTTTTGTATTAGTACACCATCGGTGCTCTGTCATTCATTTTCAGTCTGTGACATTAAAGCAGTGTTAATGTGATAACTGATACTAGAGTATATGCTCTACACTTGGGAGAAATCATTTTTGAGAATAGATTTATTAACTTTATCATGTATAGTAACGCACACCGTTTAATGAAAATCAAACCTACAAATTGTATATTCATAAATATATTTTCAAGTACAAATCTAGGCTTAGACACTAGACGGACAACTGAAATGGATTTAATTAGTGTATGCTTTATTCTTTCATTAATTAGAGCATGACATCATAACTAATACTGTACAACAGTGGCAATTTCTAAAAATAACAACCAGTAATTATCTATCTTGGGACATTTTCCACATACATTGGATAAAAACAGGTAAAACTAATTATGACAACAACAATATATAAAGGCCAAATACAGGTACTGCAAACAGAAAGCCACTGTATGGCTAATGAGGGTGATAATTACAGTCATACTTCTAATGAACAGTATTCACAAATAAGTGTTTATCTGTACATTTACAGAGAGTCACAGGTGCATCCTACTTCATCCTATAGTCTGTGGTAAGTGAAATACATGTTATATTTTAAAGTATGGCCTTGTTTATACGGAATTACTTAAGCCTATGCCTGTATGAGCTCTGTGTTTGCCTGCATGGGGATGCACAGGTGTTCCATGCATCCCTGTACAGCTAGTCCCATTCATGTCAATTGGGACACAGTGACTGCAAGGACCCAGCTGATGTTCCCAATTTGACAGCTTTGGATAGAGTGGGGAGGGGGTTAGAACCACTGTCAGATTTTGCTGCTTTCTAGGGCTCTGTTACAGAGATTTCTCCTTACTTTTTGTGAGACACAGGTTCTAGAATCACCATATAACTTTAAAAATCATTTTACTTCTGTATTGCTGTTAGAAAGATTCCACTCACTTCCTGTAATGGGAAAACCTTTTCACCAGATAGGATGTGAAGAAGTCTCTGTAGTGGAAGCTCTGACTACAGTAAAGCATGTCAGGAGTTGTAGTCCTTCCCTCACTATCCAATATATTACAAAAAAAACAACAACACTTTTTTGGTTATAGATACACTTTACTGTGATAAAATAATAAAAACAATATAGACAGAGCAATGTCCACATTAACTCTCATTTTTATGTAGCCACCCTCTGAGCTTAACACTGAAGCATCTCATAAACTTATCAACATTTAGCCTGTCCAGCAGGAATCAGCTTTATCCGTTTATAAAATCTACAATGGCCAGAAAAAAATTCTACAAAGGTTACAATCTGATATCATTTGGTAATTTTAGGGACAAATAGTGTGTTAATAACAAATACTGACAGAGATAAAAAGCCATGGTTACAGTTCTGCTGCCAGAGATAATTCCATATTCTGCATAGTATTATGCAATATGTACCATTCTGCATCAAGCCCTACAGTATATGAAAACCTGATTACGGCCTCTCTTACTGTCATCAAGACACAGCAGAATTTCAATTTGTTTGCTCCCTATATATATATATATATTTTTTTTTTTTTAATTCTGGATTTAATAAAACAAGGTCGTAGGGTCTCTGCATGCATGCACTGGTCATTTTTATTCTCAGAGCCAGAACAATCTAAAATATAGGCTGGGTGTTTCTTATGTACTGTATGTAATATATAGCTTTCTTAATTGGGCAACGGTTGTCAAACAGACTTCAAAAAACAGCGTGATTGCTTTGCAGACTTTTGCATAAATTTTTTGTTCACAGGCAATACCGTAAAACAAATATGTGATTTATATATCTTACAGATTATGGCCACAAGCAACCGCACTGTCGTATCAGAATTCTTGATTATTGGATTCTATAACCTTTATGGCTTCAAAATTCCACTCTTTATTCTACTGCTGATCCTTTTCTTTATTACATGCTTACAGAACTTCCTAATTATTCTGTTGGTGTCTACCAGTATTCGTCTCCAAACTCCAATGTACTTTATACTTAGAAGCATGGCCATATATCAATTTCTGTATGCTGCTAATTTTATCCCAAAAATGCTACAGGACATTCTGTCTGAAAGGGCAAGCATCTCTGTCATTGGCTGCTTAATACAAATACATGTACTAGGCTTTGTGGGAAATGTGCTGTCTTTCCTCTATGCGCTAATGTCCTATGACAGATACATAGCTATTGCTTTCCCACTGAGGTATTCTTCCTTTATAAATAACAGATTGTGCCACATTCTTCTATTTGTATTCTGCCTGATATCATTTACATGTATGTTAAGTATGTCTATATTGCAAGGTCAATTGGAGTTCTGTGGTCCAAATATAATTGATCATTTTTATTGTGATTTCATCCCTGTTGCAGAACTTGCTTGCTCAAATACCACCCTGATAAACATGGCATCTATCATTCTCAGCGCAGTAATTCTTTTGCTGCCTTTATCTTTTGGCATGTTATCCTATATTTTTATAATATATACAATAATTAGAATTCAGTCATCCTCTGGAAGAAAGAAAGCATTTTCTATCTGTGCTTCCCATCTTCTTGTTTCTACAATTAGTCATAGCTCTCTGATCGTCATATATGTGTTGCCCAATGGGCCAAACTCTTTATACAGTAAAAAGCTCTCACTGGTTAATGTTATAATAATTTCTTTGGTTCACCCTGCTATATACACACTAAGAAATAAGGAATTCCACAGGGCTATGGAGGACAAAATAGGAGAAATTCAAAGATTCTTTTACACATAAAAAGACTAAAACAACTCAAAAGCTCACCTCACTGCTACATTTAGTTTGTGTGTCAGCAGTACAGAACGAGGGCCATCAGATATAATCCCTAGAGTCATTGAAAGTTAAAGCAAGCATAGCACTAATAGAAGATCTTAATACTTTCAAGACAGCCTTGATACAGCATCATAAGGAGATTGATTTTGTATGTCTGTAAAGACATCATCTTCCTATGAGGCTGGAGAAATACAAATACAATACAAAATAAGGAGAGGCTATATACAGTACATTCCCAGCAGTCAGCATCATGTGGGGCATGGTTACTGGGTTCTGCTGGCTGCTGGGAGACACCCTCTAGTTGCCACCAGGACTGTGCCCTTCAACTCTAGGACCTACATTGCCACCAGCAGGTGATCCGGGTCCTGATATTCCAACCCCTCTTAAAGTGTTACTAAACCCAGTAATGTGAAAATTGTTCATCTGCCCCCTCACAGTGCCCACAGCTTATAAATCTTTTTACATTCAAATACTGCCACTATATACCTTTTTGACTGATCTATATGTATACCACAGCCACGTGATAAACTGCAGGGTCTTCCTGAGTGCTGAGTGTGTAGGTAGGAGGAGATTTCGACTATGGCCTGTGTCCTCATGCTGTTATGGGAGGCAGAGAGGGTTGCCACCTCATCCCTTTAAACCCAAATACATATGAATTACACAGGTTCTGTGGCTTATTAAGGTGGTAATTAAACTCACTAGGTGCCTCATCTGCGTCAAATGAGCCTCAGAACCTGTGCAATTCATATGTGTTTGGGTTTAAAGGGATGGGGTGGCAACCCCAGAGGCGGATCATCCATGAATCAAAATGTGACGCTCCAACCGCTGTGTTTCTTTTTAGTTACTGGGTATGGAGGAAGAGGGGGGGGGGCCTAGGCTGTCATTTAGGATCTGTATACATGCTCACATGTGTGATGTCAATAACATGTGACCTGAAAAGCTCAGCTCAAACAAGGACATATTCTCTCCAGCAATAGAGACCAAACTGAGCATGTGCAGCAGTACTACCCTCACTGTGTCTTATCTGGCCTTGCCAAGAGTGACCCATGCAGGAGGGGTGAGGATCTGTCCATACAGGATCAAAGAGCCTTATTACACAATACAGAAGATTAACCCCTTAAATTCCACAGTGAGTATAACAAGCATGCGATTCTGCATATACAGACTGGTTTTACTGTTGTGGGTTTAGTAACACTTTATAGAGTAACTTCTGGATTATCCACTTGGGTTTGAACATAATAGTCTGTTTCTCTTGCCCCAGTTAAGTCTAAAAAAGAAGAAGATCTCCCATCAACAGTGTCTGAAGATCTCCCAATTTCCTTAAGTCATAGTCCTTCAACCTGCAGGATCTGAAAACTAGCTAGGTGCCCTACCATTGGTGTCTCGAAACTGGCTGAGTGTCCTGACGCTGAGGTCTGGGAGCTGTCTGGGTACCCTTCAGGTCAGATCTTTAAGAAGGCACAACACTGGAAGTTAGTAGTACCACAAGGCAGCACATATCCCAATGCTGGCATCCCATGGGCCATCTGATGGCTTAACATTGGAATCCCAAACACATATAAGTATCCTGATGCCAGGGTGACCCCATGGCCCCGCCCTGCACTATAAATAAAACGTCTACACAAAGCCAGTGCAGACAATGGCAGCCCTCCCATGGAGGAGGAGCTGTGCGCGCCATCTGCGGCAATGCATTATGGGGCGCTCCACGGCGGCAAAGTTGCTGCGAACGCCCCATAATGTTCTCAATTCGACGAACGGGCGAACGTTCAACTCGAACGGCCCATCCCTACTCACCAACACCAGTGGATACTTTAAAAAACCTTTCCTGTAGCCTCTCAGTTGCTCTCCTGCTCCCTTGTGCTGCTCCAAGATCTCTCTCCACTCCTGGCTGCACCCAGGCTTCGAGGCCTCAAGGTCACCCCCCAGACTGGGGGCTCCCTCCCAGGTGAGGCCTCCGCAATCCTGCTACATCTCCACTCTTCTACCGTACTTCTCCTTCCCCAGCTGGGCAGACCACAGTATTTAACTACTTCAATACCGGGCACTTAGGACACTTCCCGCCCAGACCAATTTTCAGCTTTCAGTGCTGTTGCATTTCGAATGAGAATTGCGCGGTCGTGCGACGCTGCACCCAAACAAACTTTTTGTCATTTTGTTCCCACAAATAGAGCTTTCTTTTGGTGGTATTTGATCACCCCTGCAGTTTTTATTTTTTGCGCTATAACAAAAAAAGACCGAAAATTTTGAAAAAAAAAAAATTTTTTTCTTTGTTTCTGTCACAAAAATTTGTATAAAGTACATTTTCTCCTTCACTGACGGGCACTGACGTGGCTACACTGATGGGCACTGATGAGGCTACACTGACGGGCACTGATGAGGCAGTACAGATTGGCACTGATGAGGTGGCACTGATAAGGTTGCACTGATGATGGGGCAAATATGCAGCACTGATGGGCGGCACTGACAAACAACACTGATGGGCACTGATACATGGCACTGATATGCGGCACTGATGGACACTCCTAGGCGGCACTGATAAGTGGCACTGGGCACTGACAGGGGGCACTTTTAGGTGGCACAGGTGGGCACTTTTAGGTGGCACAGGTGGGCACTGATAGCTGGCACAG
>BLSH010068350.1:62822-74923 GCA_018402905.1 Glandirana rugosa
TTTTTTTTCTTTTTTTTAGAATTAAAAAGTTTCTTAACACCCTTTTTTTAATGTTGAAGTTTTTTAAGTGGTACGGAGAGTGATTTATGGAACCTTACAGATGAAACGTTTTTCCCCAATAAACTCCCTTAAACATGAAAGGACCGAACAATCCCAGAGTTCTTTACTCTATCCGGCAGTCATATAGTCCACACTAGTCCACACTAGTTAAAAGTTACTAACCGTGGTATCGAACATCTGAGATATTGAATGTGTTCCTGATTTATTATATGTGAATAAACCCAATAAAAATGGTTTCTATCCGTCGTCATATTCAAAACCGGTTTTAAATGTTTCTTTTTAATGTTGCAAAGTAGACATTCCAAGGTATTTAGTGAGAGGCATGGTGAATTTTTTGAAGTTGTAATTTTTTTCCCACAATTCTTTGAAAAATTAAGATTTTTTTTCTTTTTTTTTTCCACAAAATTTTCATTGTAACAGGTTATTTCTCACACCCTAAGCCTTCTGAGTATGGCAATACCACATGTCCGAGACTTTTTCACAGCCTGGACACATACAGAGGCTCAACATGCAGGGAGCGCCGTCAGGTATTCTAGGGACATAAATTACACATCTAATGTCATGACGACCTATCACATTTTCGAGGGCCCTGGAGCACCAGGACAATGGAATTGCCCACAAAGTGACCCCATTTTGGAAAGCAAACACCCCAATGTATAATATATGAGGCATAATGAGTCTTTTGAATGGTTCATTTTTTTCCAGTAGTTTTTGGAAAATGTGGGAAAAAAATGAAAACACATTTATTTTACACAAAGTTGACCATTTATAAGATATTTCCAACACATAGCATGTACATAGCAAAAATGACAACCCAAAATACATTCTGTTATTCCTCCTGAGTATGGCGATACCACATGTGTGAGACTTTTATATAGCCTGACCACATACAGAGGCCCAACATTGAAGTAACACCTTCAGGCATTCTACAAGCATAAATTACACCTCATTTCTCAACACCCTATTACACTTTTGAAGGTCCTGGAGCACCAGGACAATGCAATTGCCCACAAAATGACCCCATTTTGGAAAGCTAACACCCCAACGTATAATCTATGAGGCATATTGAGTCTTTTGAACATGTAATTTTTTTCCAGTAGTTTTTGGAAAATGTGGGGAAAAAAAGAAAACGCTTTTATTTTTACACAAAGTTGTCCATTTATATGATATTTCCAACACATAGCATGTACATAGCAAAAGTGACACCACAAAATACATTCTACTACTCCCCCTGAGTATGGCGATACCACATGTGTGAGACTTTTACAGGTGATGTTTACTCATGGGTGTGACGGTCACTGACAGGGGATTGGCGATGGTCACTGATGGGTGACTGGCGGTGGTCACTGATGGGTGACGGGTGACTGGCGGTGGTCACTGATGGGTGACGGGTGTCTGGCGGTGGTCACTGATGGGTGATGGGTGACTGGCGGATGTCACTGATGGGTGACTGGCAGTGGTCACTGATGGGTGACGGGTGACTGGCGGTGGTCACTGATAGGTGATGGGTGACTGGCGGTGGTCACTGATAGGTGATGGGTGACTGGCAGTGGTCACTGATGGGTGACGGGTCTCTGGTGGTGGTTACTGATGGGTGACGGGTGTCTGGTGGTGGTCACTGATGGGTGACTGGTGGTGGTCACTGAGGGGGTGACGGGTGACTGGTGGAGGTCACTGGTGGGAGACTGGCGGTGCACAATGATGGGTGCCGGATGTCTGGTGGTGGTCACTGATGGGTGATAGGCGTCTGGTGGTGGTCACTGATGGGTGACGGGTGACTGGTGGAGGTCACTGATGAGTGATGTGTGACTGGTGGTGGTCACTGATAGGTGATGGGTTATTGGCGGTGGTCACAGATGGGTGCCGGGTGTCTGGCGGTGGTCACTGATGGGTGCCGGGTGTCTGGTGGTGGTCACTGATGGGTGACTGGTGGTGGTCACTGATGGGTGAATGGTGGTGGTCACTGATGGGTGTCGCGTGTCTGGCGGTGGTCACTGATGGGTGACGGGTGTCTGGAGGTGGTCACTGATAGGTGACCGGTGTCTGGTGGTGATTACTAATGCGTGACGTGTGACTGGCGGTGGTCACAGAAGGGTGACAGGTGACTGGCGGTGGTCACTGATGGGTGACGGGTGACTGGCGTGGTCACTGATGGGTGACGGGTGACTGGCGGTGCTCAGTGATGGGTGACGGGTGACTGGCGGTGGTCAGTGATGGGTGACGGGTGACTGGTGGTGGTCACTGATGGGTGATGGGTGACAGGCCATGGTCGCTGATGGGTGACGGGTGACATGCCACGGTCACTGATGGGTGACGGGTGACATGCCACGGTCACTGACGGGTGACAGGTGACAGGTGCACTTTATGATGGCAGTCTGATGACAGGTGCACTTTATGATCACAGGTACACTTTATGATGACAGGTACACTTTATGGGGGCATATGGGGTGACTGTTGGGTGACTGGTGCATTGGGGGGGGCAGGGGGGATATGACAGGTGTGTGTTTACTTTACAGAGCGGTAACTCTCTGATCTCAGCTCTTCTCTCCTCACACTAGAAACAATGTGAGGAGAGAAGAGCTGGTAACAGTGAGTTACCGCTCTGTTTACATTGGATGTGATCGGCTGTGAAGTAGATCACAGCCGATCACAAGGTAACAGCCGTCAACCGGCAGCTGATACCAGTGTCAGTGACAAGCAGTGTTCCCTGGGAATACGCCGCCACCGACGCACACGCGCAGCGCGCTCCCGATCGTGCGCATGCGCCGTGCAAATGGGGGACGTGCCATTTGTGATCAGCTGTGACTTTGTCACGACCGATCACATGGTAAACAGCCATAACCAATGGCTGTTCACCCCAGTCGGTAACGCGGTGTGTCCTGGGGACACGCCGACACCGACAGAGCTGGGATGCGCGCGCCCGATTGCTCGCAATCCCGGCTTAAAGGGGCGACGTCATATGACATCGTCCAAGAACAATAGCCGTTCCGTCCCACCGTCATTTGACGGTGGGCGACGGCTAGTGGGTAATGACATTATTGTTTATTGTTTATTCTTATTTGTATTGCCTTTTCCAGCTCAGCCATAGTTTACATTTTGTCTCTATACTTTCTAGTATTTGGCTGCAGCTTATTTTGGACTTGAGCGCGGTTTACTACTTCTCTGTTTACAGAACTTCAAAACATTGTTTTAAATGTATTAGAGAAATGAAAAAATGAACTGATTTTATTGAACAAGGATTCAACCTAGATGTGGGTGAAAATAAAGTATGATAGTTTATTCAAACATTTTTTTTCCATTTTCAGGTAAAGTGTACTGTATTTCAGGGCACATTTACCCATATTTTAAACACTTAAAGGCCCTGCAAGTACAAAAAATATCCGTTGATCTGCAGTTGTGGGCTGACAACTCTCAGCATTTTTGGGAACTAAGTGGTAACAAACCTGCCCAGTTCTCTTTTCTTAAACTATTTAAACAACGCCTACTCTTCCATCATCAGAACGCTAATCGCTCTGTAGTCCCCAGCTAGCAACTAAGAGGTTTAATTAGACTCCTTAAGAAAACACAGGAATTGTGCCCTATTTTCTAAAATGATCAACAGGTATGTTTGATCAGCAATGGTGGATGATATGATTGACAATGGACTGACATTGCAATATATATTTTTTAAATAATATCAAAAAGTGTGTCTTTATTTACTAATTACATTTTTTTGTGAAATAGTATGGGTACCAAAGGCCCCTCACTCATTCACAGAGGGAAGGTCATATCTGGAAGCATCCTTATTTCTAAGAGGGGCTTCCAGACTCTGATAAGCCCCCCTTCCCCCAGAAGGCAATCCAATATTCCCTGGATCAACAATTCCTGGTGTTATTACCTGTAAATATTAATATCCAGTTATATTTTGTGCATTTAGGATTCCATTCAGCTCTTTTGAGCTGACCAGAATCAATTATTGAGGAAGCCTATTCCACATTTTCACAGCTCCTTCTGTGAAGAAGCCTTTTTCTATGTGGAGGCGAAGAGAAGAATACACCCTTGTCCTTTGTGATGACTTTGAAGAGAAAAACTCTGCAATACATGGTGATTTTCTTGCCCCCCCCCCTTCCCTTCTCTGAGACATAAATAGAAAATAGAAGCTAGACTAAAATCAGTTTACTGTAGCAGATCAGGCAGCGATTGTGATTGGTTGCCAAAATTTACTCAAAAATCATAGCAAACAGAATACTGATGATTCTCCCCCAAGTAATTTCTCAAGATCAGGTGGGCTTTGTCCCAGGCCGAGAGGCAAGGGACAATACCATAAAGGCTATTTATATACATCACCTGACCTCAGTAACACAACAAAAAGGATTCATCCTCTCTTTAGATGCGGAGAAGGCCTTCGATAGGGTTGCCTGGGATTATATGCATGCGGAAATACACAAGCTAGGCTTTGGCCCACGCATCTCTGAGCTAATATCCGCATTATATACAACCCCTACAGCGAGAATAAGAGTGAACGGTACCCTATCGGAGGCCTTCGATATTCGCAACGGAACACGGCAGGGATGCCCCCTTTCCCCTCTTCTTTATATTCTGACACTAGAACCTTTCCTATGCTGTTTGCGACAAAACAAAGATATCGTGGGAATTAAATCACAAGATAAGGAATATAAACTTGCGGCTTACGCAGATGACATCTTACTGTTCCTCTCCAGACCATTGATCACGCTGCCCAATCTCTTAATGGAATTCAAACGATTTCAAAATATTTCTAATTTAAAAATAAATTTTACTAAATCACATGCACTTAATATCTCTCTCCCCCAAGATATAGTCAATCAATGCAAACAGAACTTCCCATTTATATGGCAGACTGACTCTATAAAATACTTGGGAACCCACTTACCAACCCAATTGTCACAATTATATTCCCGAAACTATCTGCTGCTCCTTAATCAATTGACAACGGATTTGAACAGATGGGGAAAAATCACTTTCTCATGGTTTGGAAGAGCAGCAATATTGAAGATGAACGCGCTACCAAGACTACTTTACACTCTTCAGACAATACCAATCCAGGTCCCACCGACTTTCTTTAAATCCTACAGAAGCCTCTGTATCAAATTCTTGTGGAACAAAGGCAGACCTAGGATTAATTTTAACCAACTTACTCTACCCTAACGCCTTGGAGGTATAAACCTACCTGATTTAACCAACTATTACAAAGCCACCCACTTAGCCAGAGTAGTCGATTGGAATGTACACAAAATGAACAAAGATTGGGTAAACATTGAAATGTCCTTTACCAATATCCCACTCAGATATCTTCCCTGGACTAAACCAAAACATCACCCACCAGATTTGAAACACCACCCGTTAATATCTCCCACTTTAAGATACTTCATTAAGGCATGTAAACAAAACCAACTATCTACAATTCCTGGCCCCTTAACCTCTCTTAAGATGAACCCAGACTTCCCTCCTGGAACACACCCAACCTATTTAAAAGGACACTGGCCGACAGAGGATATATTAGCCTATCAATTTTATAAAGATGGTAAGAGAATTCCATTTGAACGACTCCCACTCAATCCAGACATTAATGCCCCACCGTCCCCCTGGACGGTTGAAGTACTCTTGCAATATCTAAACGCTCTAGACCGAACCTCGCAGTGCGCCAGACCTCTTACACCTTTTGAGCACTTATGTACACAACAATCTACACAAACCCACCTTATCTCAACCATACACTCTCTTCTATTCGCAAACTTCAAAGCAAATCATAACAAAGCATATCTAAAATGGGAAACTGATTTAGCAACGTCCATATCAGAAAGAGACTGGGAGAAAATACATGAGCACATACACAAAGGTTCCTCTAATGTTACTACCCAAGAAAATGGATATAAAATCCTAACAAGGTGGTACCGTACCCCAACCCTACTACATAAAATAGACCCATCTATTCCAGACACGTGCTGGCGATGCCTAAAAGACAAGGGCACCCTGCTACACATATGGTGGAACTGCCCGAAGATAAACAGCTTCTGGAAGGGAGAACAAGAAATTATAAAGAAAGTTACCACATACGACCTAGACTTTAATCCAGCCCAATTTCTCTTACACCATTCTCCACTCAGCCACAGTGCATATCACAAATCATTACCCATGTTCATGCTTAACGCAGCAAAACAATGTGTTCCAGTACTTTGGAGATCGCAAACGACCCCCTCAATTAAAGACTGGCTCCTTAGGTTAACGAAAATTGCAGAAATCGAAGAATTAATCCACATAACCCGAGATACACCACAGAAATATACCTCCAAATGGGCATGTTGGACCCACTTTATGACGACCCAAGAATACAAAAACTATATCACTTCTTAAATAAGAATTTGGATCTCAATCTATCTCAGAGATAGTAATTAGATAATTAAATGCGGAATGCAATAAAAGCAGAGAAATAGATAACGTTGACTCAAACCCCAAGACGTCCCACTTATCCTATATAAGAACAATACAATTGTTACTATTTCTTTCAGTACCACTAAACATAATCACACACACCAAAATAAAGATTATACTTACGTGATTTAAGAATTAAACACAAATCTTATATACGAGATTACAGAATACACAGGGTCAACGCTCAGGAAGGGGAGAAGCAGGGGTTTCTGATCTCCAACTTTATAACTCTACTATACGAATTAAGCCATACGCTTTCATCTTGTCTTTACTCTCTACCGGTATTCCGATTTTAGCAAAAGAAACTAATGTATATTCCCCCCTTATACATATATCAGGACCCACAGACCCATCTCATCATACACAAGTAAACCCTCAACTTTTTTTTTTTTTTTGAGAAAATAGACTTTGCCTCGCATACTCACTAGACCTCCATATAATACCCTTTCCAACACACCTCCCATACCATTAACTATTCTGGACAATGAAGAATGAAGGAGGAGGGGGATGGGACCCATATCACAGTATGTTCCCACTAGGGGTGGTAGGGAGATCCTATGCCCCCTCCTCATAGCCAACATTATAAAGGTCCAACAGAATATATGACCTAATTGGGGTGGAATACTAACACAACACAGGTCTGTTCTATAGGTTATGGAACCCTCATGCTCTATGAATCATCTTTTTCACTTTCCTACCTACTACCTACTCCCCCACCTCCCCCCCCTCTTTACCTTCCCCCCCACCCCCTATCTATATACTCCAACAAACTAGAAAGACGCAAGACACCACGCAAGTCAATTTCTAAATGATTATCGCACCAAACAACCTTACCTAAATACTACACTCTTGTGACACACAGTGAAGATAGAAACATTTTCCGGACTTGTATTATCAGCAGTGTTCTACTTATCGTTGTTTCTGATCTGTATAATGATTCAATCTGGCTGCGTCCAGAGTATATCTATATGCTATGTTTTCAATGTTAGACCCCTGCGTGGGTCATTATTAGAATTGTTGTAAAGGAATTATACTTTCCAATAAAATATATGAAACATACAATTGTTAAATGGCCCATGGTTACAACACATTGTTTTAAATGTATCAGAGAAATAAAAAAATGAGCTGATTTTATTGAACCAGGATTAAACCTAGATGTGGGTGCAAACAAAGTATGATAGTTTGTTCAAATATTTTTTTTTTCTATTTTCAGGTAAAGTGTACTGTATTTCAGGGCACATTTACCCATATTTTAAACACTTAAAGGCCATGCAACTACAGAAAAATACCTATATACCTAGAAATGCTCTCAGCTTCTAAGTCCTGTTGTGGGCTAACAACCTCAGCATTTTTGGGAACTAAGTGGTATCAACCCTGACCAGTTGCCTTTTGCTAAACTATTTAAACACACCCACTCTTCCATCATCAGAACACAAATCAATATGTAGTCCCCAGCTAGCAACTAAGAGGTCTAATTAGAAAAAACAGGAATTGTGCCCAGTGTTCTGAAATGAACAACAGGTATGTTTGATCAGCATTGCTGGATGATATGATTGCCAATGTATTTACATTGAGATATTTTTTTAATAGAAGTCTTATCAAAAAGTGTGTGTCTTTATTTACTAATTCATTTTTTTGTGAAATAGTATGGTTACTAAGTGTCCTCACTCATTCACATAGGGGAGGCAATATTCTTAAGAGGGGCTTCCAGACTCTGATAAGCCCCCCTTCCCCCAGAAGGCAATCCAATATTCCCTGGATCAACAATTCCTGGTGTTATTACCTGTAAATATTAATATCCAGTTATATTTTGTGCATTTAAGATTCCATTCAGCTCTTTTGAGCTGACCAGAATCAATTATTGAGGAAGCCTATTCCACATTTTCACAGCTCCTTCTGTGAAGAAGCCTTTTTCTATGTGGAGGCAAAGAGAAGAATACACCCTTGTCCTTTGTGATGACTTTGAAGAGAAAAACTCTGCAATACATGGTGATTTTCTTGCCCCCCCCCCTTCCCTTCTCTGAGACATAAATAGAAAATAGAAGCTAGCCTAAAATCAGTTTACTGTAGCAGATCAAGCAGCGATTGTGATTGGTTGCCAGAGATTACAGCATATCATTACCGCTCACTGATTAGTTGCTAGAGGTTACAACACATAATTTCTGCTTGCTGATTGGTTTCCAGAGGTTACAGCACATTACAGCTCACTGATTAGTTGTTAGAGGTTACTGCACATTATTACCGCTTACTTATTGGTTGCTAGAGATTATTGCACATCATTACTGCTCCTTGATTGTATGCTAGAGGTTACTGCACATCCTTATCACTCACTGATTGATTGCTAGGGGTTACTGCACATCATTACTGCTCGCTGAATGGTTGCTATAGGTTACAGAACATCATTACCGCTCACTGATTGGTTGCTAGAGATTACAGTACATCATTACTGCTAACTAATTGGTTTCTAGAGGTTACTGCAAATGGTTATTGCTCACTGATTGGTTACTCGAGATTACAGCAGATCATTACTGGTCACTGATTGGTTGCTAGAGGTTACTGCACATCATTACCTCTGCATCAAATTTTGAGTGCGGCCAAACTGCATTAACACTAAGGCATTGTTACATACCAGAAATTCAGCAGTGCACTATATACAGATTGCAGGGTTCAGTGGTGCACTACATACAGAGTACAGAGTTGAAGAGTTTGCTACATACAGAGCATAGAGTTTATTAAAGAAGAACCATTAGGCAAACTGCTAGGGTCTGCAGTTATGACTTAGGAATTTTTTGAGGACACCCTCCATATAGTGAATGATCGCGTAAACTTATTGTTAAAACATACACAATTTGTTAATCACATAATGTAAAAAATGACAATTTGCCATTGGAACGATACATAGAAAACATGAACTTGAACGTGAAGCATTGGGCCACAAGCCAACGTTTCGCAGATTCCTGCTTCTTCAGAGGTAGCCCCGTAGACTTCAGGTTCTAATACAAATAACAATCATCATTAATCTCATATTGTATTTCACAGATATAATCCATACAATTCACCATCATAAAATATACAAATATGTGATAACGCGCTCACCATATCATAATAATTATCAGATGCATGTCTCAGCTGTCCCCACGGCCACAAAAGGGACACCAAGAGCTAAAAGGCAGCAATGCCAGAACTGAATACCATGTCTAAGTGGGTACTGGATCGGGAAGATCATCCCATAGGGGTCCAGATCACATGGAGTGAGCGTCCCTGGGAAGGGGGGAACTCCAAAAGCGTTCAGTCGCCAAACCTCCGTCTGTCAGCAGAGGGTGGGCCCACCTGTAGTGTGCAAAAATGTGCAACACTTATCAAAATATCTCACAATCAGGCATACTGTCAGCGCCGCGGCCGCTAGATGGGCAGATGGTGGGGCAGCATAGTAACTACAATGACGGCAGAAATGTATAGTATAGGTACCTGTTGCAGGGTGAATAGAGAGAGCCCACGTCCGCGCAGCAGTCCGCCAAATGGTGACTGGCAATGTGGCCGCCTCGTGTCATAACACCGGTCCCACCGGAAGTGACGAGGCCGGGGCAGCCTCCCGATGTGACTTCCGGGGGGCGCTCCATGATAGGGACTGGCAAGGGACCGCCACAGACCAGCCTGGTCATGGGTGGAGCCAATCGTCTCGCCAATCCCTCCCATCACAGGGTGACATGGATGGGAAACAGGGAGGCAAACGAAGGTCACCATCTGTATCAAAGGCACCCGAGTACCCACCTAAAGACTCAGCCCAGATGTCCCGCTGCAGCAAGTGGGGATGGGGTCAGATGCATCTGATTTACATACACTTCTCCACATGACCCTATAGGAATCAAAGATCCACATATAACATCAGATAATAATAATAATACAATACTTCCAGGCAGGTATCTAAATCAATATTTATAATGAACATTCGCCAGTGATAACCTGGACCACCCCATCTCACCACATGTTAAGAGAAGTTAAGTTATCCCGTTCCCCACCCAAGAGGTGCACAGATCAGAGAGAGATTGATTCTAAAGGAAAGGTTTATATGGCAGGCAGGTGTATAAGCCAGGGGGCTCAGTGGCCCTCTGATTATAAATCCATCTGGATTCCAGCCTAAGAATACTCTGGTATTCTCATCATATGAACGAGCGGCCAAGTCGGAAGTGACGAAACACGTCAGGGGCGCGGCCACGCGATGACCTAGACTGAGTGGAGTGGACCCGAAGTGAGGAAGCAGTGGCGGTGAGCACGGAGGGGAACAAGACCGCTCATTCATATGATGTACCAATGACTGTTTGGAGCTGATATCATGTAAGCACATTTTTACCATTAAAGCTGATTTTGCTATTAAGTGTTACACTGTGAGAGGTAATTTCTGCTTTTCCCCCACACAAACCACTGCATTGGAGGCTCTAAAAGGAGGAAGTAGTTGATCCTGACAGGCATCCTGTTGGATAGGTGGTCGGATGGTTTGAGATCTATGCTGATTGACCTTAGTATTTCTGGTGAGCCTCAGTGTGTGCACAATTTACACGCAGTGACACTGGTGGAGGATCTTTTCCAGGCTTGATGAGATATTGGTCCGGGCATCATTGGATTGAACTGTTCTAGAGACAATTTTTCTTTATAAGAATTGTCTACGGTTCCGGACTATATTAACACATGCACTTTGTACACAATGTTTGTTTTTATGGGACTTTGTTAATGTTCAATTTATATGCACTTTTTTTGATGTGGGTGTGCTGCTGAAAACATTGATTCACAGGTTTTCCATTTATGCACTTATTCACTTTAAGCAGCAGCACTTTTAGATGTTCAATCACTAGATGTTGTTAGTGATTGTTTTATAACCTTTTGAGCACAAGTATTTTGAGCGCAGTGTTTTACTTTATTTGTTGACATCCTGGTAATACTAGATTACACGACCCGCTATCCGGAAGCCATACCCTTGCGGAACACCTCTGCTAAGACCATCACCAGGGAGTTGGCCCAGGTGTTTAGTCGGGAGGGGATCCCTAAAGAGGTCTTATCGGATCAGGGCACCCCGTTTATGTCCTGAGTAGAGTTGAGCGAACACCTGGAAGTTCGGGTTCTGCTGGTCCGTCCGACAAAGTCCGGGTCCGGGTCCGGACGGAACCCGAACGATCGCATGGACAACGAACCCCATTGAAATCAATGGGGACCCGAACTTTTAGGCACAAAAATGGCTGTAGGAAAGTCCTGGAAAGCCCCAGAGGGCTGCAAAAGGAAGTAAAATGGGGGTAAGGGTAGGGCAAGCGCCCTACAAAAAAATGGGGACAGGGAAATAACTTTAAATATTTTTAAAAAAATAAAAACATAAAAAATGCAAAAATGGAGATGAATGTGGTTCATCTTCAAACTGTGTCTGAAAAGTATTAATTAACGGTAGAAGCCATATAACTGTTCTAAAATCATCTTCAAACTAGGGCAAGTGCCCTACAAATAAATGGGGATAGGGAAAATAAATTAAAATCAAATAAAAAAATGGGAAGGGGGATGGATGTAGAGTAGGAGCCTAGAGGTTGACTAGGCCGTGACCGTGGCAG
>BLSH010068350.1:74933-87497 GCA_018402905.1 Glandirana rugosa
CCCCCACTATCTGGCTCCATACCTCTACCCTCTAAAATATGTTGGACGTGTTACGGAACCAGTCCTGAGTAACCAAGGCATTGTGCAGGTTGTATAAAATCTCCCATCTCCATACCTCGGTCTATCACCCCCAAACGGATGGCCTTGTGAAGCGGTTTAATAAAACGCTCAAAAGCATGTTGAAAAAGGTAGTGGAAAAAGATGGGAGAGATTGGGATATGTTGCTGCCATACCTCATGTTTGCCATTCGAGAGGTTCTGCAAGCGTCTACGGGGTATTCCCCCTTTGAACTCTTGTATGGTAGACTTCCCAGGGGGCTGCTATATGTCACAAAAGAGACATGGAAAGGAGAGGCCACCCCATATAGGAGCGTCATCGAGCATATTTCCTTGCTGCAGGATCGAATCGCAGCAGTCCTGCCCCTGGTGCGAGAACATATGGAGTGAGCCCAGGAAGCCCAGAGATGGGTTTATAATCAAGGTGCCTAAACTCGGACTTTCAACCCCGGAGACAGAGTGCTGGTGCTAGTCCCCACAGTTGAAAGTAAATTCCTAGCAAAGTGGCAGGGTCCCTTTGAGATTAGGGAAAGAGAAGGGAAGTGAACTACAAAGTTTACCAGCCAGGGAAAAGGAAACCTGAGCAAATTTACCATGTGAGTCTCTTAAAACCATGGAAAGACAGAGACTTTATTGGCAGTGCCCACTCCTCAAGAGGACAGGCTATCCATGACTCCGGACGTCCCCATAAATGAGTCCTTGTCACTGATGCAAAAAAATTACGTTAAGGAATTTGTCAGTACAAATAGAGATTTTTTTCTCTCCCCTACCCGGACTGACCACCGTGCTACAACATGACATAATTACGGAACCAGGGGTCCGCATAAATGTAAAACCCTACCGAATACCTGAGGCTAGATGGGAGGCGGTGGCGGAGGAAATAAAAACCATGTTGGAGTTAGACATGGTAGAGGAGTACCACAGCACCTCTTCGAGCCCTATAGTGCTGGTCCCAAAACCGGATGGCACTATCAGGTTCCGTTACAATTTCAGGAAGCTGAATAACATGTCTAAGTTTGACGCATGCCCGATGCCGCAGGTCGTCGAACTTATGGATAGGTTGGGAGGTGCCCAGTACATAACAACTCTAGCAGATCCCCTTAACGGAGTCAGGAAAGGCAAAAACTGCCTTTTCTACCCTGAGGGGTCCTTCCAGTACAAGCGCATGCCTTTTGGCCTGCATGGGGCCCCTGCATCCTTCTAGAGAATTATGGATAAAACCTTGAGGCCGCATCACCCCTATGCAGCTGCCTATTTGGATGATGTGTTCGTCCACAGTCCATCTGCCCTGAGTAAAAGCAGTCGTAGATTCTCTAACGGTAGCAGGTTTAACATCCAACCCAAAAAAGTGTGCCATAGGCCAAATACCTTGGGTATGTTATTGGGTGGGGACTGATCAAGCCCCAGACCAATAAGATTGAGGCAATTCAAAAATGGCCCCAACCGGTGAATAAAAAACAGGTTTGTGCCACCCTGGGGATTACAGGGTATTACAGGCGGTTCATACCCTTTTTTGCCACCATTGCCGTCCCTCTGACTGATCTGGCGAAGGGGAGAGGGTCGGGCATTGTTAAATTGGAATCCCAAAGCCGAGAAGGCATTCCAGAAATTGAAACAGGCCCTTTGTGTACGATTGGTGCTCGTGACCCCGGACTTCACAAAGGAGTTTGTTGTACAGACGGACGCCTGTGAGGTGGGACTAGGTGCTGTTCTGTCCCAGATCAGGGACAGTGAGGAGCACCCGGTTGTCTACTTAAACAGGAAGCTTAACATACATAGCCTGAACTGTTCACCTAACACTAGTTAACATCTAGGGGCAATGAAAGCATTAACTCTGTTCCTAACAAGTGTAATGTGTGGAATATGTGCTGCTTTGCAGGGATATAAAAAATAGCCACATCTCTGCTCTGTGTACAGAGCCCTGTGTTGATAGTAAAACACAGTAAACACAGGGCTCTGTTCTGTGATTCGCAAAGCCAATGAGCAGGTCCCAGCCATAAATCATTATTCAGGACTTGCTGACCAACTTGCACTGTACATGATACAGCACAGAGAGGCCTCCCCGTCAGTGTATATGTTTATGGGGCGGTCTGCAAGTGGTTAAGCAGGTATGTGCTGCTTCCATGCATGCCTGGCCTTAATTTTTAATCAATTGCTACATATGCTTCAAAATATAGAGTTAGGACTAGAGTTAGGACCACGCTATACAAAGGGGCCTTGATGGGGCAGTGCAGCTTCCACATATGCACGCAACTAAAACCCCTGTTATTAACACACATTTTTTGATAGTGTATTTTTTTTTATTTTGCTGGCCAGTTGGTAAGTGTGCTGGGAAATACATTTTATGTTGTTGCCCTGTACAAAGCCCTAAAATATGCACCTTACTCTAAAAGCTAGTTAAAAAATTGGGACAGTTGACATTTTTGGTTAGCATGCTCCCCGGTGCAGCCACCAGCAGAAATCACTGCCCAGTGTCCATCTAAGTTCTTATAAGTCTCAAGCCCTATCATACACCAAAACCTTTTCCCCAGGCTCGAAGAACACACCATCTTGCAGAACCCCCTGAGCCCCTGACCTTTGGACAGTGTACTCCATGGGCATACACACCCGCTTCCTGGGCTCATGCTACACAGACCATTTGTCATGGCAGATATCCTTCCGCTGGATGATAGGTGGGCTTAAACAATAGAAATGATTCTCCCTCGTGTTGCTATGGGTGCGTTTAGCATGGGCCAGAATGATATACCACTTTCCTGGCCAAAATGGCAGCTGGGAAGAATAGATAAGTTTGTAGCTAATGGTGCCACCCTATGTGCAGCACATTTTACCCCTTCTTTTCAATGGCCTTAGGTAGTCACTCCTCAGATCCATAAGTCCCCCTAGGTGCCCCAGGCCAGACCCTATGAAGGTGTTATGCCGGGGGGACAGGAGCCACATTGGGCCATAGGTTCTGGAGATACAGACAGGCTGAGTGGTGGCTGGCTGATGTTAGCTTGTGCCAGGCCAGCGACAAAATTAAATACTGAGTCTCAATGAGGCTCACAATCCCTATGGTATTCCTGCTGGAGTACATGCTGTGTGGTGTAATATCATGGCCACTGGAAGCATGGCAGCAGGATGAAGAGGAAAACTTTCTTTTTGTCTCAGAGCAAACAAAATCCTTTGCCTACGGCCTCCATCCCTGTAATAGACAGCAGAAGGCAGAGGAAAAATAATAGGAGGAAGAGGGTTAAGGTGCGGGTGGTGAGGAGGAGTAGGGTTGTGCTGCTGCTGGTGTGGAGCAGGAGGGTTGGTAGTACTCGTAGTGAGGAGGATGAAATTTAGAAGAATTGTATCAGCATTTCTGCCACCATCCAAGAGGAAATACAAATATCCTTCTGGTGCCAAGATCCATTGTAGGTATAGATGAAGGTGGACTTGTTGCTGAAGAAGGCAAAAAACATCTAAAACATTCTTGTAGGTGCACAGTCTTTAAACTCAGATTTTGGCCTAAATCTGAAAAAGACAGCCATCAGCCATTTGAAAGTCAAGAAATCATTTGCTGTAAGCATTCAGCATATTTTCTTTCAATGGGACCGCAGTTCTTCTTGGCAACAAGGTGTTTTTTGACCTGACAGTTAAATGTAAGCAAAGGGATGTAAATCCCAGATGAGGGCATTAACCAAAATATGGTCATGTTCCTGACTAACTAGTGTATTACTTAATTTCTAGGCTGCCTTGACCTACTCCCACCTCTCACCTTACCCACCGTATAATAAATAAGACACCACTACCAATGATTGGAGTTTAAATGGCCATAGCAGACTTTTATTAACAAAGACACAATTCAACAACATACCACTTTATTACATTGCATGAAAAACGAAAATGTTAACCCACACTGCAATAATACAGACTTTCTTCAATCCAGGTATTTGGAAGCAAGCATGGTCTACCAAATTTGCTTTATCAAGCACCATGTTCTTTCCCACGGGCCCCAGCTGCAATTACACCGACTCGGGGACAAATAGTTGCCATGTTACCACCCGATACAGCCCAAATACCGCTCTTCGCATACTGCCGTCACCTCAATGGGAAGGTACCCATACCAAAGATGGGCCCATCCCATCCTTCTCCACAGACCATTTTGACCATGCCCACCTCCAAAAAACCTGTGACCCCTGCCACAGACGTCCAAGTGAGAAACCTCACACTTGGGCGTCCCGCCACAAACGAAACGCTCTTTCAATGCCCTCTTGCAAGCCCAAACACCACATATCAATCCCGATAGTGTTCAGATGGACACCGTCCCCCCTCAGGTAAAGCCAATTCTCACCCTCCAATTCCAAATGGCGCACCGCCAGGCCGCCGTTCCTGACAACAAATTTTGCTACCTCCTTATTTACTTTAATTCTAGCCTTATTGACCTTTACCACCAAGCGCGCTAAGCGCCAAGCAGCTCTGCCGACGATGTCGGACCACACCACAATGGTGTCTGGGAAAAAAGATCGTAAGTGCAGAAAATCCAGCTTAACATCCCTTATTAGTTCCTGCGCCGCACGAAGCCCCAGATCGTTGCCCCCAACATGCAACACCAAGATGTCCGGAGGCCTATCCAACCTGGCATATCGATGGAATTCTGCCAGCACCCGGGACCACAGCATGCACAGGACACCGATCCATCTCACATTGGTTGTATCCCAGGGAAACCCCAACTGTCTGCCTTCCGGTCTTACTGACACTCTCTTGGCACCCCAATAAACGTAGGAGTGGCCGAGTATCCACACCAAGCACTCTTTCCCTGAAAAACACAAAAGTTGTGGAATCACATGCAACACATAAAGACCAGGGCACAACTGGACACAGACAAACAGATTAGTGACCCTGAGCCCATTAGAATGAAAACATTAAAAACCAAAACGAGAAAACAAACAGGCTACCAAAGATGAACCTACAAACTGAAAAGGTGGGATTCCCAGTGCCCAATGTGCTTAAGAACCTTCTCACCCAAGCCCCACCTGGCCACCTCCGTGGCTGCCCCAATCCTAAAGGAATGGGAAGCAAAGTCCGTCAGAACGAAACCAGCAGACCTAAGACACTTCCTAAAGATTGCAATGAACTGGAAGCATGACAATGCAGAACAATCTGCGTGCACCAACAAAGGCCCCGGCCCCACTGGCCTGACCTTTAACCATGCACTAACAGCCATGACCGGGCACACCGCAGAACCGGGACCCGCCCGAACTCCATCAGAGCCCCACGGCCACTTTGATCCGTCTTGGACCTACGAATGTGCAAAGAGACCTTGTCACCCTGAACCTTAACATCCAAAACCTCAAGTCCACCCCCGACTCGGGTAGAAGGACTCACTAGTTCCCCAACCCGCAGGACCCCAAAAAGGGCAGAATAAAAGCAGTCCGGAAAAGAGATGTTTCAAAAGATGACGAGCAAATCTTCGGCAGGTGCTCCAAGAGGACACCCAGCATCTCAAAAGAAACTGGATGGCGAGCATCCTGAACCTTCCTGCCCTTCCAGTAACCACGCAAGGCTCTTTTTACCAAGAAGGCTTTGGTAACGTCTGACGCCCCCGAAAGCTGAAACAGAAATGCCAGGCCCGCCATCTTGCGATTAAGCAAAGAAATCGCATCCCCTTCCTCAAAATTCTTACCTATGAAGTACAATAACACACGTAAACGATCCTCCTCAAGAAAGCAATCCCCCACATAACTTACCAATTCGCGCCATTCAAGCCAGACCCTTTTATACGCTCTCCATGTGGCCGCACACACCGATTACCAGATCAAACTTTCAGCGATGGCAAGGCGACCTCCCACAGGTGACTGGGGAAATGGATTCAGAGCCACTCCGCCTCCGGTGCCAACTGATGGAATTTTTCCCACTGAAGGCGAAAAAGGGCATCGGCCACCATATTAGTCACCCCAGGCACATGGATAGCATACACAAATGCATTTAAATTGAGACATTGCAGAACTAAAAGCTTAAGCAAACGCACCACTGGCGGAGAAGATGCCGTAACAGAGTTTATGGCATTCACAACGCCCAGATTATCACAATGAAAACGGACACGCTTGTTCCTGAATCCTCCCCCCCAGATTTCAATGGCAACGATCTGGCAGGTTCTCGCCCCCGGAGGACCAATAACCAGAAAGTCGTCCAAGTAGTGTATGATGGTCTTCAAACCCGACAGGTCCCGCACCATCCATTCAAGAAAGAAGCTAAATGTTTCAAACAACGAACAAGAAATTGCGCATCCCATTGGCAAACATCGGTCAATAAAATATTGACCCTGCCACTTACAACCTAGCAGCCAAAAGCTCAAAGGGTGAATGGGCAACAATCTGAAAGCTGACTCAATGTCAGTTTTAGCTAACAAAGCGCCCTTGCCGAACTTGCGTACCCCGCAATGGCATCATCAAAAGCAAATGCACCACTGGCGGAGAAGATGCCGTAACAGAGTTTATGGCATTCACAACGCCCAGATTATCACAATGAAAATGGACACGCTTGTTCCTGAATCCTCCCCCCAGATTTCAATGGCCAGCACTATCGGGAACAACTCCAATAGCACAAGATTGCGAATGTGGTCCGATTCCCTCCAAGCCTCTGTCCATCTGCCGGCGCACCACCGACCTTTGAAGTATGCCGCATACCCAACTGACTCCACAGAATCTGTGTAAAAGTTCAAGTCGAAGTTAGACACAACCACTTCCATTCAAAGAGACCTTCCATTATAATTATTGAGGAACATCTCGATGTTACCTGTGAAGCCTCATAAAATGACGAGGGGAATGTGCCCCAGCGGTGGCCGCCGCCGACCAACTGAAAAATACTCGCCCCATGGGCATGATGCGGCAGGCGGAGTTGAGCTTGCCAGGGAGTGACTGCAATGCTCTTAATTGCAATTTTTTCCCTCAAATCATCCAACTTATCGATGGGAAGTCTGCATTCCATCCGAACAGAATCAATAATGATACCCAGAAATTTTAGTTCCTCCCTTGGACCCTCAGTTTTTTCCGGTGCCAAGGGCACCCCAAAAACTTTGAACACATGCTGTACTGTGGACAACAGGATCTGGCAGATTCTCGCCCCCAGAGGGCCAATAACCAGAAAGTCATCCAAGTAGTGTATGAGTGTATACTTCAAACCCGACAGGTCCCGCACCACCCATTCAAGAAAGGAGCTAAATGTTTCAAACAACGAACAAGAAACTGCGCATCCCATCGGCAAACATTGGTCAATAAAATATTGACCCTGCCACTTACAACCTAGCAGCCGAAAACTCAAAGGGTGAACGGGCAACAATCTGAAAGCCGACTCAATGTCAGTTTTCTTGCTGAACTTGCGTACCCCGCAATGGCATCATCAAAAGAGGCATATGACACTGCGCACAAGGTGGGATCACTAGCCTCATTAACTGAACCCCCCCGGGGGTGGGACAGGTGGTGAATAAGACAAAACATATTCTGTTCTTTCTTGGGGACCACCCCCAGGGGGGAAACCACCAGATCTGCAATCGGCGGCACTAAAAACGGGCCAGCCATCCTCCCCAAGGACACCTCCTTCGCCAGTTTGTCTGAAACCACCTAACTATGCACGTATGCAGAATGCAAGTTACCCACTTCCGGAGGGGTCCTGGACAATGTACAGGGAGTTAAAAAACCAAAAGAAAACCCACGAAACAGAAGATGCGCAGCAGCCTTGTCTGGATACCTACTAAGAAAGGGTGCCATTTTTTCCACAGCTGGAGCATGCGTGACGATAACGGCAGGATCCCGCAAATCTGCAGGTCCCGTCATTAAACTGCCAACAGTACCCCTTACGTTGGACGGCCGCTGATGCTGAGGTGGATGCACCCCCGGCCCCCCCTGGAAAGGGGTGTGCACTCACCATAGCCTGGGTCATCAACTTCATCCACAAGCTGATGTCCTTGTGGTCCCACTTGAGTGAGGGTCTAACTGCCTTACGTTGCCTGAACTGCTAATCATAGCGCAGCCATGCAATACCACCATACACCCTTTGGGCCTCACTAATCAAGTCCAGATAGCAAAAAAGAGCCGAACAATTCTCCGGCGCTTTTTCCCCGATCACACTGGCCAGTATATTGAATGCCTGTATCCAATTTCCGAAAGTTCTTGGAATCAAGCGATAACGTTGCTTTTCTTCCACCTCCTTTTTACTTTCGTCTGGCTTCCGGCTTCACCTTGTCCAAATTAAAGGGGGCAGCGTGGAGAAAATCTCCACATATTCCCCCTTCCAGATCTTCTCCCTCACTTCCTGTTTAAGATGTGCACCCAAGGGGCCCTCGAAGCACACGTAGACTTCGCATTTTGCCGAATCCGCCAAATGCACTCCCTCGGCGGCTCCCTCTGTCTTCTTGTCTTCCCCCGCTGTCTTCCCTGCGAGCTGACTGGGCTCTCCACCAACAGCCATAGCCAGGCACACTGGAGCCACCGCTGGAAGACCTGGCGACAAATGAGGAGTTCCCGCCATGGGCACACTCTGGTCCCCCGCCGTCACCCAGGCCGACAGCGGCGATCCGCCTAGCGGGGGGCGCCAACCCCCGCAACGCTGCACACCAACAGATCCCTGAAACCTGACAACCTGCAGCCAGAGGACCCCCCAAAACCCCATCCACCACAACAGTGTTAGGAGAAGAGGGAGGAACAGCACTAAGGAAAGGAGACAGGACAGGCACAGACCCAGCCATAGTGGAAGACATACTAGGCTGACAGGTAGCAGTAGAAGAAGAGGGAGAAATGGCAGTACATATAGATGATAATAAAGGTACAGGGACAGACACAGATGCAGACTTACCAGGCTGACACGGAGCCTGCAGCCGCTCAGCCATCCGTCCGGATCCCCGTTGCCCTCCGACAGCTGCCCACGAACCCTGACACTCCCGTCCTGTAAACCGGAGGCGGCGGAGATGTGGTAGGGTGCCTGGATCCTCTTAGTCCAGATGGGTCCCGGCCGCACCTGGAGACAGGCTGGCACCTGTGGATACAACTCTCCCACGCCGAGCCGCACCTCCAGCAGAGGGGATCTCTGCTGAGCCAGCCGTGCGCTCCTGCTGGAAGGTAGGAAGGGGGGAATATGTCCGACCGAGACCTTCTGCCCTGGTCCCGCCGATGAAGAGGATTCCTCCCAGCCTGACCAGCAGCACAAGGAGGCTGTTTCTTGGTGCTGGGGGCTGAAGGGTCCCTAATGGGGCTCCTAGTGCGGCGGCCAGACCTAGTGGTCACCTCAGGACTAAAGCGTGCAGGAGGCCGAGACCTCCTCACCCATGGCAATTGGGGGGCAGGTTTAGCATGAGCCTTCCCCGACCCCTGCAGCATATCGGCCATCTGGGCTTCAAGCCACTGAGGGCCATTCGCCACTGCTGCTGCTCTAAGCTGCGAAAGCATGCTCTCAATGCTTGCCATCATGCACTGAAAAGTACAGACCTGCTCCTAAATTGTTCCTCTCTGCTTTCCCAACTGCAACTGACCCATAGTCCCCACCCTCAATCATACAAACCCCTGGGGACACCGCCCTGCCACACCTTGCCCCACCCAGCACTAGCCCAAATATTTGAAACATTAAATCTGGCCAGCGACAGCCTGACATGCAAACACAGTCATGCCGGCCTTACTCTAAATGCTGGGCATCCCGATCCAGGCCTGTTCTTTTGTGCACATTCAGCTGTGCCATTCACAGCAATTAGTCTTCAGGAGTGCACTTGTCAGCAGGGTTTTTTTTGGCTAGTTAGCAGGTGTCATCCATTGAAGTTTATTGGCAAAACCCCTTTATGGCCCCTCCTAAACCCATAGCTCCCAACAGTTCTGGATTATGTACAACTATCTTGCATTTTTTAGCTTAGTTATGTGGCTCTATTTACAAAGGTTGTTTCCCAAGTTACCCTGATTTGCTGTCTAGTCACAACAGCAGGTCCCTGCCATCTAGGCTCCTGCAGCTGCAGTGGGCAGCATTGTCTGTGTTACAGCTAGCATGGAGCTCTCTGTCCCATCATTCCTGACTTATATGGGAGGATTTACAGGAGGCAGAAGGCAGAGGATGAAGTAGTGTGGGAAACAGACTTCAGTGCAAGGTAAGTAATTTCCAGTGACACCCATCATTACCCCACACCTACCCTGGGCACAATTATTCTTTTCCGCACCCTGTTGGGCATTATTCTTCTCCTCTACCCTCTCTAAAAAATATTATTTCACTCCACCCCCTGTTGAGCATTATTTTCCCCCATCCCCCACAGAACACTATTGTTCCACTATTAAGCCCTACTGTTCCCCCACCTTCTGCTAGGATGCATATATACTGTAGAATGGACCACTATATTCTACAGTGGGTATAGAAAAGAATCACCCCCATTTAAAATAATCACATTGTGTTGCTTTGCAGACTGAAATGAAGGCAGACACGGTTTTTGTTTTATCCAGCAGTATTTATTAGTGCAAATTTCGGACAGGAATTTTTGTTCGCCGGCCTATCGTCCAAAATTCTTACCGTTAGTATGCTCCTTTCGACAGTGGATTTTGATTTTTCGTCAGACAAAAGCTGGATGTGCAGCGTCGTACAACAATTCAACGTTCAATTATCTTTCCGTTAGTACGGTTTTCGTAAGAAGGAAACTGTATGAGCGAGGCTACACATGCTCAGAAACTAAAAAAAGTTGCAAAATTATTCAAAACATTACGTCACTTCTGACGTTGAGTTCCGTCATACGAAAATTTTCATATTGTTAGTACGTTCTTCACTTTTAACATGAGACAAGCATCCAACAAAAGACAGACATTCTGTCATCCGAAAATCGGATCGTGTGTACGAGGCTTTAAAGGTAT
Organism: Glandirana rugosa; assembly: GCA_018402905.1. Taxonomy (NCBI): domain Eukaryota; kingdom Metazoa; phylum Chordata; class Amphibia; order Anura; family Ranidae; genus Glandirana; species Glandirana rugosa. The sequence goes on from BLSH010068350.1 coordinate 85,825, forward strand.
AACACCAACATGCCAGAAAAAAATAAAAAAAAATCAAAATCAGAATTACTGAGTTGGAAAAAGGATCCCCCCCCCCCCCCCCCTTTATGTCAGTATTTTGTTGAACCGCATTTTGCTTTAATAACAGCCTTTAGTCTGTTTGGATATGTCTCTACTAACTTTCAGTTAAATTTGATGGTGTCCATTTGTGTACTGCAGTGTTCAAGTCATTCCACACATTTTCAATGAAGTTTAAGACCCCATTCACACTATTAGATTTTATGCAGACTTTTTCCTTCTGATTTACCAGAACCATGTAGTGTAAGGGCCTGCCTGATTGAATACAAATTGAAACTCTTAAGGTTTGACCTTATATTATATAGTTTTGGTAAATCTGAAGACAAAATCTGCAGAAAATCTAATAGTGTGTATGGGATCTAAGTCTGGGCTCTGACTAGGCCATGCAGGGACATTCACCTTTTTATCCTTCAACCGCTTTGTGGTAATTTTTTACTGTGTGCTTTGGGTCATTTTCATGTTGGAAGGTAAACCTTCTTCCCATTGACAACTTTCTGGCAGAGGGCAGCAGATTTTCCTCAAGAAATTGATGGTATTTTGCCCTTTCTATTTTCCTTCTATCCTGACAAGTGCTCCAGTCCCTGCTGCAGAGAAACACCCCCATAATAGGATATTACCACCTCCATGTTTAGCTATAGGAATGGTGTTATTTGGATGGTAAGCTGTACTGGATTTCCACCAGACATATCGTTTGGTGTTGAGGCCAAATAATTCAATTTTAGTCTCACCAATTTTAGACCATCTTAAACACACCTTCAAGATTCTGAGGCCACATGGAAAGAAGGTGTCTGCTTAGATAAGGTCAGTGACACCTGATATGAGTTATTTGGGAGAAAGACTGAAGAGGCAAGGAGATTGAATGCATGGATGTAGACACTGTGGCCAGCAGCTCTGCAAAGTGGAGACAAGGTATGAGTCTAATCTCCCGTATGAGGAGCTACTGAGCTGCCAGAATGGTGATAGAACACAGAAAAATAAATGTCAGGTGCCCGCAGCACCCCTAGTGGGTCTGCACCTGGTGTGAACAACCCCCTCCCCCTCATCCCCCTTATTATGCCACTGCTTATGCAGAAGGGATTGAGATGTAATCGTGGAGTATTTTGTGGGTACAAGGCCTGCAAGCCTTGTACACACGGTTTGATTGTCGTATGACTGCACTTCTGATTTTTGTCAAAAGTGCATGTCCATGATTTTGTAAAGCGTACTGACTATACAAAAATTGTTCGACAAAGGCAAATGTAGTGAAGTACTATGAGCGTATAAAGAGGCAGGTCATTTTTGCTGCGTCACCCTTTGGGCCGCTTCCGCTAATTTCACTATTAACCACTTCAGCCCCGGAAGGTTTTGCAGCTTTAGGACCAGAGCACTTTTTGCGATTCGGCACTGCGTCGCTTTAACTGACAATTGCGCGGTCGTGCGACGTTGTACCCAAACAAAATTTGCGTCCTTTTTTTCCCACAAATAGAGCTTTCTTTTGGTGGTATTTGATCGCCTCTGCGTCATTTCTGATCGCCGCTATAAACAAAAGAAGAGCGACCATTTTGCAAAAAAACCCAAATTTCTTACTTTTTGCTAAAATTCAAATCCGAAAAAAAAATATAAAAAAACATTTTTTT
>BLSH010068372.1:0-18611 GCA_018402905.1 Glandirana rugosa
TGGCATCTGAAGGTGGCACTGAGTGAAGGTGGACCTGAGCACTTAGTCACTTACCTGGTGGTCTAGGGGGGTCTCCCTGGTGGTCCAGATCGCTCCTTGGTGGTCCCTGGTTGGCTCCCTGGTGGTCCTGGGTGGGCACATCACTGGGCAGGCTCCTTGGTGGTCTAGGGTGGCGATCCGAGGGAGGGCTGTGCTGATAAATCATCAGCACAAACCCTCCCTGTCAGGGATGCAGCCGATCGGCTCTCCCCTCATCAGGTCTGCAGACCTGAGTACAGGATAAACGGCTTTCCTGTATTACACTGTGACCAGCCGTGATTGGCCACGGCTGGTCACATGGTAAAGTGCTTCGGATCGAAGCACTTTACCGAGATCGGCATTGCGGGGGGTCAGACTGACCCCCCACACCACCGATCGCCGCGATGCGCGCCCCCCCGGGCGCGCGGCGGCTTGTTATCCTGAGGACGTCATATGACGTCCAGTCAGGATAACTCAGCCACTTCCCGGCCGTCATTCTGCATACGGCGGTCGGGAAGTGGTTAAAGGCAAGCTACTCTTCAACAGTCAATTTGTGTAAATCCAATATGATGGCCCTTTTACACAGCTGTTATAAAAATAAAAATAAAAATAAAAAGTAGAAAAGAACTGAAGTGACAGATCAGAATCCTATTTTGTCAGTTAATGCTGGTATCTCATGTACCTTTTATTGGGCTAAGGAGGTCAGGTTTATCTATTTCTATCTCTGTGCAATTTTGAGAGCTCTTGTGGTATAACCTGAACTTTGCAAACACCGTAAACCTTAAGAGGAGACAATGCTAGTTATACATAGAAATAATTATACCAGTAAATCCACTCAAACATGCATACAGGTCCTTAGAGCAATACCTTTCATTGGTAAGAATTGAAGGGTTAAAGCAGAAAGGAGAGATTCTAGAGAGATAAGAATCAAAGCCGGAAAAACAGAATGTCTGAGGATGATGGAAGCTGTGATCTAAAATCAATAAGCCATTTTATGTGGTGTTATTGCTGGCAGTGATCTGTCTGCAGTTTTGCTGCTTGATGGTTTGAAAATATAACATAACAGATAAGCAGCAGTGAAGGACAGGGCTAGGGATTTAGTGCCCTTACCAAGCCTATGAGCAAAGTGGATAAGTAAGAACAGGCTGAGGGTGTTCTGTGCCCTCTGCCCCATTATCCCAATCCAGGATAGGCAACATGTCTGCTGGGAGAACTAACGATCTTCTTGCAAAAACAGGCACCCAGTGGATTTTACCAATTGAAATGATCTAACAAAATGGAACTAAGATTAGAGTTTTCTACTATAAAACGAAAACATCAATCAAAAGGCTCTAGACTGTCATAAAAACATATTGCGCACACTCTTCTACCAGATGAGGGCTATAAAGAGGTATCCACACTAGACTGTATACTTAAAAAGAACATTTTATTCAACCACTCCAGCCTGAGCAGGGAGCACATATGATGCTTTAGAAGAGGTATAATTTTAAGTAAACCCAGAATAATTTTTTTCAATGTTTAACATTATGTCACAATGTGGGCACTTTTGTTAAGGAAATATTTTTTTTATACGTTTGTTGCCAAGTTCCTTATGTGGGGGTCCTGCCAGTAAAGTGTCATGTGACAGTGACACTAATATGCAGCACTGATGAGCACTGATAGGTGGCACTGATGAGGTGTGGACTGTGTCAGTATAGAGTTGATTGAACCTCTGGAAGTTCAGGTTCTGCTGGTTCGGCCGAACTTCGGGACAAAGTCCAGGTTCGGGTCCGGACTGGACACAAACTTTGACACGGACCCCGAACCCCATTGAAATCAATGGGGACCCGAACTTTTAGGCATAAAAATGGCTGTAACAAAGGCCTGGAAAGTCCTAGAGGTCTGCAAAAGGAAGGAAAATGGAGGTAAGAGTAGGGCAAGTGTCCTATAAAGAAATGGGGATAGGGAAATAACTTAAAATAATTTTTAACCTAAAATCACATAAAAAAATCAAAAATGGAGGTGGATGTGGAGTTGGAGGTTGAGGAGGAGGTGAAAGTGGCGGTGGAGGAGGAGGAGGAGGTAGCCAACACAGTTTTTTTTATTTTTGGAATTTTTTTGTTTTTTTTTAAACCAGCAATGTAGATGCACTTTTTAATTTTGTGCAAGAAACACTAATCTGCCCCTTTAAGCAACAGTAGGAACCTCTCCCTATAGAACTAGGAGATGATTTTAGATTCTAAAATTATCTCCAAGTTGTACAGGGAAAGCCTCCAGCTGTTGCTTTAAGGGAAACATTAGTGTTCTAAAATCATCTTCAAATTGTGTGGGAAAAGTCTACATCAGCCACAGGGAGCCATATTAGTGTTCTAAAATCATCTTCAAATTGTGTGTGAAAAGCCTATATCATCCGCAGAGAGCCATATTAGTGTTCTAAAATCATCTTCAAATTGTGTGGGAAAAGCCTATATCAGCCGCGGGGAGCCATATTAGTGTTCTCAAATCATCTTCAAATTGTGTGGGAAAAGCCTATATCAGCCACGGGGAGCCATATTAGTGTTCTAAAATCATCTTCAAATTGTGTGGGAAAAGCCTATATCAGCCACAGGGAGCCATATTAGTGTTCTAAAATCATGTTCAAATTGTGTGGGAAAAGCCTATATCAGCCGCAGGGAGCCATATTAGTGTTCTAAAATCATCTTCAAATTGTGTGGGAAAAGCCTATTTCAGCCGCGGGGAGCCATATTAGTGTTCTAAATTTTAAAACACTAATATGGCTTCTCTGCGGATGATATAAGGATTTTCCACACAATTTGAAGATCATTTTAAAACACTAATATGGCTTCCCTGCGGATGATATAAGGATTTTCCACACAATTTGAAGATGATTTCAAAACACTAATATGGCTTCCCTGCGGCTGATATAAGGATTTTCCACACAATTTGATGATGATTTTAAAACACTAATATGGCTTCCCTGCGGATGATATAGGGGTTTTCACACACACTTTGATGATGATTTTAGAACACTAATCTTTCCCTTAAAGCAACAGCTGGAACCTTTCCCTGAACAACTTGATGATGATATTAGAACACTAATAGAAACATAGAAACATAGGAAAGTGACGGCAGAAAAAGACTAGAGTAGTCCATCGAGTCTGCCTCTTTTTATTTATGTATTTATTTTTAATTATTTTCTTTTTTTTTTTTTTATAATTTTTTTTTTTACATTAACCTTGTTGTCTGACTATGGACTTATGATTATCCCAAGCATGTTTGAAGCCATTTACTGCTGACTGTCTCACAACCTCTGTTGGTAGTTTATTCCAATCATCAACCACCCTTTCAGTAAAATAATACTTTCTAAGATTAGTTTTGAACTTCCCCCCAGTTAGTTTGAGGTCATGTCCCCGTGTTCTTGATTTTGGTTTCATATTGAAAAGACTGCCCTCCTGAACCTTATTCACCCCCTTGATGTATTTAAAGGTTTCAATCATGTCTCCCCTCTCCCTTCTTTCCTCCAGACTGTACATATTAAGTTCCTGAAGTCGCTCTTGATATGTTTTATCCCCCAGACCTTTCACCATTTTTGTTACCCGTCTCTGAACTCGTTCTATCTTATCAATATCTTTTTGTAAGTGTGGTCTCCAGAACTGGACACAATATTCTAAGCGAGGTATCACTAAAGATCTATGTAGAGGAATCGGAACCTCCTTCCTCCTGCTGGTGATCCCTCTACTGATACATCCCAGAATTCTATTTGCTTTTCCCACTGCCTGGTCACACTGTTTGCTCATTTTGCAATCATCTGAAATAAGCACCCCCAAATCTTTTTCTTCTCTAGTGCTGGCTAACACTGTACCCCCAATGCTGTACTCTCTAAGGGGATTCTTTTTCCCTAGATGCATTATTTTACATTTAGAAATATTGAACTGCAGTCTCCACTGCTTTGACCAATCTTCCAGCAATGCCAAATCATGTTCCATGTTACAGACACCTCCAGGGATATCAACCCTATTACACACCTTTGTATCATCAGCAAAGAGACATACCTTGCCCAACAAAGCTTTAGTTATATCACTTACATATAGGTTGAATAGAACAGGACCCAGTACAGAGCCTTGTGGTACCCCACTAGTGACTGGTCTCTGTTCTGAGTGAACCCTATTTACAACCACACTCTGGGATCTATCCTTTAACCAACTGCATATCCACTGAACCACCCAAGGGTTAAGTCCCAGCTTGTACAACTTTTGTATTAGATCATTATGTGGAACTGTATCAAATGCCTTGCTGAAATCAAGATACGCTATGTCCACAGCACCACCCTGGTCCAAAACACTGGTAATATAGTCAAAGAATTCAAGCAGATTTGTCTGGCACGATCTGCCCTCAGTAAAGTTATGTTGCTTTGGGTCATCTTTCCCTTAAAGCAACAGCTGGAACCTTTCCCTGTACAACTTGATGATTTTAGAACACTAATCTTTCCCTTAAAGCAACAGCTGGAACCTTTCCCTGTACAACTTGATTATGATTTTAAAAGAATAATCTTTCCCTTAAAGCAACAGACTCTACCTAGTCCAGTCAGATAGTTCTGTGCAGCAGGATGAGGTGTGCAATCTGTCCCTCAAAGCACCAGTACTAGTATCTCTCCCTCCCTCAAAGCACCAGTACTAGTATTTCTCCCTCCCTCAAAGCACCAGTACTAGTATCTCTCCCTCCCTCAAAGCACCAGTACTAGTATCTCTCCCTAGTCCACAATCAGAGCATTCAGTAATGCAGGATGAGATGTTCTGCAATCTGTCCCTCACAGAGCCAGCAGCATCCTCTCCCTAAAATATCCTGAGAGCATATGATATGCAGCACGGTGACTCCAGCCCCATATAGAGGCTGGGTCACATGGTGCACTGGCCAATCACAGCCATGCCATTAGTAGGCTTCTAGGGAAAACCAGTGAAACACTTGTTGATTGGCTGCCCCTGGCAGCTTTTTAACACGTGAAGTAAAATACCAGAACCCCGGACCCGAACCCAGACTTTTTTTGAAAAGTCCGGGTTCGGGTCCGGGTCCCAGACACCCAAAAGTTTGGTACATTACAGTTCGGGTTCGCTCAACTCCAGTCAGGAGCATACACATTCTAAATATCTATCTTATCTTATCTATATAATATCTATCTTATCGTATCTATTTTTTAAATTTTTTTTGGAAGGAGAGTGAAGTGAGGGGAAAAGGAAAGGTTTGGGAGATGTGAGGATTACACACATTCTATAGAATATCTATCTTATCTTATCAATGTTTTGGGGTTGGGGGAGTGAGAGGAAAAGGAGAGGTTCATGAAATGTCAAGAACACACACATTCTATATAATATCTATCTTATCTTATCTATATAATAGCTATCTTATCTTATCTATATTATATCTATCTTATCTTATCTATTTATTTTTTTGGGGGGGGGGGGGGTTGGGGAAAAGGAGAGGTTTGGGAGATGTCAGGAACACACACATTCAATATAATATCTATCTTACCGCATCCATATAATATCTATCTTATCCTATCTATATAATATCTATCTTATCTAATTTTTTTTTGGGGGGGGGAGTGAAGTAAGGGAAAAAGAGAGGTTTGGGAGATGTCAGGAATACACACATTCTATATATCTAACTTATCTTCTCTATATAATATCTATCTTACCTTATCTATATAATAAAAATTGGGGGGGATGGAAGTGAGGGGGAAAGGAGAGGTTTGGCAGATGACGGGAACAGTCAGCTTGCTCCCGCTACTTTGGCCAATGTACATTTGGCTTTTTCCATGCAAGTTCTGCTTTAAAGAGTTTTTTTTTTCTTTAGCTTTGGATAGATTGGGAAAGAATTAGAAGCTCTGTCAGGTTTTTACTGCTAGCTCCTTATTTTTGTCAGATGACACGGTTTAACCAGACAATAAGTGAGGGAAATTCTGCAAAAGCGGCACAGATTGTATTATGGTGACAGGGAGTCTAGGTCTTACTCCACATAAAATCTGTCTTTGCTGTTATTGGAGATTTTCCTTCACTTCACTTGGAGAAGACGTGTCCACATACCTTTGGCTATATATAATAGGTAGGTTTGGTGGTTGGGTGTCCACAAACTTTTGGCCAAACAATGGAAAGCTGTCGGATTGCTTTCACACCCCTGTTACCCTGTTCCTGTTGGTCTGTGCCCTCTGCCCCCACTGGTGGGTTCTGTCAGGTAGCTGTGAAGAAGGGTCTGGATGGCCATACTGCCATAAAATCACCTTTATTAAACCATGAATCATGACAACAATTCATAAAATGAACGAGGGAAATACAGCATACAGCATACCACAAATGCGTTTTGCACCATTCTTGGTGCCTATTCATAGCTGAAATAATAAGCTCACACGCAGGTATATTTGGCAAACTTTTGGCAATTAATGATATATTTATTTTGTTTTGGAAGAGGAGATTTTACAGGGTGTATTTAAAAAAAAAACAACTTTTTTTTGTATGCTCGGAAACTTCATGTGCAAATCAGGACAAAATCGAATATTGCTTGGGTATTTTCTCTTCAGGTTTAATGTTATTCATTCATACATAATAGAGTAAATCAGAAAAATACCACATAATGGCCACTAGATGGAGCCTATTTTTTATTGAATACATAACATTTGGCCTGGAGAGAAAATAGCCTAATATTCAATTTTGCCCCATTGGCACAAAACAAATGTACCTCTATAAGCCTCTTCAGTCAAAAAACAGTTTTATCTCTGTGTTATCCACATTATCTTGATTGGCTTTTTTAGCTTGGACACCAGAGAATAGACAGTTCCACGGCTGTCATTGTTAATGATGTTGTCTGCTTTGTTCCTCCTCTACAGTGTGTGGACAGATGCCTCTCTCTGAACAGAAGAAAGTGAAAGACAAGGGAGAGGAGAGCTAATATTGTCCATGCAGGGCAGTATTGTAAAGGGAGAGGATGCCGAGCAGAGCAGTGCACTATGGTAAGAGGAGGACGCATGATTTCACTAGAATGGCGGCTCCTTCATTACAGTGGCTGTAAACCTCTGACATGAACAAAGCATATCCCTCTATAGTGTGTACTTGTCTCAATTCAGAGCAGGGTAGTGCAAATTAACAAACTGTAACAAAGAAATGTCCCCACTGTGGGACGAATAAAGGTTTATCTTATCTTATCTTATCTTATCTTAAATAGTAATGTAGTCGACAACCCGGTTATAATGCAGCAGTGAATTATTTAATTCACTGGGCGGCACAGTGGTGTAGTGGTTAGCACTTTCACCTAGCAGCAAAAGGGTCGCTGGAATCCCAACCACGACACTATGTGCCTGGAGTTTGCATGTTCTCGCTGTGCCTGCGTGGGTTTCCTCCTGGTACTCCGGTTTCCTCCCACACTCCAAAGACATGCTGGTAGGTTAATTGAAGTTTAAGTTGGCCCTAGTATATGCATGTATAAATGTGAGTTAGGGATCTTAGATTGTAAGCTCCTTGAGGGTAGGGACTGATGTGAATGTACAATGTATATGTGAAGCGCTGTGTAAATTGACGGCGCAATATAAGTACTTGAAATAAAATAATAATAAAATAAATTGAATTCAAAGATCCAGAGTGTAAAGTTCTAGCATACAGTTAAGCACTGATGCAAGCAGGGGAGTGCCTTGCCATGCCGTGCCTTGCTGTGTGTTTCTATTAATGCAGACAGTGCATGGAGACACCAACTTCAGTCTCTGCAAGCATTGGTGGCTCCATAAGATGCTGCAAGGAGCCACTCTGAAACAGGGAACCGGGGCAATGAGCTTAAACAGGAACATAGTGAAGGACCACTTGCCGCACAGTCACATACCTGGTATGTCATTGTACTCAAGTGGTGGTACCAGCTTGTTACCAGCTTGTCGGACACCCAAACAGAGCCAGGATCGGCTTTGTTGCAGTCTCCGCTATGGTAGCAGATGTCATTGGTGCCCCGTTCAAAAAAAATCAAGCGTTTTTAAAAACACTGATCTTGGTATTTTGAATGCTTTAAAGGGCAGAGGAGGGATTTGGAGTCTTATTGACCCCAGATCCCTCTATAAAGAGTACCTGCCACAGCCTATTGCTGTCACAAGGGATGCTTACATCTCTCCCCCCTGTGCTTGTGCTCATTAATTTTATCTTTGAGATCTACATCTGTAATAACTCACTAACCTGCTGATAATCTTTTTCTAGCTCACCACTTTAACACTGAAGCACTGAAATAGAGAAAGGGTAATTAACACGGGGGGCGACAGCGAATGTATGAAACTTCCTGTTGACCAGAAGCGTGAGCACAAGGTAAGTGGTGACTGGCGCTGATTAAATATGATCCACATCAACATGCATGCTTAAAGGAGTACTCAAACCCCTTAAAGAGGAAGTAAACGCAGCCTCTTTTTTTTTTCTGACTTGCAAAAGTAAAGACATAATGTGCTAGTATGCATCATATACTAGATCATTATGTGAAACTTACCTGCAAACAAAGCTCTCATCATCTCAACTGGAGGCAGCATCCATCTTTGCCCATCTTCCTTCGGGGTTCGTGGACTCTGGCTGTGTGACTGGCCAGAGCCGCAAGACATCACTCCTGAGCATGTGTGCTGGAGCCGCCTGTCACAGCACAGGGCTCTGAAGAAATGGCACAGTGGCCTTTCCTTCAGAGTGCATGCGCCGATGATGTTATCGGCAGCGTATACAGTAAATATTTCCTAAATGGTGCAAGTATAGGAGATTTTTACAGTACCTTTAGGTAAGCCTTATTATAGGCTTACCTATAGGTACAAACAATCCAAGGAAGTTTACTTCCTCTTTAATCCTTGTCAATGCCTGGAAGATGGCATAGGTTTCCTATCATGAGACCACTAAAATAGGTTCTCACTGTGGTTACATGATTGGAAGCCCACCCACTGATCCTGTCAAAGAGCTGTCTTTGACGGCTCGATTAGTGTGCAGTGGGCATACTAATTGCTGTCGAAAGTGCGTATATGCAGATTGTTGATTTTTAATTTTATTCCAGTCAGTTTAGTATTCAAGCCCAAATGAGGCATTTGCTTCATTCTTGATCTCAAAGCTGCAAATGTCCTTGAGTCCAGAAATTGTTCTTGGTATCTACTAAATCTGTCATGACCCCCCATCACCAGAGGGTCTTTCTGGCTTCTGTGGCCAGTGAAGATGCTTATCTATGTGTCCCATTATTCCAGTGGGTCCTCCATTCCTATGCTTTGCTGTGGCATGACTTCACTATTAGTTTGTAGCTCTGTGCTTTTGGCCTCTCATCTGTATCTCAGGTATTCACCAAGATGGTGGCCCAGTATTAGCCCAGCTGTGCTCTTGTAGCATCCCCATTATGGGGAACCAACCTGTTGAGGGAACAGTTGGTGCAGATTGAGGGACATTTTGGGATGGGGGGGTGCCAGACCACGCCTTCCTTTTTGACCCCTCCCATTTCTCATAAGCCCCACCCCTTATAGATTCCACCCATTGTGTCAGGAGTATACAGCCCAGCATCACTAGATAGGGTATACAGCATCGCCAGATAGGAGTATACAGCATCACCAGATAGGGGTATATACAGCATCACTAGATAGGAGTATATGCAGCATCACCAGTGTAGTATACACGTCATTGCCAGAGGAGCATATACAGCATGACCAGAGGAGTGTATACAGCATTACCAAAGGAGTATACACAGCATTGCCAGAGGAGTATACACAGCATTACCAGAGGAGTATACACAACATTGCCAGAGGAGTATATACAGCATTGCCAGAGGAGTATACACAGCATTACCAGAGAAGTATACACAGCATTACTAGAGGAGTATACACAGCATTCTCCTCCGAGAAAGGCGTCCAATAGGATTGCCTGTCTTCTCCTCCTTCGCGGGAAACCGGCAACATACCAACGCTTCCTGATTGGCGGAGAGTGGTTCATTGTTGGAAAGGCAAATGTTCATTTGCCTTTCTAAGGGCTCATGGCACCACGCTCTGTGCCACAAGCCCCACTATGTTGAAGCATTTGAGATGCTTCAAAGAAACCTCCCACCGTGGTAATTCATGCGGCCGGCGCCTCAAAGGGGCCGGCCGCATGAATAGAGGGTGGTTGCGGAGCGGCTATGGATAGATTCATGGATAGAGGGGGCGGTGCCGCGTGTCCTTAATGGACGGGCCGCCACTGCTGTGGGACAGCACAATGTGTAGCATACAGATGTTAAAGCGACTAAGATGGCTTCTGAACCTTCAGAGTTCACTGCTGGAACTGACTCATATAAAGTATCTGTTTAGTCCTGGACACAGCTAAGACACTTTATTTGCTTCTGTCTGATTCAAATTCTCCAGTCCAGGAGCTGTCCAACTCTCCACTTTAGGTCTGATGGTAGCCTCTTTCAAGGCTATTTAATTTGCATTGTTTCACTCCAGACCTCTGCAACATTACATTTTGTCTTTTTGGGATAAATCAATCTGGTCTCTGGGCACATTGATACATCTTTCACGGAGAACTCTGGAGTGAAAGTCTTTCTGTCTGTATTTTGGAGTTTTTTTAGGGAGGAGTACCTGGAACCTTCTCAGTGTAAGGTATTAGGTTTTCATCAGTCTTGTTTTCCAGTCAACATCCTAGAACTTCAGGCAGGTAGCATTGGACCATTCTGCTAAATGGTCATTGGATTTGGTTGGATAACACCACAGTGGTGGTGGTCATCTGGGAGGAACCTAAGGGTAGATTGGATCTTGTCCTGGGCAGAGCTTACAGCCTTATCCATTCTGGTACATTTTATATGTGGCATGGTCATTACTTTTTGAGGTGTTCCAGGGCCTGTGTCAGTTGAGGGACAGTGATGTGGACCTCCTGGTTCAGCAAACTGGACAGGCTTATTTCCAGGTACAGGGATGCTCTAGCGGCAGTGGGTGCGCTAGTGGCTCTGTAGGATTAGTACACCCTGATATTTTTTTTCCTCCCCTGAAAGTTCCTGTTGGCTTCAGATGATAGAGCTGTAGGGCATTCTGGTGATCCTAGTAGCTTTGCATTGGCCAGGGTAGATGTAAGACTGGTAAGACTCCTTTCATATCTTCCATGGGTTCTCCTGGATCATCCAGGATCTTCTGTCTAAAGGTTCGGTTTGCTATCCTGCCGAGTGGCTGGCTTTAAAGGAGAAGTACAGTCAAACCTTCTTTGGCTGTACTTCTCCTGTAGATCACAAGAGTGCTGTTCATTCTGCACTCCTGTGATCCAGTTTCAGCAGACAGTAGGCTGAAATCACAGAGCCAGTCCAGGCTGGGGAAAGATCGCCACCATATGGTTGGGATCCCCCCAGATGCTTGGACTGGCACCTGGCTCAGCCTTTCAGTGAGCCGCTGAGATCCTGAGCCAGCCGCTTTTGTCCCACATCCCAGTGCTCCAGCGAGTGCAGGCGCAGAGCGGAGATGCGGAGACTGACTGTCACCAGCTCTCTGCTCACAGAGCTCTGAGAACTGGGTGATTAGCGGTGTTGGATGGCTCGGCTCTCAGTCTTGGAGCTGGCAGGGGACAGATGCAGCATCGTTCCGATGCTGCATCCACATAGGAACGTATGATTTAAAAAAAAACTTCTCTCTTAAGATTGTGGCTGTTGAAACCCAGGTTCTGATGGACAGGGGCATCTTAGGGTGTAGTTCCTAAAAGCAAAGATCACCTTTAGGAGCATATTACATGTTAAGCCCATGTTTAGTGTGTAACAGATTTTCGAGATCTGCTGATCCTGGGTGCATTGCTTTGAAGGCTGAAATTAATTAAATGATTGCATGTTTTTTATCCTGCATAAATATGCACATTTTTTATTTTTAAAAGGGATACTTATTCTTTTAACCACTTTAGCCCCGGAAGGATTTACCCCCTTCCTGACAAGAGCACTTTTTGCAACTCAACACTGCTTCGCTTTAACTGACAATTGCACGGTCGTGCGATATTGTACCCAAACAAAATTAATGTCCTTTTTATCCCCACAAATAGAGCTTTCTTTTGGTGGTATTTGATTACCTCTGCGTTTTTTATTTTTTGCGCTATAAACAAAAAAAAAACTACAATTTTGAAAAAAAAAAAACAATATTTGTTACTTTTTGCTATAATTAGAGTTGAGCAGACACCTAGATGTTTGAGTTCGTCGGGTTCGGCCGAACCTCTTGAAAACGTTCGGGATCGGCACCGAACTCGATCCGAACTTGACCCCAGACGCCGAACCGCATTGAAGTCAATGGTGACCCGAATTTTTGGGCACAAAAATGGCTGTAAAAAAGTCATGGAAAGGGCTAGAAGGCTGCAAAAGGAAGCAAAATGGGGGTAAGAGTAGGACAAGTGCCCTGCAAACAAATGTGGATAGGGAAATAACTTAAAATGACATTAAAAAAAAAAAAATTGGAGGAGGAGGTGGATGTGGAGTAGGAGCCTGGAGGTTGAGGAGGCGGTGACCGTGGCGGTGTAGGTGGAAGTGGTGGTGGTGGAGGAGGAGGAGGTAGCCAACACTGTTTTTTGTTTGTTTGTTTTTTTTTTAGAATTGGGGTAGCTTCCAAAATATTGAGACATATTAAAAAAAACAAGACAAGTCTTGTGGGATCCATGCCTGGTTCATTTTAATAAAGGTTAGCTTGTCCACGTTGGGTGTGGACGGGCGGCTGCGCTTGTCTGTGATAATGCCCCCTGCCGTGCTAAACACACATTCAGACAATACACTGGCTGCAGGGCAGACCAGCACCTCCAAGGCATAAAGGGCAAACTCAGGCCATGTGGCCAATTTGGAGACCCAGAAGCTGAATGGGGCAGACCCATCAGTCAGTACATGTAGGCGTGTGCACACAAACTGTTCCACCATGTTGCTAAAATGCTGCCTCCTGCTAAGACGTTGCCTATCAGCTGGTGGTGCTGTTTGTTGTGGCGTGCTGCTGACAAAGCTTTTCCACATTTCGGCCATGCTAACCCTGCCTTCTGAGGTGCTGGCGGTGCCACAGCTGCGTTGGCGACCTCTTCCTCCTCCTCTTCTGCCTTCGCCTTCTGCTTCCACTGAGCCCCCTGTGTCATTTGGGAATGCCCTCAACAGCGCATCTACCAGAGTGTGCTTGTAGTCGCGCATCTTCCGATCACGATCCAGTGAGGGAATTAAGGATGGCACGTTGTCCTTGTAACAGGGATCCAGCAGGGTGGCCACCCAGTAATCAGCACAAGTTAAAATGTGGGCAACTCGGCTGTCGTTGAGCAGGCACTGCAGCATGTAATCGCTCATGTGTGCCAGGCTGCCCAGAGGCAAAGACAAGCTGTCGTCTGTGGGAGGTGTATCATCTGTGTCCTCCATATCCCCCCAGCCACGCTCCAGTGATGCCCACGAGTTGCGCTGGGTGCCACCCTGCTGTGAACACGGTTCCTCCTCCTCATCATCATCTTCCTCGTCCTCCTCATCCTCCAGAAATGTGCCCTGGCTTGAAAATTTTTTACCTGGCCTATGCTGGTGCAGGAACCCACCCTCCGAGCCACTTGTGAATGACTGGCCTCATATCCGAGGAAATGACCCCTCTTCCTCCTCCTCTTCCTCATGTGCCACATCCTCTTCCATCATTGCCCGAAGTGTTTTTTTCAAGAAGACATAGAAGTGGGATAGTAACGCTGAGAACAGCATCATCGGCACTGGCCATATTGGTGGAGTACTCAAAACACCGCAATATGGTACACAGGTCTCGCATGGAGGCCCACTCGTTGGTGGTGAAGTGGTGCTGTTCTGCAGAGCGACTGACCAGTGCGTGCTGCAGATGAAACAACACTATTGCCTGCTGCTGCTCGCACAGTCTCTCCAGCATGTGCAAGGTGGAGTTCCACCTTGTGGGCACGTCGCATAGGAGGCGGTGAGCGGGAAGGCCGAAGTTCCGCTGCAGCGCAGACAGGGCGAGCAGCAGCAGGGTGAGAACACCGAAAGCACGCACAGGCGGCCTGCACTTTCTGCAGCAGCTCTGACATATCCGGGTAGTTTTTTAGAAATTTCTGCACAACCAAATTCAGCACATGTGCCAGGCAAGGTGCGTCAAGCCGGCTAGGCCCAGAGCTGCTATGAGATTTCGTCCATTATCGCACACCACCAGGCCAGGCTTGAGGCTCAGTGGCAACAACCACTCATCGGTCTGTTGTTCAATGCCCGTCCACAGCTGCTGTGCTGTGTGGGGTTTATCCCCCAAACATATCAGTTTTAAAACAGCCTGCTGTCGTTTCCCCCTGGATGTGCTGAAGTTGGTGGTAAAGGTGTTACACTGAGTGGATGAGGAGGTGGTAGAGGAGGAGGAGGAAGCGCAATAGGAAGAGGCAACAGGAGGCAAAGAGAAATGCCCTGCAATCCTCGATGGTGGAAAGAAATGCGCCAAACGGCTAGCCGCCTCAGGCCCACCCGCCACGACATTTGCTCAGTGTGCAGTTAGCGAGATATAGCGTCCCTGCCCTTGCTTACTGGTCCACGTATCAGTGGTTATGTGGACATTGCCACAAATGGCGTTGCGCAGTGCACACTTGATCTCGTCCAGACTTGTTTGTGCAGGGAAGGGATGGCTCGCCTGGAAAAGTAGTGGCGGCTGGGAACCACGTACTGTGGGACAGCCACCACAACAGGTTTTTAAAACTGTCCGAGTACACCAGACAGAATGACAGCATTTCAAAGGCCAGGAATTTTGAAATGCTGGCATTCAGGGCAAGGGATCGCGGGTGGGTAGGGGGGTACTTCCTCTTTCTCTCCAGTGTTTGGGAGATGGAGAGCTGTAAGCTTCCATGGGACCGTGGGGAAAGGCTTGGGAACGGTGGCGGACATGGCGGCATTGCTATCACATGCTCTGTTTGCTGGGTGGCAGGTGACACTGGCACTCTAGAGGTGGAGGAAGAGGCTGAAGCAGCAGCAGAAGAGGAAGCAGGAGGAAGCTGAGACCTTTCTTGGATTTTATAGGTACTTATTCGACTGCAGCAAGTGCTTTGAATTTAGATGCCTGGTCATGCAGGTTGTGCTCAGGTTTAGAACATTTATGCCTCGCTTCAGGCTCTCATTGCACAGTGTGCAAACCACTCGTGTCTTGTAGTCAGCACATTGTCTGAAGAACTGCCACGCCGGAGAACGACTTTGAGCTGCCTTTGGTGTGCTAGGTCCCTGGGTGCGGTGGGTAGTAGCAGGCATACTGTCTAGGGGACGCTCGCTCCACTTTTGTAACCTGCTTCCTTTTTTGCTGTGCTGGTGCCTCTGTGCGACCACCACCTCTTCCTCCAAACTGCACACGTCACTCACATGACCCTCTTTCTATGTGGGGTCTAGGACCTCATCATCTTCCACCCACCCTTCACCACTGCCCTCCTTGTCAATCTGCACACTGTGGAAAGCTGCCGCAGTTGGCACCTGTGTTCCATCATCATCAGAGACATGCTACGCTGGTGTTGCCATGTCCTCATCCTGCAACAGAAGTGGTTGGGAATCGGTGCACTCAATGTCTTCCACTTCTGGGGCAGGGCTATGTGAATGGCCCACGGAAAGCACACCAGGAGAGTCTTTAAAAAGCATAAGAGACTGTTGCATGACTTGGGGCTCAGACTGCTTGGCTGATTTACAAGGGGCTGAGTTGAAAGACAGATGGCCATGGGGTTCAGGTGCCAACTCTGAGCTTTCATCAAGAGACCTGGTGGAAGACAATGTGAAGGAACTGGAGGCATTGTCAGCCACCCAATCTACTATCGCCTGTACTTGTTCTGGCCTCACCATTCGTTGAGTGCCATTCGGACCTACCATATAACGTTCAAGGTTCTGTCGGCTACCTGAGGAAGGTGTTTCACTTGTGCGGGTAGCTGGCACAGATCGACCACGTCCTCTCCTTGCAACAGGAGCTTCAGCAACACCAC
Source organism: Glandirana rugosa (assembly GCA_018402905.1). Classification (NCBI taxonomy): domain Eukaryota; kingdom Metazoa; phylum Chordata; class Amphibia; order Anura; family Ranidae; genus Glandirana; species Glandirana rugosa. The sequence goes on from BLSH010068372.1 coordinate 15,906, forward strand.
CAACACCAGCAGCACCAGCAGCACCACGACCACGACCACCCCCCTTATTTGACGCTCTCCTCATTCTGGACACAAATGTACTATGTAGTTCTATTTACTAATACTAAAAAAAAGAATAATAAATTGTTATTCTTTTTTTTTTAAAAAAAAAGAAAATTGTAGATGCACTTTTTATTTTTGTGCAAGAAATGCACCGCTCACACCAGCAGCAGGAACCTCACCACCTCTCATACCAGCAGCAGGAACCTCTCCCTACACCAGTATGAGATGATTTTAGAACGATAATCTGTCTTTCACAGCACCGACAGGAACATGTCCCTACTGCAGTATGAGATGATTTTAAAACAATAATCTCCCCCTCACAGCACCGACAGGAACCTCTCCCTAATGCAGTAGGAGATGGTTTTAGAACGATAAACTCTCCCTCAGAGCAAAAGGAACCTGTCCCTAATGCAGTAGTAGATGGTTTTAGAACGATAATCTCTCCCTCAGAGCACCAACAGGATTCTCTGCCTAATGTAGTAGTAGATGGTTTTAGAATGATAATCTCTCCCTCAGAGCACAAACAGGAACCATTCCCTAATGCAGTAGTAGATGGTTTTAGAACGATAAACTCTCCCTCAGAGCACCAACAGGAACCTGTCCCTAATGCAGTAGGAGATAGTTTTAGAATGATAATCTCTCCCTCAGAGCACCAACAGGAACCTTTCCCTAATGCAGTAGTAGATGGTTTTAGAACGATAAACTCTCCCTCAGAGCACCAACAGGAACCTCTCCCTAATGCAGTAGTAGATGGTTTTATAACGATAAACTGTCCCTCAGAGCACCAACAGGAACCTCTCCCTAATGCAGTAGGAGATGGTTTTATAACGATAAACTCTCCCTCAGAGCACCAACAGGAACCTTTCCCTAATGCAGTAGTAGATGGTTTTAGAATGGTAATCTCTCCCTCAGAGCACCAACAGGAACCTGTCCCTAATGCAGTAGTAGATGGTTTTAGAATGATAATCTCTCCCTCAGAGCACCAACAGGAACGTTTCCCTAATGCACTATAAGATGGTTCGGAACGCTAATGTCTCCCTCACAGGACCGCAATGAAGGTCTCCCTAATGCAGTCTGAGATGGTTGTGAACGCTAATCTTTCCCTCACAGCACCGCCATGAAGCTCTCCCTACTCTCGTCTGAGACGATCTGACACACGGTGCTACGTGATTACAGCCTCATATTGAGGCTGAGTCACATGATGCACTGGCCAATCAGAGCTATGCCATTAGTAGTGAAAAGCTTGTTGATTGGCTGCCCAGCAGCTATAGAAAAGGTGCCAAAAATACCCGAATGTCAAATGTCCGGGTTCGGGGCATGGACACCCTAAAGTCCGGTATGGACCCAAACTTTACAGTACGGGTTTGCTCAACTCTAGCTATAATGCATATAAATTTAAAAAAAAAAATGTATTATTCTACACATTTTTGGTAAATAAAATCACACCGGGTGGTGGTTTCCTTATCCCGATTGGGCGTCTACTGACGTCCTCAGGATAACCCGTGATTGCGCGCCTGTGGGGGCACTCATTGCGGCAATTGGTAGTGCGGTGTGTCAGTCGGAAGCCCTTTACCACGTGATCAGCCGTGACCAATCATGGCTGGTCACAGTGTAAACAGGAAGAGCCATTTATTGGCTTTTCCTCTACTTGCATCTGCAGACATGAATAGAAGAGAGCCGATCAACTGCTCTCCTGACAGGGGTAGTCTGCGCTGATTGTTTATCAGTGCAGCCCCCCCTAGGATCGCCACCCAGGGACCACCAGGGAGAGCCCACCCAGTACCATCAGGGAGAGGACCAGGGAGCCAATCCTGACCAACAGGGAGCCGATCCTAGACCACCAGGTAAGGGGCACAATGCCCAATATGGATGGCACTCAGTGCGAATTTCAGATGCCACCTAGGACCACCAGGGAATGACAACCTGACAGTGCAATCTGTCATTGCCACCCACCAATGCCCACCAATGCCACCTATCAGTGCCCACCAGTAACACCTACCAGTGCCGCCTATGAGTGCCCATCAGTGCTGCATATCAGCCCACCTATCAGTGCCTGTCAGTGCTGCTTATCAGTGCCTCCTATCAGTGCTGCATATAAGTGCCTCATCATCAGTGCCCGTCAGTGCCACCTCGTCAGTGCTGCCTCATTAGTGCCAATCAGTACTGCCTCATCAGTGCCCATCAGTGCAGCCTCCTCAGTGCCCAACAATGATAGAGAAAATGTATTTATTTACCAAGTTTTGTGAGAGAAACAGAGAAAAACGTTTTTTTCAAAATTTTCGGTATTTTTCTATTTGTACTGCAAAAAAAAAACTGCAGAGGTGATCAAATACCACCAAAAGAAAGCTCTATTTCTCTCCCTCAGAGCACCAACAGGAACCTCTCCCTAATGCAGTAGGAGATGGTTTTATAATGATAAACTCTCCCTCAGAGCACCAACAGGAACCTTTCCCTAATGCAGTAGTAGATGGTTTTAGAACGATAATCTCTCCCTCGAGACTCCCTCTCTAATAGCAAGATTTTGGTAGATGATAACGTAATCCCTCTCCAAGGACAACCACGAGACTCCCTCTCAAATAGCAAGATTTTGGTAGATGATGACGTAATCCCTCTCCAAGGACAACCACGAGACTCCCTCTCTAATAGCAAGATTTTGGTAGATGA
>BLSH010068372.1:18866-31685 GCA_018402905.1 Glandirana rugosa
CCAGATCCTAGCCGAGGGACAACCAGTCCTAACCGAGGGACCAGGAGAGGGACTACCATGACAGCCATTTATTGGCTTTTCCTCTACTTGCATCTGCAGACATGAATAGAAGAGAGCCGATCAACTGCTCTCCTGACAGGGGTAGTCTGCGCTGATTGTTTATCAGTGCAGCCCCCCCTAGGATCGCCACCCAGGGACCACCAGGGAGAGCCCACCCAGTACCATCAGGGAGAGGACCAGGGAGCCAATCCTGACCAACAGGGAGCCGATCCTAGACCACCAGGTAAGGGGCACAATGCCCAATATGGATGGCACTCAGTGCGAATTTCAGATGCCACCTAGGACCACCAGGGAATGACAACCTGACAGTGCAATCTGTCATTGCCACCCACCAATGCCCACCAATGCCACCTATCAGTGCCCACCAGTAACACCTACCAGTGCCGCCTATGAGTGCCCATCAGTGCTGCATATCAGCCCACCTATCAGTGCCTGTCAGTGCTGCTTATCAGTGCCTCCTATCAGTGCTGCATATAAGTGCCTCATCATCAGTGCCCGTCAGTGCCACCTCGTCAGTGCTGCCTCATTAGTGCCAATCAGTACTGCCTCGTCAGTGCCCATCAGTGCAGCCTCCTCAGTTCCCAACAATGATAGAGAAAATGTATTTATTTACCAAGTTTTGTGAGAGAAACAGAGAAAAACGTTTTTTTCAAAATTTTCGGTATTTTTCTATTTGTACTGCAAAAAAAAAAAACTGCAGAGGTGATCAAATACCACCAAAAGAAAGCTCTATTTGTGGGAACAAAATTATAAAAATTTCATTTGGGTACAGTGTAGCATGACCGCGCAATTGTCATTCAAAATGTGACAGCGCTGAAAGCTGAAAATTGGTCTTGGTGGGAAGGGGGGGTAAGTGCCTAAATTGAAGTTGTTAAAGAAAAGGTGTGGTGCTGAACAGAGCTGCTATGAGGGATCCTTTGTCCTAGAGATAGGGTCATTCCCTAGGGCCCAATGATGTTCATTATAGCAGTTGATGCAATGCTCAGCACACACTACTTTGGCTTACTGACTGCAAATAAAATAAAGTTATCTTACCTTTTAAAAATTAAACGTAGCCATTCAGTGTAACAAAGCACAGATAGTACATAAACTCCTTAAAACGTATGCTGTTACTGGATTTGTGTGTAAATGTTTTTTTTTTTTTAAATATTTTAAAGATTTGTACATCTCATGGTGGCCATACATGTTTCAATTATTTTATTCGATCAATGTACGATTTAAACAAAATGATCAATTTTGAAAACAATTGAATCACCATAACTTACCTTTTGATTGTTTTAGAATCAATTTTGATTAGATTTAGGCCCCTTTCACATGGACTGTCCAGTCAGGTCAGCCTGTCAGTTTTTCAGCATTGTCCTCTATGGAGTGGCGGATGTCAGTGCACACATGTCCGCTGACACCCACTGCCATCCGATCTGATCCTGTTGAATGGTGGTCCTATTTTCCATCCGTCTGGCATCCAATTGCCCCATAAAGGAGAGCAGAACTGTGTCCATGTCCACTCTGCATAGTGGAGTGGACATGGACCTGTCATCCACCTGCTCGGTAGGAATCATCAACGGAGAGATCCCCCGCTGAGCAAGCGGATTCCGCATAGCAGAGGTGCCCATGTGAGAGGGGCCTAAATCAAAGGGAGGAATATTATCGATTGTTTTGCCTCAATCCACAGCACAAACATGCTTTGTTCATGAATACGATCAGATTTCGATCAGAGTAAGAGATTACCTAGTGCAGGGGTAGGGAACCTGCGGCTCTCCAGCTGTTGTAGAACTACATTTCCCATCATGCTTCTGGGAGTAATTGTATCCAGCAGCCTTGCAATGCCTCATGGGAAATGTAGTTCTATAACAGCTGGAGAGCCGCAGGTTGCCTACCCCTGACCTAGTGGAAACAGGTTGTCGACTATAGATCTATTATTCCTATCGGAGGAGATCTATCAAATAAGAAATAGATAATTTATAGATGCATGTTTTGGTACCATTAGAGGTGGATCTCTGGGCCCTCCTAGTACCAAAAGTCAGTGACTTTATTGCTGTTTTTAGGCATGATACATTTCCACTTTCTGTAGGGACACATGGCCCTAGAGATAAGCACAAATATACATCACAAAGAGACCAACACCTAAAGGAAACAAAATACCAAAGAGACCAACTCCCCTCTTAACATGGATGTCAACAGCCTCAACAACTCAAGGATCTTTGCCAAAACTGATGTGATTTAATTAAATAAGAAAATAGCCATGAATGTTATTGTGTAGTTTGTACATTTCTCTTTATGGCTTTGACAAATGTCCTCTGATATCCAATTATGTCCTGAAGTCTATCTACTTGGTCTCAAATAATTAGAAAAGTACAGCTTACGTAATTACATTTATTCAAGAAAGAGTGCAAGGAACAATATGCTATGCACAGTGTACAAGATGACTTTTGACTGGTTGCTGTGGTTCTGCATTGTTTTTCATGCACTATTTTACCCAATAAATATGAATATGTCCAAACATCTGAAAGGTTTTTTTTACTGCAGTTATTTTCTTTATTGCAAGGTCCACACACAATCCATAGTTTTTAAAATAACATGATGTCCTTAGTCCTTCAAATAATAGGTGTAAGCAGTAACATTTTAGACTAGATTTGTTATAAGCAAAAATCAATTAAAACATTTAAACTGTGCTACTCCGTTTGAAATTTCATATTTGTATGCACCAGTTGTCACAACTTAATCACTTGATCTTCAGAAGGTTTTACACCCTTCAAGACCAGGGCATGTTTTGCTATTCAGCACTGTGCTACTTTAACTGGAAATTGCTTGGCCATTCAACACTGTACCCACATTAAATTTATATATAGTTTTCACACAGATAGGGCTTTCTTTTGGTGGTATTTGTTCACCACTGTTTTTTTTTTATTTTATAAATGAGAAAGACTAACAATTTTGAAAAAAAATATATTTTTTAATTTCTGTTATAAAACATATACAATAAAATCTAATTTCTTGATAAATTTAGGCCAACATGTATTCCGCTACATGTATTTGGTAAAAAAAATCACAATAAGTGTATATTAATTGGTTTGTGTGAAAGTTATAGTGTCTACAAATTATGGTATATACAGCATACTGGAACTTACACACCTTTTAAGCAGATCTTACTTTTTGACTGCCACATTTCTTGAGGCGCTAAATAGATTGTAAGATTTTATTTTTTGCCACATGTTTTTGGAAAATGACAACAAAAAATGTTTTTCTTTTTTTTTTTAACACAAAGTTTTTACTTTAATGAGATATTTCTCACAAGTGCCATGTGTATATGTGGAATTCTACCCCAAAAAACATTTTGCTACTTCTCCCGAGCATGGGGATACCACATATGAGAGACTTTTTTGGCAGCCTAGCCACATACAGGGACCCAAAAGCCAATGAGCATCTTCAGGCTTTCAAGGAGCATTAATTACGCATTGGATTTTCTGACAACCTATCACATTTTCGGAGGCCCTAAAATGCCAGAACAATATAAACACTCCCCAAATTACTCATTTTTGGATACTAGACACTTCAATGTACTGCCGAGATCTGCAAAATACTCCCCTAGCCTCTTAGCAAATACCTTTCCAAAAAGAGGTAATTTGGGTGGTGTTTGTACTAACCTGGCATTTTAGGACCTCGCAAACTGTGATAGGTAGTCAGGAAATCAGAAGTTACTCCCTTTGAAAACCCGAAGGTGCTCATTGGATTTTGGGCCTCCCTACATGGGCCCCTATAGGCTCCCAAAAAGTATCCCCGTGTAGCCTGGGCATCCACGGACTCCATTGACTGTCTTTTCCCTCGTTAATTCTAAAGCGGTATTTATAGCCTGTTTCCCTCTTACAGAGCTTATACATTTTGACCCTATATCTGGCACGCTTGCTGGGGAGATATTGCTTGATTGCAATTCTACCAGTAAAATGTACAAGGTACTTGTCTATGCAGATGTTTTGATGAGGCATATATACTTCTGCAAATTTCTGGGACATGAGGGGCCGAAGTTTGTGGAGCCGGTCCTTGTCAGGGTCAAGCCGAGGGTATTGTCACTGAAATGCATAAAATGCATTATTGTTTCATATCTCTGCCTAGCCATTGCAGCAGAGAACATGGGTGTTGAGTCTGTGGACCAATATGATTGCAATTCATTGTTTATTGTAATGTTCATTTTAAGGGTTAGACCCAAATTGGGCACATATTAGTGCGCACACGAATGTGCGCATTTACATGCACGTCGGCATGCTCACACACACCTGTGACAGATAGAGCCCCAAAATGGGTTATTTAAACTGTGTCAGTGCTCAGATTTAGTGCTGCTTTGTCTTCATCCTTCTATTTCCTGAGAATCTGTGATCCTGTATCCTGTCTCCAGTTACTGACCTGGCTTGTCCGACTACTCCCTGAACTCTGCCTGTACTGACCTTGGCTTGCCTTCTGACAACTGCTTCTGCCTGCTCCATTTGCTACTGTTCCACTGATTGGCTCCTGACCCCGGCTTGTACCTTGACCACACTTTTGCCTGTGCCCCTGTACCTGATCTGTCTTGCCTGACTCAGCTATTCCTCCTGCTGTCGCCAGGACCTACCTGTCAATGGGCTGTGCCTGCTTACCCACTGTCTGCTACCAATATACACCTCACCTGCCTGCTATTGCCAGTACCAGCCTGCTTCAGTCTGCTGCTCACCAGCTGCCAATCCCCACATGTCGCCCCACTCACCAGAAACAATGGACCCTTAGCTTTTCAGTCTGAGGGTCAAATAAAGCTGGATACTGGTGGTAGCTGGATCAGGAAGCACAGCGGAGTTAACTTTTCCAGAAGACAAGATACTCTCATCCAACCATTTCTCAGAGAAATAGAAAGAGCCTCATAGTGAAGTACTGTAAAACTTTGTTTATTGCGCTTGTATAAAATACTACTTACAAGAGATCAAAGGTAATTTGCATAAAATGGAGTCTAACCGCATCTCCTCAGCGTGCGTTCCACCACGAACGGACGTTCCAATCCGAACGGAAGTGACGTCGTTGAACGCGAGGGACCGGAAATGACGTCAACGCGTTTCACCCTCAACTAGAGCCTCATCACGGAGTAAGGTAAGTCTTCAGCGGGGACCAGAATTCGGGATTTAGGAAAGGTGATATAGGGGGGGAGATTCAGATGACCTTATCCTGTGATTAGTAATTGGTCAAAGATTTTGGTCCAAAAGTCCAGAGTGTTTGGCCAATCCCACCAAATATGTATGTGGGTGCCGTGGCCGGTACACCCTCGAAAGCAATTGGAGGGATAGGTCAGGAGGAATTTGGCGATCCTGGCGGGGATCAAGTACTACCTAGTGAGTACTTTCTAATTTGTCTCCAGGGCTATTATGTTGGGTGAGGCTGATTTGGTCATTTGCCAGATCTGCCCCCAGTCTATAGTATTCACATGAGGCCAGGTCTGCTTCCCATTTCATAGTATATGTAGGAGGCATGGGGCTTGAGGTAGCAAGGAGTTAAGTATAGAGATTTGATATTAGACCACATTTGTGGGGGTCTGATATGCATGCCTGTTCAAAAATTGAGTAGGAAGGTTGAGTTGTATCAGGGGGAACAACCTGAGAAAAAAATAGTTTAATTTGAATGTATCTGAACAGTTTCGTGGGCGGTAGATTGTTTGTCTCGCAGAGGGTGGGAAAGGGGGTGATGGTGGCAGATTTATAGAGGTGGTGGACCATATAAGGCCAGCCGTGGACCAGTTTGAGAAGGAGGGTGGGGAGGACCAGGTTGGGTAAAAGGTCGGGCTACGCAAAAAGGAGAGAAGAGGGTTGTGGTGTGATTGGAGACCGAAGCATATCTTAAGTCTATCCCATAGAGTGAGACTATGCTTGGTTATTGGGTTGTTAAGTCTAGGGCGTTGGGATGGGTTGAGCCATGAAAGGGTGGCCATAGAGAGAACAGTGCAACCCAAAGGGGAACTTCCTTTGTGGCATGATATTTGGTTATTTGTGCAAGTTGGGCTGCTTGATAGTACTTAGAAAAGTTGGGTACGCCTAGTCCACCACGGATGTGAGGTGTGTAAAGGGTTTTTGAAGGTAGTTGTGGCCTAAGCATACCCCAGATAAAAAGAGAGGCTCTGCGTTGAAGTATCCTAAAGAAATAATAGGGGGCCATAATTGGGAGGACTCTAGAAAGATATAGTATCTCGGGGAGGATAGATATTTTGACTACCGCTATTCTGCCCATCCATGCTAGAGAGAGAGTAGACCATTTGGCCATAAGCTTAGTGAGGCGAGTGAGCATGTGGGGGTAATTTGCTGTGTACAGATCAGAGGGGTTGGCAGTGAGGGAGGCAGTGAGCTTGATACCTAAGTAGCAAAGGTGGTCCTAGTGAACGGGAGGGATTCCCTCAATTGGGCCTGCAGGGAGGGAGCCAAAGAAATGTTCAGTGCTTTATATTTCTGGGGCTTAATGTGGAGACTGGATATTTGCCCAAAGTCTGTGAGGATTTTCATGAGGTTGGGCGCCGAGATCAAGGGTGATGTTAAAAACAGGAGAACATTGTCGGCAAATAAGCACAGTTTGTGGTGGTGACCGCCCATCTCCAGCCCACTAATATGGGGGCTATTCCTAATGAGGATGGCTAAGGGTTTGATCGCTAGGGCGAAAAGGAGGGGGGTAAAGTGGACAGCCTTGGCGTGTGCCTCTTTCTATTTGGAAGGGGTCTGAACGAAATCCAGAGTATGCGACGTAGGCTTTAGGATTGGGATAGCGCTGGAGGATAGAGTTGAGATAGGGCCAGGCTAATGAATCAAGCCTCTTACATATATCTAGTGATAGGAAACAGGTTGGTATGTGTCGGGATCGGGCGGTGTGTGCTATGAGGGTGGTTCGACGTATGTTGTCACCCACTTGTCTAGAGGGTATAAACCCGGTCTGGTCTCTATGAATCAGGGTTCCTATAATGGTGTTCAAACGGGCCAAGAGAATTTTTGCAAGGATTTTAATGTCTAGGTTGAGAATCGAGATGGGTTTTTAATTGGACCAAGAAGTATCATCTGTGTTGGGTTTTGGTATCATGGATATTGATGCAGTTAAGGATTTAGGGCAAAAGTGGTGATCGTTGAGGAGTGAGTTGAATGCGTTGACTAGAAGAAGAGCTAGTAAGCCAGTGAAACGTTTATAGTATATAGCTGAAAGGCCGTCAGGGCCTGGGCATTTGCGTGGTTTTAAGGACATAATGGTGGTGACAACCTCTTCTATGGTGATAGGTTTATCTAGGGCCATTTTATGGTAAGGGGGGGTGGGCATTAAATAATAGAGAGTCTAGTTGAGATTGGTCGAAAATATTAGGGTCGCTGTACAGTTCAGAGAGTTTCATTCGGAATACGTTCAGTATTTTCAGTGGGTTACTTGTGTAGGAGTCGGAAGATGTTTTCAGTCTGATTGGTTTCGGGGTGTAATCTGCTCTGCAAAGAGGAAAGCTAGGAAAGTGTCCGGCTTGTTTGCCTTCATGTACATGGTATATTTGGTTAGGTGTATGTCAAGTTCTAGGCGTGCTTTCTCGAAATTTTGCTTTGTCGTGGGGGAAGGTGAGGTTTGGAACTGTTCAGAGGCTTTGTGGAAGGTTATTTCTAATTTCTTCAATTGCTTATGCTTTTCTTTACGTGAGTGTGATGCTTAACTGATGCAAACCCCTCTAATGTATGGTTTGTGGCCTTCCCATAATGTTAATGGGTCAGTTTGGGAGGGTGAGTTGTGGGTTAGGTATTCTTTGATTGCTGTTATGATTTCGAGTCTGTGGGCAGGATTGGCAAGTAGGCTATCATTAATAGTCCAGGTGCGCTGGTTGGGCGTAGGGACCAGGGAAGAAAATGTCGTCATGACTAGAGTTGATTGAACCTCTGGAAGTTCGGGTTCTGCAGGTTCGGCCGAACTTCCGGACTAAGTCCGGGTTCGGGACCGGACTTGACCCGAACTTTGTACCAGACCCAGAACACCATTGAAATCAATGGGGACCTGAACTTTTAGGCACAAAAATGGCTGTAGCAAAGTCCTGGCAAGTCCTAGAGGTCTGCAAAAGGTAGGAAAATGGGGGTAAGAGTCGGACACGTGCCCTACAAAGAAATGGGGATAGGGAAATAACTTAAAATAATTTTAAAGCTAAAATCACATAAAAAAATCAAAAATGGAGGTGGATGTGGAGTTGGAGGTTGAGGAGGCAGTCAAAGTTGTGGTGGAGGAGGAGGAGGTAGCCAACACTGTTTTTTTTTATTTTTGTGCAAGAGATGATGATTTGAAATCATCTCAAAGTTCTATAGGGAAAGTTTCTTCCAGCCGCATAGAGAGCCATATTATTGTTCTAAAATCATCTCCAAGTTCTATAGGGAAAGTTTCATCCAGCCACATAGAGAGCCATATTGTTGTTCTAAAATCATCTCCAAGTTCTATAAGGAAAGTTTCTTCCAGCTGCATAGAGAGCCATATTATTGTTCTAAAATCATCTCCAAGTTCTAAAGGGAAAGTTTCATCCAGCCGCATAGAGAGCCATATTATTGTTCTAAAATCATCTCCAAGTTCTACAATTAAAGTTTCTTCCAGCCGCATAGAGAGCCATATTATTGTTCTAAAATCATCTCCAAGTTCTATAAGGAAAGTTTCTTCCAGCGGCATAGAGAGCCATATTATTGTTCTAAAATCATTTATTTTTTTGAATTTTTCAAACCCAAGGTTAACTCAGCCGTGAGTGTTGAGTTATTAGGGGTTGGTGAAGGCACAGTGGACTGTCCCCGGGAACAAGACAGTAGCACGTAGAACCATAGTAACTTTAAGCATTAAACGAAATGTGTTGTATGATCTAACCAATTGAACCAATTTGAAAACAGTTTCAAGGCCTAATGAGGCTATAGTAAAAAGTTTGTGGAGGGATAAGGTGTGAGGCAGCTATTCGATGTGTTGGTAGGGGATAAGGGTTACCATAATAATGTGGTAGTGTACCATATCCCTGGCTGGTTCAGCTGCAGGATGCAATGGTTTGCAACCTAGCAAGGGGCTGGTAAGGTATAGTTACCCTATTGGGGAGGGAAGGTATGAGTTATAGGAAAGGAGGGGAGTGTGGCTACTTCACTTGGAACATATTATGTGGAAGGCCAAGCTGGGAGGAAAGGAGACTAAATGCTCTAAAAGATAGTAAGTATGAACGAGTTAGGTATAGAGTCAGTAAAGTCACTAGTAGGGTAAGTACCCTCAGGTATTACCTGTCAGCAGGGGTTGAGACCCATTGTCCCTCCAGGCTCGTCATACGAGCTAAGTCAGAAGGAGGGATGCCAAGTGGCAGGGGGAAGGTAGGGTGGTAACCTTCAATCCATCGGATCTTCAGGAGCTGGAGATGTAAAACGGCTCCTCTTGTGCATTGCAGACTGGGGTTGGTGTGCTGGGCCATCTTGCAGTTTCTTCGGTGAGCTGGATGCTGCTTGTCTCTTGGAGCTGTCTGCAGCCGCTTCAGGAGTTGACAGGCAAAGTTCTTGAAATGCAGAGATGAGATCCTCTTCTGATTTGCAAACAAAGGAGTAACCTTTATAGGTGAACTTAACCACAAAAGGAAAGCTCCAGCAATAGGAGATTCTGTGATGCTGGAGAATCTGTAGAATCTGTGGTTTCAAGGCCTTCCTTCTGGAAAGCGTCTGTTGTGATAGGTCTTGGAAGATCTGGAACTGGTGTCCTTGGAACATTAGTGCACCCTTGTTGTGGGCTGCTTCCATTAGTTGTTCTTTGGTGCAGAAGTGCATCTTAGTGATGATGTCTCAGGGGGGTCAGTGATCTATGAATCCAGTCCATTTCCAGCCATTCTATGGGGATGGATGGGGCTAGTTCCTGAAAGAGGGCCGTAATGGTGGATTGAAGGTCTTCTACGGTATCCCTCTGATATGGATATTGGACCTTCTGCCCTTATTTTCAAAGTCCTCTAGATGGACCTGGAGGGTGGTGTTCTCTTCCCTGAGCATCCCCATTTCTTCCTCATGGCTGATAGTGATGACATGTAGCTCCTCCATTTTCTCCTCCAATATTGTGGTGCGGCAGCCCACTTCACGTATCTCCCTTGTGAGCTTCTCTGTGATCGTGACAGAGGTGTGTTTTAGTGCCTTGTGCAACACTCTCTCAAATTGGCTGAGGAGATCCATGTCTTGAGGGGAGCCCTGGAAAGCTGTGGGGGTCATGTGGAGTGCTGGATCAGACTCATCGCACTGAGAGGGATGTAGCTGGCTGGCAGGCTGCAGTGGGGAGAGCGGAGCTGTGTGGGAAGGTGGCTGCGCCTCCATCTTAAGTGCCTCCTTTTTCAGCTCCACACGGATCGTCTTGTTCTTTATCCTGGCATTTTATCTGAATACATCCCCTCTGGGGGATTCCAGGAGTACTTGGCTGACGGATGAGTGAGGCTGGTGTAAATCAATCCGGTACAACCTGGGTTTTGTGGCTGTCTTGTCCCGGTGGGTACGGAGCGCTAAGCTGGCATGTCCTGCCTAGGTGATTCCACGCATGCGCCTGATATGTGCTTCTTTTACTTAAAGATCTGACTGGGTCTCTCCTTGATCTCAGTTCTGAATGGATAGTTAGACCAGGGAGAAATAACCAGCTAGATCCTGTGCGTTGTGTTTATTAAAACACATATCTCTTTATAGTCAAAATGTTTAGCTATAGCCTGCTGACAAACTTGTGCTGTGTCCAACCTCAGCACAGAGCAGCAAGGGTCAAGTGTGTGCGTACCTGTAAATCAGGAAGTTTGACGATACATAGATCATGGTGTCCAGGGGAGTCGCCAGCCAGCAGTAAAATTACCACTGGCCAGTTGGAAAGTGTTCTCTTGGATACAGGGGTATGCAAGAAGAGTTATGCTGTACAGTATATGAAAAAACAGCATCTTTGAAAACATATTGCTGCTTAAGAAAAGTCTAAAATGTAGCCAGCCGGTGACTTTGGTCTTCCTCCAAGACATTAAGTGGGCTATGAATGTCAGATTATGAAATTATATAGGCACATATTTCACTAACATAAAACTTAGATCACCGGTAAAAGTAAAATATTTAAGTATGAATGTATTAAAGCAGTATGACTAGATATCCGCATTGTTCTTGCTATGTAACTATTGGTAGGCAGTTGATTTATGTGTTTAATTATGAATCCAGGCCTGGATCAATGAGTTAGTTTGCTGAATGTATGCTGCCCATATGTAACGGAGACTCTGGAAACAATCTTCACTGTCAGCTGTGAAAATCACCATTTAAAATGGAAAGCATTAGATGAGTTGATGCACAGCTATTTCTTACAATATAGGGTCTACATTAGTGTTTACTATGTATGATTTAAAGGTAGGTTACTGCCTTTTTCAGTATTATAGTTTGATATCAGTATACGTTTCACAATCAAACGAGTTACAAGGTATGAAAAGTGTATAAATTTAAAGTCTTTTTTTAAAATCTCTTCTTTCCTTTCTATAGACCAAGTAATATTTTTAAACTGTTGTAGCACCATTTAAAACAACACCTGGTTCTGCCAGCTGAAGGCAGATCCCAACATTAAAGTGGTTTAAAAGATTAAAAAATATTTGAACCGGTGGTTCTGGTCTCTCCTGTGTGCCAAGTACCCCCAATAGCAAGCCACTTGCTATTGTCCAATCACACATGGAGCATGGCTTGGCCCCACCCCCGCTCTCTCCTCATTGACTCACTGGCTGTGATTGGTCTCATACACATCGATGAATCAAGATGGGGCTCAGGCAACTACGGGGGGGGGGGGGGGGGCTGGGAGGAGATGTAACCAGAAGATTTTTTTACCTTAATGCATAAATTGCATTAAGGTAGCATTAAGGTAAGTGTAGTACAATGGATTCATGGGAAATTCCTATGAGGTCATTTGTGACATCATCAGGATTTCCTTTTAGCCCCAGTAGTCGTATTCAAGCTGGCCAAGGCTGCTCTGCCCCCAGTAATGGGAGATATATAAATGCTCTGTTACTACAGATGTGGATCAGAGGGGATAATTCATGCATTCATAAGTATAAACTGTTAATTTTCTTTAATTAAACAAACAACCCAAGCAATTAAAAAGCCCCCCCGATAACCCCAGTTGTCAACAAGTATTGACATTTGCACATTATTGTGTAAGCATGCAACATTTCCAGAAGCTTGCAAGCTATTGGCATTTTTTTAAGCTATTGGCATTTAACATTTCTGTGACCACAAAGCTGCAGAAAGAACATCCAGGGCTCAAACCCTTCTCTCTCATCTTAGTTCTACAATAATGTTTTAGTCCATTTTACTCATATGTAGAGTTGAGCGAACCCGGACTGTAAAGTTCGGGTCCGTACCGAACTTTGGGGTGTCCGGGACCCGGACTTTTCAAAAAAAGTCCGGGTTCGGGTCCGGGGTTCTGGAGCGAGTTGAGATGTATACTCATTTTACCTGATTTTGTAATAACATCTTGATTCTACTCTCTCTTCCCAAACTCGGGACCTACAAGAAAGACGTCGAAACACCAGTGTCTTTACAATTTACGGTTATCGAATTTTTTTACGGTTATCGAACGTTCGAAGACCTTTACAACGTACGAATGTGTTATTACACGTTTACAGTTATGAACAACTGTTGACCCCAATAGCCCCCCCGAAAAATTAACGAACCCAACAAACAAATTAATTTCTTTTAATTGTCAAATATGAATACTTACGTACTTAATAGGGGAGACTAGGTGTAGACATCATTGTCTCGTAAA
>BLSH010068372.1:38838-54360 GCA_018402905.1 Glandirana rugosa
TTTTAAAAAGAAGTGTGAATAAAAGATGTGCAATGATTGACGGTTTGATTTAAAGTGATACACACATTTTGCAGAACAGTGATATGGGTACTCCCGGCTTATTTATACTTTTTTGACACAGTTTGAAGATGATTTTAGAACAGTTCTATGGCCTCTAATGTTAATTAATACTTTTCAGACCCATTTTGAAGATGATCTCCATTTTTGCATTTTTTATGTTTTTATTTTTTTAAAAATATTTAAAGTTATTTCCCTGTCCCCATTTCTTTGTAGGTCACTTGTCCCACCCTTACCCACATTTTCTTCCTTTTGCAGACCTCTAGGACCTTCCAGGACTATTTTACAACATTTTTTGTACCTAAAAGTCCGGGTCTCCATTGATTTCAATGGGGTTCGGGGTCCGGGACAAAGTTCGGGTTCTGTCCGGACCCGAACCCGGACTTTGTCCCGAAGTTTGGCCGAACCAGCAGAACCCGGACTTCTAGAAGTTCACTCAACTATAGTAGTAACCCAATCCAAGCATGAAGGTAAGGTCAATTGGTAAACAGTCTCCAGTCCAAATCCAGGATTTAAGGTATTTTAATAACCAGTTGCTGACTGCCCGCCATGGTTTGACGGCGGCAACTTTGGTCGATATTGCAAACCGCCGTCACCTGACGGCGGCTGCGAGATCGCAGACGCGCGTGTCGTCTGAGGTGCGCTCACTGTGTTACAGGGAAGCCAGGGAGTGGGTAGGGCGTACTCGATGTCCGCCAACTACCTGCAATCGCTCCTCCGCAGTGACAGAACGGAGGTCCATTTATGTAAACAACGGATCTCCGTTCTGTCAAGGGAGAAGGAGTGTGATCGTAGGCTTTCTGTATATGGGAGCTGTGATCTCTCTCCTCCCCCACTCAGCCCAGCCCCCACACAGTTAGTAACACATACCAGGGAACACAGTTAACCCCTAGAGTGCCCCATAGCACTGATCACTGTAAAAATGGCAATGGCCCCAAAAAAGTGTCAAAATTGTCCAACATGTCCGCCGCAATGTCGCAGTCTGGCTAAAAATCGCATTATTACTAATAAAGAATAAAAAAAAGGAATAAAAACCCCATAAATGCATTCACATCGTTCATAAACGCGGCAACGTTTGCTCAAACCAATCAATATAGGCTGATTGCGATTTTTTTTTTACCAAAAATATGAGGAAGAATATATATTGGCCAAAACTGATGAATACATTTATTTTTAATTTTTGGGGGGATTTGTATTTTAGCAAAAAGTAATCAATATTGTTTTGTTTTTTGCAAAATTGTCACTCTTTTTTTGTTTATAGTGCAAAAAATAAAAATCGCAGAGGTGATCAAATACCACCAAAAGAAAGCTCTATTTGTGGCAAAAAAAGGACATCAATTTGGTATGTAAACAACATCGCGCGACTGTGGAATTTTCAGTTAACATGAAGCAGTGCTGAATCACAAAAAGTGCTCTGGTCCTAAAGGGGGAAATCCTTCCGAAGCTGAAGTGGTTAAAATGATGTGCAATGACAGCAGTGCAATCAGATGAATAGTGACAGGCATTATATCAAATAAAATTACATTACAATGTACTGGTCCCACCGACTTTGCAAGACAATGCAGCCCTCAACTCCTGGAGTGATATGGAGATCGATAATTGCAAACCCACATACTGATCCATATGGCCATGTATTAGGAGATGGACAGCCAGTCAGCTTGAGAGAACAACCACTCCAGACCTGGATGTGTGCAAGGGAGGAAGGAAACCCAATCAAAAAGATAGCTGCTCTGTGTATACAGCAGACATCGCCAGAAGCGATGTAATTGGCAGGGCAGTGGACTGGAAGTGATGTTAGTGGTGATCCCACCAACTGTAATGGAGGCTGGAAGGGACCAGAAACAACCTCTCACATAGGATAACATGTTTCAAAGCTATCTGCTTCTCTATCAATCCCCTTCATTATGGGACCAGGACATTGTAATGTAATTTTATTTCATACAGTGCCTGTCACTATTGGTCTGATTGCACTGTTGTCATTGCACTTTTCTTTAATAAAATACCTTTTATCTTGGATTTGGACTGGACACTGTTTATCACTTGGCATTACTTACATGCTTGGATTGGGTTACCACCATTTGGTGAGCTGCATCTTACCTTGGTCTACAGTAAATAGACCTATCAAGACATGTTAATGTTTTTAAATAATTTGTCTATTTTGTAGTTACATATTAAATTTACTTATTACACGTGCAGACTCTGCCTCCTTTTTTGCATTGCAACATGATGCTTGTGCTTTACTGCTCCTCTTCAGGATGCAAATCTGTGGGTCTGCTGATCCACTAAAAGCAATACTCTTCCTATGTGGCAAACATCTTAACCAAACTAAAAGATATGTATACCACTCTAGGTGAGTGAATCATTACAGGGTCATCTGAGAAATATTCGAGAGCTGGTCTAGCTCATTGCACTCCGGCAAATCAGTGAAAAAATGAATCACCTCACTTGGGGCTGCAGCAACTTTTTTTTATTTATCAAGCAGCAGAAGGGGTCACCTCTGATATATTTCATGCTAAAAAGCGTAGTTACTATTCCATAAATAAAAACCATTACTGAAGCCCCAAGAGCAGTGATTCATTTCCTTTTCCAATCTTATCCAAACAACTGTTAAGCAAGGAGGCAGAGTAGTTACATTGATATACAGAGCTTGCTATATGGCTGATCTTCAAATCCATGTATTGAAAACAACAGGAAAAAAACACGGAAACAGTGACAGTCACATTAAAAATTACTTCAAAGTACCCCATGATATTAAAGGGTAACTCGACTTTCGTGGGGAAAAAATTAGCAAATCAAAAAAAAATAATATAGCGTGTGCAGTTGCAATACAAGTCATATTGTAATTTAATGTTATTAAAAATTACCTTTCCTTTTCAATCTGCAGCCGCTGTAATTTTCTGAGAATGCATTGCAATATGGCTACCTGGAGTTGTTCTGTACACAAAGTGTGTACTGACCACTCCCCAGAAACATCATTTCCTGCTTGTGTGATTGGCTCACCAATTTTCCCAGAAGTCTGCATTAAGATACAAGTCAGATTTCAGGCATCCCCTGCAACAAAAATTTATTTTTTGGAGAGATACTTTTAATAGGAGCACGTTTAAAGGGATGCAGGCCCAATAGATTTCCTCATTAGTGCCCTCCAGCTGCACACCTGACAGTTAATTATGAAACCACTCCCATTAGACCCACTCAGTACAGAGGCACAGAGAAACACAAAGGGATTTCTTCAGAATAACAAAAGGTAGGAATCTGCAACAAAGGTTGTTATAATCCTTGCAATGTACATAGATCATCCAGAGGGGAATGTTTTTTTCTCAACAAAAGTGTTACGCTTTAACAATATGCACTGCTTAAAAATGTAATAAATGCTACCCTTATGGACAATTTGCAGCCCATATAAACTAAGGACTTTTAAAGTTATTTTAAATGAATTAAATAAAAAGAAGTAACCCCAGATTGGGGTTACTTCCTCAATATACCCCTGTAATGTAGAAGCATAATGCGCTATTATGCATCGCATAGTAGCCCATTATGTGCCACTTACCTGCAAACGAAGCCTGCCATGTCCAGTGCTGTCCCCTGTGCTGGCCGCGTCCATCTTCAGCCCCTCTTCCTTCCGGGGCCGCGACTCCGGTGCTGTGACTGGCCGGAGTCGCGTGACCTCACTCCCGCACATGCGCGCAGGTCAGCCGCCAGTCACGGCATGGTCGCAGTGGAAGAACGGCACAGAGGCCGTTTCTTCACTGCGCATGTGCCGACATGACGTCGGCACAGCACATACACTGCATATCTCCTGAACCGTATAGGTTTAGGAGATATGCAAGGCACCTACAGGTAAGCCTTATTATAGGCTTACCTGTAGGTTAAAGTGGTTGTCATGAGTTGACAACCACTTTAAATAAAACTGTCTTGTTTGTAATAAGATTAGCCTTCTATCTTGTTTTTTGCTTTGCTGAATTTTGTAAAAGTACTTGTTCTCAATGTGTAGGAAAAGGTTAGCTTAGAACTTTATTGATTTCTTGAAATCAATTGGTTCAATCTTAAATCTGTTTAGATCTAGGTTGAAACCAGCATCTTTTCTCATTCCTTAATATATCTAAGGCCCCCATATTGCTCAGATTTTAAATCTTCTGTTTAATTATATTACAATATTTAAAGCAGACCTTGCATCTAAAAGCCTTCTTTTCTCATGTAAAAATACTGCATGGAGCAAAAAAAAAAACACATTAGGAGAAAAATTCAGAAATATTCTTGCCTCACTTCCTGTGCTTCCTCCTGTAGTCTCCAGGAAAGAATGATGTCATGGACCTTCCAGTAGAATCCTGGGAATTCTGGGAATCCCAAATCTTGAGAGAATACGCTCTAGCACAGTTCTGAAGTACCTTATGTCAATGTTTTTTGTAACAGACATTCCCTAGTAGACAATCCTGGGAACAGTTGCTGCACTGGAGGGAACCTGCCAAAGCGAGGAGTAATGTAAGTATTTTCTCCTTAATCCTCTGCCCCTAGACTAAATGAGCTTTCAACACTTGCAAAGTGGAGGGGCCCACTACATGTGTTGATCTTTTAATGTTACTGGAATTGGGCTTTAATTCTCCTAACTATACAACCACTCGCTGACCCACACGCTATATAATAGGCCTTCCTCAGCCACAGAACATGTATGTGTCCAAGTGGGAAGAGTATTAGGTGAACAATTAATATATTATTTGATTTGCTGCATAATTTTATAGCTGTTTGTTAAAGCACAACTAAACTTCTCTATATTCAGGTGGGCTTTTTTCCAATTTTGCAAGTGCCTCCAAATATTGATCTATGCACTGCTGCTATCTCCATTGGCCCGTCTTCTGCAACAATCCTCTTTGACCTTTTTGGCAATTGGATTGTCGAGAATGAACCAGGATGCACATTGAATGGGACATTTGCCCTGCAGTGTACATTTTTTTGTCATGTCTGTTTTACCAAAAAATTCCTAGCAATTCTTTCAGGTGACCCTTTCGTTTCCCTTTAATTATCAATTATCAAGCATATATGCTTAAATATGTATCAGTTGTGAATAGTGATGTATGTAAACTTTACATTTTAAACATTTGCTTATTTACCTTATTTTATTTTTAACCATAAAGCCACTGTCATCGGATTTTGCACTGCAAGCACAGTTTAAAGGGTTAAGGCTAATCAAATGCTTTTGACACCCATGTAGAAAAATTCAAATCTATTTAAGGGAGTAAAAGTATCTTGTGAAATATGTATCCACTGTGTGAGTTTGAAAATGCTAGCTGCCTAGCTATCTCAGGCTCTCTCAAGCCAGAACTCACAATCTGCATACTTGTTCTAGGTCAGTGATTTAGAAGTCAGTAAAGTCATGGAATATAACAGCCAGACAGTGAGCACTTAAAGTAGAAAAGGTTAGAAATGACAGTTGTTGATGTATAATTTCAGCACAGGTGTCCTTAACCACTTGCCGACCGCCAACCGCAGGTTGACGGCGACAAGGTGGTTCGTTATCGCAAATCGCCGTCATACGACGGCGGCTGCGATAACGAGCACTGTGTGCGCGCGCGCCGCCGGAGGCGCGCCCGCGCGCTCATTGTGTTCGGGGAGGGCCAGGGAGCGGGTGCGGCGGCTTCGATTGCCGCCGGCTACCCGCGATGGCCCCCCCGGAGCGAGTGAGCGGAGGTCCGTGTATGTAAACACGGACCTCCGCTCTGTGTGAGGGGGAAGGGATGTGATCACAGCCTTCCTTTACGTGAAGGCTGTGATAACTTCCCTTCCCCTGTTAGGGCATCCCCCATACAGTTAGAACACGTCCAGGGAACATAGTTAACCCTTAGCGCGCCCCCTGCAGGTTAACCCCTTCACTGCCAATGGCATTTACACAGTAATCAGTGCATTTTTATAGCACTGATCGCTGTATAAATGCCAATGGTCCCAAAAAAGTGTCAAAATGCTCCGACATGTCCGCAGATCGCCGCCATTTTTAGTAAAAAATAAAAACCCCAAAAATGAATTCTCATCATCCGTAAACGCGGCCACTTTTGCGCAAACCAATCAATAAACGCCGATTGCGATTTTTTTTATCGCAAATATGAGAAAGAATATAAATCGGCCAAAAACGGTGAAAAAAAATGTTTTTTTATATTTTTTTTTTGGATTTGTATTCTAGCAAAAAGTAAGAAATTTGGGTTTTTTTGCAAAATTGTCGCTCTTCTTTTGTTTATAGCGGCGATCAGAAAAGACGCAGAGGGGATCAAATACCACCAAAAGAAAGCTCTGTTTGTGGGAAAAAAAGGACGCAAATTTCGTTTGGGTACAACGTCGCACGACCGCGCAGTTTTCAGTTAAAGCAACGCAGCGCCGAATCGCAAAAAGGGCTCCGGTCCTAAAGCTGGAAATCCTTCCGGGGCTGAAGTGGTTAAAAAATGTCTTAGGCTGGATTCACACCAGTTCGGTACAAATTCCAGCCTGTCTGCTGCCGAGAAGGGGCGGCTCCTGTCCGTTCTCACAGCACAGTAGCAATGGGGGGAGGGAGGGGCCGCGAGCAGGGAAAAATATCCCCGTTCAGTGCGGAGTGCATCTCCGTGTTAGATGCGCTCCCATTGAAAAAAGCGGGCTGGGAATTTGCACCGCATTGCACAGAAAATGCACACTTTTCTGTGCAATGCGGAGTGTGAATGCACCGCACCTATGTGAACCGGACACATTGAAAACAATGTGTTTTCAAGTGTCCTGCAAATTGGATGCGTTTTAAGCTGCATCCAATTTGCATAGGTGTGAACCCAGCCTTATTCCCATAACAATAAGTATGTTGAAGCAGTTATCATCACAGATAATATCTTGAACATACCAGGAGTTGTCACACATGTTAAAATGATAAATGAGCAGGTCCCTGGTGTATAGTTCATACTTTGCATAAAATGTACACACTATGGCATGTTACAGATATAATTAATAAGGAGTAATCTTGGTTTTCTTAACACTATGGAATCAAATCCTTCCAGACATGCATGAAAATATACAAGTGGATCTAAAGCAATAACTAAAAAGCTGGAATAAAGAGTAAACTTATTAAGAAATCGTCCCCTTGTATGTTTTGAAGACTCAAATATATAAAAATTAAAAAAAAAATGGCTACATGTTAATTGTCTGTGTATTTGTTGCTATTGCTTTTCCTGGGAGAGTGTTATCAGTTCAGACCAAATATAACTTACAAAACAAAGGAGGTAGAGGGTCCTCTTCATCCAGCACCAATGTCAATTTAGCCTTAGATTTTTGGTATGGGATGATTTCCTCCATAGGAAGACTGAAGTGCTGAAGTTTGTGAAGATCTTAAAGTGGAACTCCACTCTTTCAATCAACATTGACTATTTTTAATCCTTGTGCTGCTGGAATTATTTTTTAAATTTCTTCAGTTACTTCCTAGTTTCCATGCCTAGGCAAATGATGTCACACATCCCAGAAGTCTTTGAGAGGAGAGGAGGAGCACACCCTCTTGCATGCATGCCTGGGCTAAGGGTAGATGCTGTTACTTGTGCTACTATAATATTAAAGCAGAACTCCAGACAAAAATAGCATTATAAAAATAACTAGCCTGGTAAAAGATAAAATAACAAAACCAGATTTTGCTGCAATATTCACCTTCAATTCAGAGATTTCCTTCCCCCAGTACTTTTTTGGTTGCTAAATGTCCTCTGTCTTATGGCCAGCGTCATTCCAACCCATTTTGTCTAAGCTCAGGTCATCCTGGACTTACACAAGCCTGTGACTGGACAGTGAAAGGAGAAGCAGCACAGTGATGAGCTCATCTCTATGTCACTCTGCTTTCTCCTCCTATCGCCATACTACTTGACTGCACAAGAACTGATTGGCTGTTTGCACCACTTCTTCCTCTCACACTTCAGCTCTGCTGTACAGGGACTGCAAATGCCTTATACCAAGCCATATTCAGATACTTATACTACTTGCATTTAAAAAAATATATTTAATGAAGTACTAATGAATCCACGGCTGCATAAATGTGTGTCATTTATAGCTGCCAAGAGTTTATGTGTAAAACATGTTTAACCGCTTCCACACCGCACGCAGTATATTTACTGCGGCAGTGTGGATGCGTCCCGCAAATCGCCATAAATAGGCGGCACGCTCTCGTACCCGATACACTCGGAGGAGTGTGCCCGCGGGTCAGGCGGACCCGATGTCCGCCGGCGAGCCGCGATGAGCTGCCAGAGTAAAAGAACAGGGAACCGCCAATGTAAACACGGCGGCTCCCCACTCTGTCAATGGGGACATAAGAGATCTACTGATCCCTGTCACTGGGATCAGTTAGATCTCTTATGCCCATAACAGCCCAGCCCCCCCCCCACAGTTGGAACATGCCTAGGGAACACAGTTAACCCCTACATCTCCCCCTGCAGGTTAACCCCTTCACTGCCAATGGTCCCAAAAATGTGTCAAAATGGTCCGACATGTCCGCCACGATATCGCAGTACCGCTAAAAATTGCAGATCGCCACCATTACTAGTAAAAAAAAAAAAAGCCCAGACATGAATTTTCATCATCCGTAAACGCGGCAACTTTTGCGCAAACCAATCAATAAACTCTGATTGCGATTTTTTTTACCATAAATGAGTAAGAATATAAATCGGCCAAAACCGATGAAAAAAATGTTTTTTTGGGATTTGAATGCTAGCAAAAAATAAGAAATATTTTTTTTTGCAAAATTGACACTCTTTCTTTGTTTATAGCGGCGATCAGAAATGATGCAGTGGTGATCAAATACCACCAAAAGAAAGCTCTATTTGTGGGGAAAAAAGGACGCAAATTATGTTTGGGTACAACGTCGCACGACCGCGAAATTGTCAGTTAAAGCGATGCAGTGCCGAATCGCAAAAAGTGCTCTGGTCCTAACCTGGGAAATCCTTCCGGGGCTGAAGTGGTTAAAAAGCACAAACAAGGTTTAGATTAGGACAGGCTCCTGTTCATTGCTCAGAAAGTGTCATGAGATTAAAGGATTTACGCTCATATCACCTGTGACCTTTTATGCATTATGATTAGAGATTGATTTGTCACTCTGGTTCCTTACGGCTAGTTTTTCTAGGTAGGTCTTGGCACACTGAGTGAAAGGTCACCCTCTACTGAGCATTAAGCAGACACACTCCACTTAAGCTCTTTCACTATTGTCAGCCCTTGCTGATAAGTTCACTTCAATCAGTCTAGCTTTAGTGCATCATAATGTCATTATTTAGCCATATGATTCCTGAAGGAAATATGATTTCTGTGTCAATTACTGTGACTGACTGGCCCATGGGAAGTGTGCAGACATAGAGACTTTGCCTTTCATCTTTAATTTCACTAATATTACACTCTCAACAAATGGTTTAATAGCCCACAGGAGCCTAGCAACAGACAGTTCTTCTTTTTATTGAAAAAGGTTTCATACTGTAAGGAAAACTCCCCGTTGATAAAATTAATGACTACTGTTGTTTGACTTTGCAACGCTAATATTTAACATGTTATGTGCAAAATACAGTAATTCAGGAGCAACTAATAAGCATCTTTTGCTGCTCTCAATGTTTTAACGTGATAAAAAAGTGAAATCTAAATTTTTAACAGTAACTGCACTTTGCTTTTTGCAGTGCCTTATAAAAAAAGATTATATTAGCCAATAATTAACATTTCACTCTCGTAGACTGTGTAATGGGATATATATTCTGTTTTTCACAAAATTTTACAAAAATCTGAGAGGTATAAATAACTTAGCAAACATAAATTCATATACACATGCATTACTACAATATTAATCGATATATTTTCAAAGAACCACTTGCAAAATAGGTCATTATTTTGGTCTTCTGCCCTAATGCTAAAGATCTGTTATATACACTTTATAGGTAGAACACTACTTGCTTCTTTCATAAATTTTAAACATACTAAAAAAGATATATAATATTTTCTCAGTACATAGGAGTATATCTGGAAAGCTTTCATTTGTTTAAGGACTAATCTGTAGATGGTGCAATCATTAAAAAAAATAAAACAGAACATCTTGGTAATACTGATCCTTTGTGGGCACGTTGACCACATTGCCTGTTACTGTGAAAAGCTCTGTGCGCAAAATGGAAGATTTTAGATCTTCTTTACTCGTTACTAAAATTACAATCTCTGCTAAAAAAGTATCCCTTCCTTTTTCACAAAAAATGCTCACTCTTAATTCATGTCCAATTTCTACACTAGACAACAGCAGGGTGCATGGATCATGGCTGTTGTACATTCACAACAGTCCACAAAGTATAACCAGCACCTACAGAGACATACTCCTTAAAACTTTGCCATATTAAAATGATCAATGCTTACAAATTTCAAATATGCCCTTAGTTATAACACTTCAGTCAACATTACAACTGAATTTAAATAGACAGTAAAGATCCAGACCCTTCTGTCAACTTACTTCAAATCTAATAAAAACAAACATTTTTTTTTTTGAGCTAGATAATACAAGAGAATGTAACCTGGAGGCTGGAGCGATTTTAAGAGATCACATAAGTTATCAAATATTAAAAAAATATACAAATCTTACCATTTTCAGCACTTCCTTATTCTATCCAAAAAAAGTGTTTAGAATGATGTTTAAGTGCTAGACCCCCAGAAGATTTACCAGGCCATTTTTGCAGTACAGCACTGCTTTACTTCGACTGAAAATTGTGCAGTCGTGCGACACTGTACCCAAATATAATTTCTGTCATTTTTTCCCCACAGATAGAGCTTCCTTTAGGTGGTATTTGATCACCACTGCATTTTTTATTTTTTGCGCTATAAACAAAAAAGACTTACATATTAAAAAAAAAAACATTTTTTACTTTCTGCTATAAAACACATCCAATTAAAAAAAAAATTAAAAATCGAATTTCTTCATAAATTTAGACCAATATGTATTACATGCTTTTGGTAAAAAAATCCAAATAAGCGTATATTGATTGGTTTACGCAAATGTTATATCTAAAAACTATGGTATATATTTATGGAATTTTTATTTATTTTATTTTTTTTTTATACTAGTAATGGCGAAGATAAGTGACTTATAGTGGGATTGCGAAATTGCGGTGGGCATTCTGACACTAACTGACACTTTTGACACTTTGTGGGTACCAGTCACGCTCAAGGCAATCAAGTGGTTAAATGTGTGCCTAGCTAGTGGATGTGTTTACTATGTGTGCTGCTTTTACTGAGGAAAAAGATGGATTCTGGTCCCTGCTTTGCAGAAACACAGAATCCATTCCTCACCCCCTGTCAGAACCGGGATCTGCTTTGTTTACATAGGCAGATGTCTGTTCTGTGTACTTTACTAACGATCAATGGGTACCCGAAGACATTGAGTGCCCTGCACCTGCAGATCAGCTTCTACTGTGAATTATTACAGCAGAAGCGGCCTGTCGGCAGTGCGCACACCCCCTGCAGGCAGAATCCAGGATCACATAAATATACACGAACTGGCACACAGCTGCCGCCCTGTAAAACTGCTATAGGGCGGTCAGCAAGTGGTTTAGGCAGCCACAAAAAGTCCCTCTCCCAAAAATGTTCAATGTTATAATAAAACATCAATAGAAAACATGCTGAATCTCCGTGGTTTGCTAAGTACTTAAACACACAAGACATGAAAGCACAATACAACTTTTGAAAGAAAAAAAATGACTGCTTGCACCAGGTAAAAGGAGCTGATCCCAGTATCTTGAAGATTCCCACAATACGGGATAAAGTAGTCCTTCAAATGTCTAATACTGGAAACTAAAAATAGTATTATTATAGGAACTAATATATTCAGTGATATCAAGTATAAAGGCAGAAAAAGAAACTAAACTAAAGTAAACTTACACTAATAGCATAGGTAATTAGATACTGTACATTTAAATGGTTAATAATAGCCACCTATGGTACAAACTGCACCCCTTCTCCCCAAACACATAGTTATATTTTAGTGGAATTAATTCTTATTGTCTGTCCGTGAGAACAGAGACAGGGGAGAAAAAGAAATAAGGGCACAAATTTAACGCTCTACAAAGCATCAAAAAAGGTACCATTGACGCCCTCAGTAAAGAAAATTATAATATTATAAATCCTGAGTGAAAAGGATCAAGCCCAGTAATGGACCTATATAGTACCATCAAATAATTATAATAAATCTATTACCCAATATGATTAAAGAAAGGATAGTTGCTATAGGCAGAAAGGCTCATCCAAGTAATCCATATTAGTAAGTATTTCTATTGGTGCATAAGGTAGTTTAAATCTCCTCCATCTGGTTAAACAGCAGCCTAATAAGTTTGCTGTTCTGTCCCCTATTTATATTAGTGAATGGCGCCAAAACATGACGTTCCTGCACTACCGCACATGTGTACATGATGATGTTATCATGCACACAACGGTACAATGATGTCAAAGCGCAGTGGCATTTGCATTGTGGACATCCAAAGAGACAGCAATAGTACTCCTCACAATGTGCCTAAAAAGTACCTAATTCTGAAAAAATTACAATTATTGTTAAATGATGTAGCAAAGAATTAATGTCCCATTGTAGGGGACCTCAAAATAAGCAAATAATAAAAAAGGAGAAAATGCATACGTGGATTCATTTATACGGAATACGATTGTTCACTGTGTCAGTGAGTGCATCCGCTTTACATTTTAGATGTACGTATACAAAGAACCAATAAGGATACAAGACATACGTAAATTAATTCTATATAGAAAATATGCCCAAAATACCATTCATTGTCACAAAAATTTTTATATACAGTCAGGTCCATAAATATTGGGACATCGACACGATTCTAAACTTTTTTGCTCTATACACCACCACAATGGATTTGAAATGAAACAAACAATATGTGCTTTAACTTGCAGACTTTCAGCTTTAATTTGAGGGTATTTACATCCAAATAAGGTGAACGGTGTAGGAATTACAACACTTTGTATATGTGTCTTGGTCTCATCTGTCCATAGGATGTTGTTCCAGAACTGTGAAGGCTTTTTTAGATGTTGTTTGGCAAACTCTAATCTGGCCTTCCTGATTTTGAGGCTCACCAATGGTTTACATCTTGTGGTGAACCCTCTGTATTCACTCTGGTGAAGTCTTCTCTTGATTGTTGACTTTGACACACATACACCTACCTCCTGGAGAGTGTTCTTGATCTGGCCAACTGTTGTGAAGGGTGTTTTCTTCACCAGGGAAAGAATTCTTCAGTCATCCACCACAGTTGTTTTCTGTGGTCTTTTGGTGTTGCTGAGCTCACCGGTGCATTCTTTCTTTTTAAGGATGTTCCAAACAGTTGATTTGGCCACACCTCATGTTTTTGCTATCTCTCTGATGGGTTTGTTTTGTTTTTTCAGCCTAATGATGGCTTGCTTCACTGATAGCGACAGCTCTTTGGATCTCATATTGAGAGTTGACAGCAACAGATTCCAAATGCAAATAGCACACTTGAAATTAACTCTGGACCTTTTATCTGCTCCTTGTAAATGGGATAATGAGGGAATAACACACACCTGGCCATGGAACAGCTGAACAGTCAATTGTCCCATTACTTTTGGTCCCTTAAAAAGTGGAAGGCACATATACAAACTGCTGTAATTCCTACACTGTTCACCTGATTTGGATGTAAATACCCTCAAATTAAAGCTGAAAGTCTGCACTTAAAGCACATCTTGTTCGTTTCACTTCAAATCCATTGTGGTGGTGTACAGAGCCAAAAAGATTAGAATTGTGTTGATGTCCCAATATTTATGGACCTGACAGTATATATTAATTGTGTCAAGACAAGAGGGGAAGAAGGGAAGGAGTACAAGTGCATAGATAATGTCCTTATACTCTGGGATGGCAGTGAAAAACTACTGGAGACCTTAAGAAAAAATAATTTGAATTTATCTTTCACTATGACGTGATCAAACACATATCTCATTCTTGGACGTTGAAATATTTGTGAAACCTGATCAGACCTTAGGAACCATATTATTTTGTAATCCTACAACAGGGAATATTATATTAAGAGCCAACAATGGTCACCCATCCAGTCTAGTCAAATCAATTACCTATGGACAATATTTGCATTTAAAACACAATTGTTCATCTCAGGAGGATTTTTATCAACAAGCAAATGAACTAAGCACAGATTACTAGCTCATGGCTACACTAAAAAATTCCATAAGAAAGTGTATCAGCATGCCAATTCCCGAGTGAAAATCAAATCTTTTAACAGACAAATCAGGATCAGGAACCAAAAGTAACCAATACCACCAAGCTAATTCTTCGATATACTAAACAACAAAGCCACATTAGACATATCATCAGTAAATACTGGTAGCATTTAAAAGCAGATCCTCAAGTGGCTAATTGTATTAAAGAAAATGCAGAGATTGTATACCGAAACAAATCAAACAATTTGGGATGATTTGTACATAGCCACTTTGATAGATTGGGTACCAATGATAGTTGTAAACACCTTGGAATGTATACATTTGGTGGCTGCTCATACTGCCAGTTTATATTACCAGGAAAGAGACACCGAGTACCTAATGGGGAAATACACCAAGCAAAACAGTTTGTCAATTGTCAAACAGTGTAAATTGATTATTTACTCTTGTGTTTATGTGGTAGCTACTATGTAGGGAAAACAAAATAACACTTTTGGCAATGGATATATGATCATATATCTGTCATCAAAAGTGGGGACATAATGTCACCCATAGGCAGGCATGGGGACATGGAAACATAACAAAAATCCACAATCAGTAAGATTTTTTTGCTTTGGAACGTATTTGGATATTAGAGGGGGTGATTGGGACCAATGTATACTACAAGTGCAAGCCAGATGGATTCACCATCTGAAAGCAACAAAGCCTCCCGGTCTAAATGGTGCTGTGTAGAGTTGAGCAAACCTCTGGAAGTTCGGGTTCTGCTGGTCCGGCCGAACTTCGGTACAAAGTCCGGGTCCGGACGGAACCCGAACGATCGCACGGACACCGAACCCCATTGAAATCAATGGGGACCCGAACTTTTAGGCACAAAAATGGCTGTAACAAAGTCCAGGCAGGCCTGGGCCTGAAACATGGCTTCAAGCCGGCCTGGTCGTCTTGGGCTTGAAGGTCTCCAAACGAGTTGAGATGTGTCGTGGTAAATCTGGCCCTCCGAAACAACGAAAGTCTACCACTTAGGTAGACCGAACGTGAACATCATATGTAACCAGGGTTAGTGGGGGAGATTATAGGTTTATGCAAGGTTTCGTTTTTTTAGAATGACTAACACCTAAAAACAATACAAAGGTACAGGGGTACGGACGGATACCCACTGTAATACAGGGGTGAAAACTACTGTCTATATACTAGTATATAGGTAACGGTTTTCACAATAAAACAAAAGGGATGTATCATCGATGGTGTATTTGTGTTCTCATTTATTAGTTAAATGTGACA
>BLSH010068372.1:60591-87866 GCA_018402905.1 Glandirana rugosa
TGATCGTTGAGCACGATCGTAGCGATCGTTGTTTTATGCAGAGCTTGATCTGCAACTCAAAGCAGCGGTATGTAAAATCTCTAATTTCTGCTATCTGTCCTCAGAGCAACAGCACAGACAGCAGTAGTAAAGTAATCTATCTCAGGATGCAGGATCAGGTCTTAAAATGTCTCAAATCTCTCCCTCAAGCTTTCAGCTTCCTTTCCCTACACTAACCCAAGGAGCATGTGACTGCAGCACTGTGACTCCAGCTTATAAAGAGGCTGGGTCACATGATGCACTGGCCAGTCACAGCCATGCCATTAGTAGGCATGGCTGTGATGGCTTCTAAGGGCAAACCAGTGAAATGCTTGTTGATTGGCTGCCCTGCAGCTTCTCAACACGTGGAGTAAAATAGCAGAACCCCGGACCGAACCCGAACGATATTTGAAATGTCCGTGCCACGGACACCCGAAAGTTCGGTACGGACCCGAACGTTACAGTCCGGGTTCGCTCAACACTAGTGCTGTGAGCTATAAATCATAATAGATCTTATAAATTAACAAATTAATCTTATAATAGATATGATTATGGCTGAATTTGTTATTGGTATTCTATATTATGCCATTGTATATATCTTTTTCTCCCTCCCTGTTCCCCTCCCCCCTCCTCTTCTTCTCTCTTTCCCTTCTTCCCCTTCCCCTCTGCTCTTGACACCATTAATATATATATAAATGTTGTGAATTGTATTTTGGGGATATTTTGTATATAAAATTAGCTTACTTGTATTGAATTCTTATTATTTGTTTACATAGGTTCAATCTAAAATGTAAAGCGAATGCACTCGCTGACCCAGTGAACAGCCGGATTCCATTTAAATGCATCCACAAATGCATTTTCTCCTTTTTTCTTTTCTTGTATTATTTGCATATTTTGAGGTCCCCTGCAGTGGGGCATTAATTCTTTGCTACATCATTTAATAATATGTCTTTTTTTTTAGAATTAGGTAGTTTCTGGGCACATTGTGAGGAGTACTATTGCTGTCCCTATTCTTCCTGGGTGTCCTGATATGGCTGCCATGCTCTGATATCATTGCACCGTTATGTGTGTGAGGACGTCATCACGCATGCATGCGTGGTATCGGCGCAATGCCATTTTTTGGCACCATTTAATATAAATAGGGGACAAAGCAGCACACTTATTGGGCTGCTGTTTAACCAGTTGGAGGAGATTTATACGACCTTATGAGGGGTGTCCTTAGGCTGTGTGTAAAAGGGTGCATCTCTGTGAATTGTAGAACATAGCCAGAGCAAAAACATTTCCATAGGAAAAATTGTCATTTAAAAATAGTGGCTGTAATGTATTGCCGGTTCCCGGCAATATACAAAAAAAATGCTGAAAAAAAGTGCGTGGCCAAATTTTTAAAAATAATTTGACGTGAGGTTCCCCCTAAGATCCAAACCAGACCCTTATCCGAGCATGCAGCCCTGGCTGGTTAGGATGGGGGGATGGGTGAGCGCCCCCCTGAAGCGTACCAGGCCACATGCCCTCAACATGGGGAGTATGGGTGCTTTGGGGGAGGGGGGCTCCGCCCCCCCACCTCAAAGCACCTTGTCCCCATGTTGATGGGGATGAGAGCCTCTTCCCCACAAGGAGTGTAGTGGTACAAAAAACAAGAGCCAGTTTTTGAGTCCTTTATTGTGTAAAATAGCTCTTTACTTCTTTCTTCTTTCTTTCTCCATCTTCTCCTGACCCGGCCCTTCTTCTGGTCTTCTGCTTCTTCTTTTAGTCTTCTTGCTTCCTCTCTTCATCTTCAATCTTCATCTTCTTCTTCTTTCACCGCCGCCGCTCTCCCAGCTGCTGCAGCCCGGCCCCTGTGTGTCTCCCCGAACAGGCGTCTTCACAATGACAGTTCTTTTATAAGAAGGGGTGGGGCCATCCGGTGACGTAAATGGGTGACCCGCCCCCTCTGACAGCGCATGATGTCAGAAGGGGGTTGATTCACTCGGTTACGTCACTGGGTGGCCCCGCCTCTTCTTATAAAAGAACTGTCATTATGAAGACTGCCTATTCTGGGAGACGCGCAGGGGCCGGGCTGCAACAGCAGGGAGAGCCTGCGACGGTGAAAGAAGAAGGAAGAAGGAGATGAAGATTGAAGATGAAGAGAGGAAGGAAGAAGACTAAAAGAAGAAGCAGAAAACCAGAAGAAGGACCGGGCCAGGAGAAGATGAGGAGGAAGAAAGAAGAAAGTAGAAAAGAGCTATTTTACACAATAAAGGACTTGTCAGAAACTGCCTCTTATTTTTTTTACCACTACACTCCTTTTTTGTTGAATGGGTAGGGGTACAATATACCCCATACCTATTCACATGGGGGGGGGGGGTCGGGATCCGAGGACCCCCTTATTAAAGGGGGCTTCCAGATTCTGATAAGCCCCCTGCCCGCAAACCCCCACAACCACCGGCCAGGGCTGTGGGGATGAGGCCCTTCTCCCCATCAACATTGGGATAAGGTGCTTTGGGGGGGTGACCTCAAAGCATCCTCCCCATGTTGAGGAAATGTGCCCTGGTATGGTTCAGAGGGGGAGCGCTCACTTGTCCCCACCCCCTCCTTCTATGCAAGGGATTTTGTGCTCAGATAAGGGTCTGGTTTGGATTTTTGGGGGACCCCATGACATTTTTTTTTAATTTGGCATGGGGTTCCCCTTAAAATCCATTCCAGACCTGAATGGGGTTGATACGGACTTTGAGGGGACTCTTATGCAATTTTTTAAAAAAAATGTTGGCACGGGGTTCCCCTTAAAATCCATACCAGACCTGAAGGGCCTGGTAGGGACTTTGGGGGGAACCCTACGCATTTTTTTTTTATTTTTGGCGCGGGGTTTCCCTTAAAATCCATACCAGACCTAAAGGGCCTGATATGGACTTTGGGGGACAACCACACAATTTTTTTTATTTTGGGCGGGATTCCCCTTAACCCCTTGAGATCCACGCTATTGCCAAAAGACGGCTCCAGCGCGGATCTAAATTTCCGGATGGACGTCCATGTACGTCCTCCCATGCACAAGCCGCTGCGCACCCCCTGCTGGCCGCGTGCAGCACGATCTGTGATCACCAAGTCCATGGGACTCAGCTGATCACAGATCAGAGTAAGGGGGCGGTCTCACCCCCTTACTACGTGATCAGCTGTCAGCCAATGACAGCTGATCACGTGATGTAAACAGAAGCCGTTGATCTTTTTTTTTTCCCCTCACGCTGACACCGGCTTCTGTCAGAGGGACATTGGTCCTTTGCACAGAGAGCCGCGGATGGCTCATCTGTGCACACCAGAGCCGCCTGTCAGTACCCACCAGAGCCACCTACCAGTGCCCGCAGTGCCACCTACCAGTGCCCACAGTGCCACCTACCTTTGCCCCCCAGTGCCACCTACCTTTGTCCACCAGTGCTACAAATTAGTGCCACCGATCAGTGCTGCATATCTGCATCACCCACCAGTGCCTACCAGTGCCCATCAGTGCCACCCATCAAGGTCCATAAGTGCGACCCATCAGTGCCACCTGTCAGTGCTGCTTATCAGTGCCCTTCAGTGCCGCTTATCAGTGCCCTTCAGTGCCACCCATCAGTACCAACCATCAGTGCCGCCTCATCAGTGCTTATCAATGCCACCTATCAATGCCGTTAGTGCTGCCTTATCAGTGCCCATTAGTGCCGCCTTATCAGTGCCCATCAGTGCAGCCTATCAGTGCCTATCAGTGCAGCTTATCAGTGCCCATCACTGCAGCCTCTTCAGTGCACATCAATGAAGGAAAAAAATTACCTGTTTTCAAAATTTATATAAAAAAAACTATGAAACAGATTTTCTTTTTCAAAATTTTTGGTCTAGTTTTTTTTTTAGCAAAAATAAAAAACCCAGCTGTGATTAAATACCACCAAAAGAAAGCTCTACTTAAGAGAAAAAATTGATAAAAAATGTCATATGGGTACAGTGTCGCACGACCGCGCAATTGTCATTCAAAGTGTGAAAGCGCTGAAAGCTGAAAATTGGTCTGGGCAGGAGGGGGGTTTAAGTGCCCAGTAAGCAAGTGGTTAAAATACATACCAGACCTGAAGGGTCTGTTACGGACTTTGGGGGGGAACCCTACGCATTTTTTTTTTAAATTTTGGTGCGGGCCCCGCTGTTGTAAATTATTTTAAAAATTGGGATGATATGCCCCAGTCAAACAGGTGCTGAAAAAGTGGGCCTTGGGTGTTGGCAGTGCCAGAACACTGTAACCCCTTGCAGTTACTCTTGTTGGGCGCAGGAACGGATCCTGTTGGTGTAAATTTGTTTAACCACTTAAGGACCGGAGCCCTTTTTTACACTTGTTGTTTACAAGTTACAATAATTTTTTTTGGTAGAAATTACTTAGAACCCCCAAACATTATATATATTTTTTCAAACACCCTAGAGAATAAAATGGCAATCGTTGCAATCCTATTTGTCACATGGTATTTGTGCAGCAACAGTAAAGTTAACCCAATTTTTTTGTATATTGTGAAAGAGGATGCTACGCCGCGTAAATAGATACCGTACATGTTGCGGTTGAAAATTGTGCACACTTGCGGAATGGCAACAATCTCCAGTACTTAAAAATCTCCATATGCGACACTTTAAAAAATGTTAACGGTTACCAGGTTAGAGGTGCAGAGGAGGTCTTTTGCTAGAATTATTGCTCACACTCTGGAGATCGCGATCGCAATGATACCTCGCATGTGTGGTTTGAACACCGTTTTCATATGTGGGTGTGACTTACAAATTTGTTTTCTTTGCTGTGTGAGCTCGCGGGTACGGTGGTGCTTTAAAAACATTTTTTATACATTTATTTCTTTTTTTAACACTGTTTGTTTAACCACTGGCCGTCCGTGACCTCCACCAGACACGCATCACCCATCAGTGACCACCACCAGATATCTGACACCCATCAGTGACCACCGCCAGTCACCCATCACCTATCAGTGACCACCGCCAGTCACCCATCACCTATCAGTGACCACCGCCAGTCACCCATCACCCATCAGTGACCTCCACCAGTCACCCGTCACCCATCAGTGACCACCACAAGACACCCATCAGTGACCACCACCAGACACCCATCACCTATCAGTGACCACTGCCAGTCATCAGTCACCCATCAGTGACCTCCACCAGTCACCCGTCACCCATAAGTGACCACCACCAGACACCCATCACCCATCAGTGACCATCACCAGACACCCGGCACCCATCAGTGACCACCGCCAGTCACCCATCACCTATCAGTGACCACCAGCAGTCACCGTCACCCATCAGTGACCAACAGTCACCCGTCACCCATCAGTGACCACCACCAGTCACCCATCAGTGACCACCATCAGAAACCCATCACCCATCAGTGACCACTGCCAGTCACCCTTCACCCATCAATGACCACCGCCAGTCACCCATCAGTGACCATCGCCAATCACCTGTCAGTGACCGTCACACCCATGAGTAAACATCACCTGTAAAAGTCTCACACATTTGGCATCGCCATACTCAGAAGGAATAGTAGAATGTATTTTGGGGTGTCATTTTGCTATGTACATGCTATGTGTTGGAAATATAATATAAATGGATAACTTTGTGTAAAAATAAAATCGTTTTCATTTTTTTCCCACATTTTCCAAAAACTACTGGAAAAAAATGAACAGTTCAAAAGACTCATTATGCCTCATAGATTATACGTTGGGGTGTTTGCTTTCCAAAATGGGGTCATTTTGTGGGCAATTCCATTGTCATGGTGCTCCAAGGCCTTCAAAAATGTGATAGGTCGTCATGGCATTATGTCCCTAGAATACCTGATGGTGCTCCCTGCATGTTGGGCCTCTGTATGTGGCCAGGCTGTGAAAAAGTCTCAGACATGTGATATCGCCATACTCAGGAGGAGTAGCAGCATGTGTTTTGGGGTGTAATTTGTGGTATGCATATGCTGTGTGTGAGAAATAACCTGTTACAATGACAATTTTGTGAAAAAAAAAAGTTAAAAAAAAATTTGCAATTACCTTGGAATGTCTACTTTCCAAAAAGGGGTCATTTGGGGGGTATTTGTACTTTCCTGGCTTGTTAGGATCTCAAGAAATGAGATAGGCCGTCAGTATATCAGGTGTGATCAGGTGTGATCCATTTTGAATGATTGGCACCATAGCTTGTAGACTCTATAACTTACACAAGGATCAAATAATATACACTTATTTGGGTTATTTTACCAAAGATAGGTAGCAGTATAAATTTTGACCAAAATTTACGAAGAAAAATTACTAATTTGCAAAATTTTATGACAGAAACAAAGAAAAGGGCATTTTTTCACAAAATTTCCAATCTTTTATTATTTATAGCACAAAAAATAAAAAAAACCCTAGTGATTAAATGCCACCAAAAGAAAGCTCTATTTGTGTGAAAAAAAAGGACACAAATTTCATATGGGTACAGTGTTGCATTGTTATTGTCATTCAAAGTGTGATAGTACTGAAAGCTGAAAAATGGCCTGGACAGGAAGGGGGTTTATTAAGATCGCCAAAAACGGCGAATATGAATACTGCCTTTTTTCAAAATCGGCGCCGTTTGCCGCAGAGTAAACCGAAAGTGACGTTGTGATGTCTCTTCCGGAAATGTACAAAGGAGTCCCGATTGAAGCTGATTCTGGCTTCCACAGGGACTCCACACAGCAGCCAGAAGTGTCGGATTGGAGCTCCGGTCTGCCGGTGGGACAGGAGACTGGAGAAGAGCGGCGGACGGTGGCGGGAGGAGAGGGATGGCCCTCCCGCTCCCTGGGATAAAGACCGAGCGTCTTTCAAGCCGAATCGGTCATTATCACTGCACAGCCGGCCGCCTGCTCTAAAAAATAGTATTGGGGTATAGCCAGTAGCTGCAGGCTATACCCCGATACATCCACTTAAAGCTGCCACCGTTTATAAACGGTGATTCACGTTAAGTGGTTAAAAATTGTGATGACATGCCCCAGTCAAACAGGTGGTGAAAAATTGGACCTTGGGTGTTGCTGGTGCCAGAACACTGTAACCCCTTGTAGTTACTTTTGTTGGGTGCAGGAATGGGCCCTGCTGTTGTAAACTAGTTTAACCATTTAATGCAAATCGCTATTTATAAACGGTGGCTGCTTTAAGTGGAAGTATCGGGGTATAGTCTGCAGCTACAAGCTATACCTCAGTACCATTTTTTAGAGCAGATGGCCGGCTATCCATTGATAACAGCCGATCCGGCTCTGGAGCCACTCGGTCGTTATCCCAGGCAGCGAGAGGGGACATCCCCCCCTCCTGCCACCATCTGCCGCTCTTCTCCGGCCTCCTGTCCCACCAGGAGACCGGAGCTCCGATCTGGCATGTCCGCCAGCTGTGTGGAGTCCCTGTGGAAGCCGGAATCGGCTTTGATCGGGACTCCTTCGTACATTTCCGGAAGCAACGTTACTCCGTCACTTCCAGTTTACTTGGCGGCTAACGGCGCCGGTTTTAAAAAAATTATAGCATTGACAATCGCCATTTTTGGCTATCTGAATACTGTGAAGTGTAAAGGAGGGATGGGGGATCTTTTAGACCCTCCATAAAGAGTACCTGTCACCATATATTACTATCACAAGGGATGTTTACATTCCTTGTGATAGCAATAAAAGTGATCAGTGAACAGTGTTAAAAGAAAAAATAAAATAAAATAAAATAAAAATTTAAAAAAATGTAAAACGCCAACGTCCCCGCGAGCATGTGCAGCAAAGAAAACGCATACGTAAGTCACACTCACATATGAAAACGGTGTTCAAACCACACATGTGAGGTATCGCCGCGATTGGCAGAGTGTGAGCAATACTTCTAGCAAAAGACCTCCTCTGCACCTCTAACCTGGTAACCGTTAAAAAATTTTAAAGCATCACCTATGGAGATTTTTAAGTACCGGAGTTTGTCGCCATTCCGTGAGTGTGTGCAATTTTCAACCGTAACATGTATGGTATCTATTTACTCGGCGTAACATCCTCTTTCACGATATATAAAAAATTGAGCTAACTTTACTCTTGTCTTATTTTTTAACTCAAAAATGTTTTTTTTTTTCCAAAAAAAAAGCGATTGAAAGACCGCTGCGCAAATACCATGTGACAAAAAGTATTGCAACTATCGCCATTTTAATCTCTAGGGTGTTTGAAAAATATATATATAATGTTTGGGGGTTCTAAGTAATTTTCTATTTAAAAAAATGATTTTAACTTGTAAACAACAAATGTAAAAAAGGGCTCCGGGGGTTAAGGGGTTAAAAACTGTATATATTTTAAGACACCACATCAAATGTACTATATACCGTATGTACACGCCCAAATGCACTATAATGCACTGATATATAGTGTACACTCAATACGCTGTGTGTGTATATATGTATATCGTGACAGCAGGCAGGTAAAAACGCCTGGTTGAGTGCAAGATGGCAGGTATGTGTGTCCGAGATTCAGACTTATACCACTAGGGGGAAGTACTGAGAGTTCATCAGGGGTAGAGGCAATGAACCCAGCTGAATTTAGCTGGCTCATTAAGACCTCTACAAAAACTCCCAGGTGGCCTAGGGAATTGCTCCACCCTGGAACCAGTTTCTGTGTCAGCAGACTGGGGAGCAGACCATCCTGAACGGTAAGGCCTGTGTGACTGAGTGTGCCCAGTGAGAGATAGGAGCTAGGTACAGCGGTAGGCTGCATCTATCTGACAGACAGGGAAACCTATTGTGTATTTAGTGGCCAAGTGGCCTAGGATTTATTTTGTTGTTTGTTTTTGTTTTGCTGTTTTTTTTCACCTTGTAAATAGTGTAATAAACTGCCTTGTTGATTTCACCTACAACTGCTGTCTTGCTGTGCCTAAATTGTGTAGTGAACCCTTCCAGGGGGTCACACACACCCGCTGCCGAGCTAACCCCCCTTACAATATATATATATATATATAAATACATATATATATATATATATATATATATATACTTGCACTGCCTAAACTGATGCTATATACTATATACACTGAATTAGCTGTATATAGTCTACTACACTAAAAGCATTGCATATATATATATATATATAAATATATATATATATATATACACACTAGGAAGGTATTCTTGCACTGCCTGACTGTATACAGATAGCCCTCTCTATCTATCTATCTTTTTTGTTCTTTTTATCTATCTTTATATCTATCTATCTATCTATCTATCTTTATATCTATCTATCTATCTATCTATCTATCTATCTATCTATCTATCTATCTATCTATCTATCTTTTTTTTACACATTTAAAACGCTATCTGGCTAAACTCCCTGTAATCAGGAACCTAAGCTCTCTCTCTCTCTCTCTCTCTCTATCACCGCCTGTACAAGCGGCTTTATATAGTGTGGGGCATGGATTGAGGCTGCTGTGCAGTGATTGGCTAAAGGCACCCTGCCTTTAGCCAATCAAAGCTCTCACAGCAGACCGCCCGCTGATTGGCCAAAGCATGCAGGCCATTGGAATGCATTATGGAGTGCGCAAAGTTCCTGCAAACGCCCCATAATGTTCATAAACTAACAGACACCCCATGCTCGAGTCGAACATGATTTTGACTCGAACCGGGAGCTCATCCCTATCCGTAATCACCGTCACACCAGTTACAGTGTCCCTGATTGCTGCCATGCAGGTTACAGTGTCCCTGGTCAATGCCACACCAGTTACGGTGCCCGTAATCACTGCCACACTGGTTAGTGTCCCTGATCACCTCCACACCAGCTACAGTGTCCATAATCATTTCCCCACCAGTTACAGTGTCTCTGATAACTGCCACACCAGTTACGGTGTCCATGATCCTCGGCACACTAGTTACGGTATCCATGATCACCACCACACCAGTCCCAATGTCCCTGATCACTGCCAAACCACTCATATTGTCCCTAATCACTGCCACCCACTCACAGTGTCGCTATTATCCGCCACACCACTCACAATTTCCGCAATCACCGCCACACCAGTCACATTCCTGTTCCTGATTGCCACACCAGTCATATTGCCACCTCACCAGCTAGTGTCCCTGATCACTATCACACCAATCTCAGTGTCTTTGACCACCACTACACTAGTTCCAATGTTCATGATCACCTACACACCACTCATATTATTGCTGATGACTGCCACACCAGCTACAGTGTCCCTGATCACCGCCACACCAGTCATATTGTCTCCAATCACTGCCACACCAGTTACGGTGTCCCTGAGCACTGCCACACCAGTTACAGTGTCCCTGATCACTGCCATACCAGTTACGATGTTCCTGATCACCGTGCACCAGTGCAGAGTTGTCTCTGTCTGCTGCCTGTACCAATCCTGGCCTGTTTATTGACCACATTAATGCCTGCTGATTGGTCCAATCCTTTTCCTGCTTGCTGACCATATGTTTGCCTGCATCTGAACTGACCCATCTGCACATCCGGCTGACTACTTTCCTGTGAGACACCAGTCCCAGCCACCTCCTGCAGACACATGCACTCCTGGAACCACAGGAGCTCTTTTGTCCTTCCTTTCCTCAGCCTCCTGTACTTCCTGCTCATTGAACTTGGCATTCCTCGGTGCAGCCATGTAGCAGTAGACTAGGCTTGCTTGGCCTTATAGGAACTGGAACTGGTATAGATGATACTACACTAAGCTATAGTCCCTGATCACTTATACAGAGGTGACCATTACAGTATATTGGTTTTGAGACAATTGTTTGATTTGTGTGATACACAAGATACAATATCTGGCATCATCATGCTCAGAAGGAGTAGTAAAATGTGTTTTGGGGTGTAATTCTAAGTATGCCCATGCTGTCTGTGAGAAATATCTTATTAAATTGCCAATTTTTGTGTAAAAAACATGTATTTTGATTTACTTTTGAATGTTATCAGTTTATGGATTTTTCTACTGGCCTGGTGCTCCAGGGCCTATAAAATCATGATAGACGATGAGGAAATTAGATGCATAATTTATGCCCCTAGAAAACCTGAAGGTGCTCCTTGGATTTTGGGCCACTCTGTGGGGCTAGACTGTAAAAAAGTCTCATGCATGTGGTATCACCACAGTCAGGAGGAGTAGCAGAAGGTGTTTGGGGGTGTATTTCTAAGTATGCCTATAATGTTTGTTAGAAATATCTTATTAATTTACTATGTTGTGTAAAAAAGTACAGTTTGATTTTCTTTCCTGCATTTTTTTAAAAAAAAAACTTGTTACATTTTCAAAAGACTTGCTATTAGAGTTGAGCAAACCCGAACTGTAAAAGACTTTAGGGTTTCCATGTCCCGAACCCAGACATTTGAGAAAAAGTCCGGGTTGGGGGTTCGGTGTTTTTTCGTGCCTGTTGAATAGCTGCAGGGCAGCCAATCAACAAGCGTTTCACTTGTTTGCCCTTAGAAGCCATCACAGCCATGCCTACTAATGGCATGGCTGTGATTGGCCAGTGCATCATGTGACCCAGCCTCTATATAAGCTGGAGTCACGTAGTGCTCCATGTCACATCATTTCATACTAGTGTAGGGAGAGGATGCTGCTGCAGGTGTGAGGGACAGATTAGCTTTAGAAAATCTGTTAAAAACAGCAATTTATTGGTGGGTGGGTGCTAGAGGAGATTTTTGTTTGCTAGAAAACTATTTAAATACTGCTTTTACATTGCAGTTAGACAAATTAATTTTTTTTTTTGCGCAAAATATTACATTTGCGGCCAGCGAGGCATTTCTTGCACAAAATTAAAAAGTGCGTCTACATTGCTGGTTTAAAAAAAAAAATTCTAAATACTACATTTGCAGCCAGCGTTGCATTTCTTGCACAAAAATAAAAAGTGCATTTACATTGCTGGTTTTAAAAAAATATATATATTCTAAATACTACATTTGCGGCCAGCGGTGCATTTCTTGCACAAAAATAAAAAGTGTGTATACATTGCTGGTTTAAAAAAAAATAATAATAAATAATGCTACATAGTACATTTACATTATCACAGACAAGTGCAGCCGCCTGTCCACAGCCAACGTGGACAAGCTAGCATTTATTAAAATGAACCAAGCATGGATCCCACAAGACTTGTCTGTACCTTGTGCAGAATAGACATTTATACCAGCCTCACACAGCCATTGGTATGCTTAAGTGAACTTATTCTTTTTTTTTTATAGAACATAAGTCTTTATTGGAATTTTTAACAGGAAAAACATGAAAAATAAACCATGGTACATTTTATATGGAAAAAGTGAACCTGTGCTAGAATATCTCTGGG
Organism: Glandirana rugosa; assembly: GCA_018402905.1. Lineage (NCBI taxonomy): Eukaryota > Metazoa > Chordata > Amphibia > Anura > Ranidae > Glandirana > Glandirana rugosa. The sequence continues at coordinate 72,877 of BLSH010068372.1, forward strand.
TTTATCTGCAGATAGAGATCTTTTTTTTTTTAATATGTCTCAATATTTTGGGGGCTACCCCAATTAAAAAAAAACAAACAAACAAAAAACAGTGTTGGCTACCTCCTCCTCCTCCAACGCCACTGCCACCTACACTGCCACAGTCACTGCCTCCTCAACCTCATACTCCACATCCACCTACTCCTCCATTTTTATTTTTTTATGTGATTTTAAGTTATTTCCCTATCCACATTTGTTTGCAGGGCAGTTCTCCTACTCTTACCCCCATTTTGCTTCCCTTTTCAGCCCTCTAGCCCTTTCCAGGACTTTTTTAGAGCCATTTTAGTGCCCAAAAGTTCAGGTCACCGTTGACTTCAATGGCGTTCGGGGTCAAGTTCGGGTCAAGTTCGGGGCCAAACTCAAACTTTTTCACGAAGTTCGGCCGAACCCAAACATCCAGGTGTCCACGCAACTCTACTCGCTATGTCTTTCATAAAACACCTTAGATTGTTTGCTTTCCAAAATGAGGTAATTGTGTAGGTAATTCCACTGCCCTGATGCTCCAGGGCCTCCAAAATTGTGATAAAATGTGAGGTAGTCAGGAAATTAGATGCGTAATTTATGCCCCTGGAAATCCTCAAGGTGCTCCTTGGATATTGGGTCCATCTAAGCATCTAGGTTGTGAAAAATCTCACACATGTGGTATCCCCATTGTGGCAGTGTCACTCGGAAGATTGCTGGTTTACGCTAGATTTTTGGAGAGACAGGCATGCTGATTGCATAGCTGTGTGCTGGGCTATTAGTTGGGATGCGACTATGGCTCAGGGCTCCACCCAATAGACAGGACATATGCGCAGATGCGTTAGGTGGACTCCCAACCTCTCCTAGAGTTAGAAAGGTTTCATGGAGCAACCAGAGTGTGCATGTCTGCAGGAGGCAGATTTGGTCTGTGACAGAGCAGCAAGGAGTAAGCTAGAAGAGAGCTGAGAAGCAGATCTAAGGCCTTTGCTAGAGGCCTGAAGCAGCTGTGTGGCAAGAGAGTAAGCCAGGAGACTGTACTCTGACTGTACAAGTTACAGTAATGGTGGAATTCCCCGCATGGGCTACTGGTGTCTTTTGTGAACTTTTCCATTCTTTTAAATAAAAGTGGGCTACCATACCCTTAAAAATACAGTTTTGGACTGGCACACTCATTGAAAATTCACCTACCACTTGAGTCTGATCACCCCCAATCTTACACCATATTTAGGATGCATAGCAGAATGTGTTTTGTGGTGTAATTGTAAGTATGCCCATGCTGTGTGTGAGAAATAACTTGTTAAAATGACAACTTTGTTAAAAAAATAATTTTCCAAAAAATTAGAACGTAATGCCTCTTACTCAATACTTTGGTCTGTCCAATTTCCAAAAAGGGGTCATTTAGGGGGTCATTAGTACTGTTTCTGCTTTATAGGACCTGAAGAATTGAGGCAAGCACTAGATTTGGACTGATCAATTTTCAAATATACTGTATATATCATAGTTTGTAGACTCTATAACTTTCACATAGATGAAATAATATACACTAATTTGAGTTAGTTTAACCAAAGAAATGTAGTAGACTATATTTTGGCCTAAATTTATGAAGAAGCGTATTTATTAAATTAAATTAAATCGCAAAATGTTAAAACAGAAACTAAGAAAAATGTGGGTTTTTTTTTTTTAATTTCAGTCTTCAGATTCCATTTAAGGGCCATGTTAGTAAAGCAGTTTTGTGGACATTTGCAGATCAGGTATGTATTTGTGAATGTCTATGTTTTTCCACATTTTATTTTTTACTTCATGGTTTGGTCTTATCCGAAGATCAAGGTAAAACAAGAAAATGAATATTTTTTAAAATGTTGACAAATTATTTACTTTTGTTAATAAAATACACATTTCATAAAGCATGCAAACTATCATGAGGTAAATATTTTTTCAGTTTTTTTATTTTCATAGAAATGAATTGTTATATTTAGAGAGTAAGGCCTCATACACACTGACATTTTTTGACACCCACGTTTTTTAATGTTTTTTGCAGCTCTCCATGTTAGTCAATGGCCCCATAAAAACGCAGACGTTTTTTAGCTGTATAGGGCATCGGCGTTAGTGAGCTGAAATTTGAACCCACGGCCAGCGCGTTCTGAGGCTGTAACGCTTTGGCATTTTTTGACGGCGATGCCGCAAAACGCTCACTAACGCCCACTAATGCCATACCGGCGTTAACCGGCGTTTTTGACGCCAACATTTTTAGGTTGAAAAATAGCAGACGATTTAAAAAAAAAAAAAAAAGCCTATTAAAGCCAATGCTCATTAACGCCAATTTTTCCCTGACGTCGGACCCAACGTTTTGCGTATTTTTAAAACATATGCCCATGTGTATAACGCCTAATGAGGTAATGGCATTATAGGTGAAATGATTAGCGCACATGGTTAGGATAAGGTTTGTGTACTCTGAAGTTATAACTTGCTTAGCAGTCCATCTGAGTGCTAAAGGCTCTGATTGAAGCAAGTAGAGAGGAGCTTCCTGGAACAGCCTGGGGTTGTCAGACAGGCTATAAACATTTTTACATGAGAACCAATTCCAATTCTAGATGTTACTAATTAATAAACACGCTCTCCCACTTGGTGTGTAGAAAGTATACCATGCCCATATTTATTTGAAGCTTGAAGTATAGATCTTAACCACTTAAGGACTGCCCCACCTACATATACTGTGGCAGGGCGTCCTTTAAGCCCAAAATCACATACATGTACGTGATTTCCCTTCTCGGCTCTGGGGCGCGCACGTGCTGCCAGAGCCGCGCTCCCGCTGTGGTTGGACACAGCGGGAGCCAATCAGCGGGTATGCGGATACAATGGCCGCCGGCCACCCGCAATAATTCGCTGAAGAGGCGGGATGGTGGTCTGCCTATGTAAACAAGGCAGACCGTCGTTCTGTCAGAGGGAGAGAGAGATCTTGTGTTCCTGCTAATCAGGAACACAGATGTCTCTCTTCTTCCAGTCAGTCTATCCCCCACACAGTGAGGCTGGGTTCACACTTGTACGACACAACAGTTGTACTACTTTCATCCTATTTTGCCCTGCAACATCAGTCCTACATCGGTCCTACTTTGGTCCTACTTCCATCTGACTTGAATGAACAAGATAAGATTTTGCTCCGACTTTGAGATAGTCTGACTTGTCTTTTGACCAATCAAAGCAATCCCAGTGTGAGATAAATTCCTTTTACTGCTGCTGTTATCACCATGTCAGATGTCACAAGTCGGATGGTTATTTAACCACTTCCTGACCGGGCACTTAAACCCCCCTCCTGACCAGACCAATTTTCGGCTTTCAGTGCTGTCGCATTTTGAATGACGTTTGTGCGGTCATGCGACGTTGTACCCAAACTAAAATTTTGTAATTTTTTTCCCACAAATAGAGCTTTCTTTTGGTGGTATTTGATCACCTCTGTCATTTCTGATCGCCGCTATAAACAAACAAAGCAAAGATTTTGAAAAAGGAATACTATTTTTTACTTTTTGCTATAATAAATATCCAAAAAAATAATAATAAAAAAAAATTATTCATCAGTTTTGGCCAATATATATTCTTCTACATATTTTTGGTAAAAAAAATTGCAGTCGGCGTATATTGATTGGTTTGCGCAAAAGTTATTGCATCTACAAACTATGGGAATTGATTTATGGTGTTTTTATTATTTATTTATTTTTTACTAGTAATGATGGCAATCTGCGATTTTTGGGGTGGACATGTCGGACATTTTTGACACTTTTTTGGGACCAATGACATTTATATAGTGATCAGAAATGTAAATGACCACTGATTATTGTATAAATGTCATTGGCAGTGAAGGGATTAACCTGCAGGGGGCAGTGAAGGGGTTAAGTGTGTTCCCTGGGTGTGTTCTAACTGTGGGGGGGAGGGGCTGGTCGGGACATAACAGATCTAACTGATCCCAGTGACAGGGATCAGTAGATCTGTCATGTCCCCTGTCATAGAAAGGAGAACCGCCGTGTTTACATCGGCGGTTCCCCGTTCTGCAGCTCTGACAGGGGATCGCGGGTCTCGGGCGGACATCGAGTCTGCCCGACCCGCGGGCACGCCCACGCAGCCTGTGAGTGCAGGACGTCCATGGGCGTCCACCCACAAATTCAGTTCCGCACTGGAGCCATACTTCGGCTATAGCCCGGATCTGAAGGGGTTAAGGATCCTACTTTGATCAGACTTCCATGATATTCAATGGGCTGAAGTAGGATCAAAGTCAGACCAAAGTAGTGCAGGAACCTTTTTCAAAGTCGGACCGACTTGTGTCGGACCAGTTAAGACGGCTCTCATAGGGAAACATTGATTTGCATACATCATGCGACATTTGCTTACAATATTGGAGCGTTTGTGAACCCACCCTTTGATCGACCCTGATGCTAACCCCTTCCTTGCCAGTGTCCTTTATACAGTGCATTTTTTAGCACTGATCACTGTATTGTGTCACTGGTCCCCAAAAAGTGTCACTTAGTGTCAGATTTGTCTGCTGCAATGTCGCAGTCCCACTAAAAATCTCTGATCGCTGCCATTAATAGTAAAAACAATAAAACACTATTTCAAAAATTCCATAAATCTATCCCATAGTTTGTAGACGGTATAACTTTTGCACAACCCAATCAATATATACTTTTTGAGATTTTCTTTTACCAAAAATATATATCAGAGAACATAATGGCCTAAACTGATGAAGAAATTAGATTTTTTACATTTTTTTATTGGATGTGTTTTATAGCAGAAAGTAAAAATGACTGTTTTTTTTTTTTCAAAATTGTCTCTTTTTTTGTTTATAGCGCAAAAAATAAAAACTGCAGAGGCGATCAAATACCATCAAAAGAAGGCTCTATTTGTGGGAAAGAAATTACATCAATTTTATTTGGTTACAGCGTTACCCCAACTGCGCAATTGTCAGTTAAAGCAATGCAGTGCCGTATCGCAAAAATGGCCTGATCAAGAAGAGGGTAAAACCTTCCAGAGCTGAAGTGGTTAAACATCCTAAAGCATAGAGTACATATTTCCCATTGCAATCAATTCATAAAAAATATTTTGCTTATTAAAGTAGAACTCTGGGTAGTCAGCTAAATACAGTTGAATTACTTACATGTTTACTGTGATAAACAAAAAAATTCCTTCCTGCACTCAAAGGGGAGGCATCTTCCACCCAGTTCTTAGAATCTTTGTGTAAGTAAGACCTTAGATAATGTGCCGCCTTGCTGCCACTGGTGAACCAGGGGTGGTCCAAGAACTCTGTAGCAAAAACAAGAAAACAATGGCGCACTGGCCTAGCGCATTATCCTTGGATAATATCTTTAATTAAAAAGTTAAAAACATACTCACAAACGAGCTATATATTGAAGCATATCAAACATTTGTGGAGTCCTTCCAATTCCTGGCCGTGTATATCTCGGCTGGTATCTCGCACAATAAAGCCTCATACACACTGACGTTTTTTGACGCCGGCGTTTTCTGGCGTTTTTTGCAGCTCTCCATGTTAGTCAATGGCCCCATAAAAACGTCGGCGTTTCTGAGCTGTAGGTGGCGTCGGCGTTAGTGAGCAGAAAGTAGAACCCATGGCCATCGCGTTCTGAGGCTGTAACGTTTTGACGTTTTTTGACGCCGACGCCACAATATGCCAACAAACGCCAACTAACGCCACCTAATATTGTACCGGCGTTTTCTGGCGTTTTTTGACGCCGACGTTTTTAGGTTGAAAAATAGCAGAGGGATGATTTTTTTTTAAAAAAACGCCTATTGACGCCGACGCTCACTAACGCTCAAAAACGCCAACGCATAACGCCGAAAAACGTCGACTTTTTTTCCTTGACGTCGGACCCGACGTTTTGTTTATTTTTTTAGATACGCCCGTGTGTATGAGGCCTAAAGGCTAACGCGTTTCAAGGTTTCCACCTCTTCTTCAGAGCCTACTCTACTCCAACAGTGCCACACAATTATTTATACACCAAATGATGACATAGTGGGGGTGGTTGAACTGCAAGGCCCCGCCCCTATAGGGGCGTGTGCCTCGCAGGGGATTACTTGCACGCTCCACCCATGGAGCTCTCCTATTAAGTGTAAACACTGGTCATCACAATATCTGCTATATCTGATGGCTACCAGAGTTTAATTGGCATGTCATTTGTAGAATTGCACATACGTACACATAGATACACACCACATAATACTATAACAAATAGTGAGAGTGATTGGCTGCAGTATATAATCGACTGTCTTTTATCCAATTTATAGAGTACTAATAACATACCCAGAGGCATATTTATATTCTCGTTTCACATTTCAATAGACCTGAAACACTAACCCCTACCCCATATGTATACCACGGTACCATCTGGGGAAGTGTTTACACTTAATAGGAGGGCTCCATGGGTGGAGCGTGCAAGTAATCCCCTGCGAGGCACACGCCCCTATAGGGGTGGGGCCTTGCAGTTCAACCACCCCCAAATGTCATCATTTGGTGTATAAATGTTTACTGTGATACCTGCCAACTTGTTAGTAATTATGGCCAACCATTCTTTACATACCTGAATTCAGCTTCCATAGTTCCAGTTTTTATGAGGTGATTCAGACAGTTGTGGTGCATTACCCCATGCTTGTGAGCATGTGTTTCAGTAAGGATGCCCATTTATATTAATTGTGCTGACTATGAAGTATTTTAATTGACCTGCAATATTATATTTAACCACTCGACCACTGGGCACTTAAACCCCCTTAACAACCAGACCAATTTTCAGCTTTCAGTGCTCTCACATTTTGAATGACAATTACTCAGTCATGCAACACTGTACCCATAAGAAATTTTTGTCCTTTTTTTCACACAAATAGAGCTTTCTTTTGGCGGTATTTAATCATCGCTGGGTTTTTAATTTTTTGCTCTATAATTAAAAAAAGACCGAAAATTTTGTTAAAAAATGCATTTTTCTTATTTTCTGTTATACAATTTTGCTAATTAGTAATTTTTCTTCATAAATTTTGGCCAAAATTTATACTGATATATATCTTTGGTAAAAAAAAAATTAGTGTATAATATATGGTATTTGTGAAGGTTATAGAGCCTACAAGCTATGGTGCCAATCACTGAATATTGATCACACCTGATGTACTGACGGCCCTGACATTTCTTGAGACCCTAAAAAGCCAGGAAAGTACAAATACGCCAAAAATGACCTTTCCAAAAATGACCCCTTTTTGGAAAGTAGACATCCCAAGGTATTTAGTAAGAGGCATGGTGAATTTTCTGAAGTTGTAATTTTTTTCCACAATTCTTTGGAAAATTAAGATTTTTTTTTCTTTTTTTTTCCACAAAATTGTCATATGTTAACAAGTTATTTCTCACAAACAGCATATGCATACCACAAATTACACCCCAAAACAGATTCTACTACTCCTCCTGAGTATGGTGATACCATATGTGTGAGACTTTTACACATTGTGGCCACATAGAGAGACCCAACATGCAGGGAGAACCATCAGGCGTTCTAGGAGCATAAATTACACATATCATTTCTTGACTACCTCTTGCATTTTTGAAGGTCCTGGAGCACCAGGACAATTGAAATGCCCAAAAAATGACCCCATTTTGGAAAGCAAACACCCCAATGTATATTCTAGGAGGCATAATGAGTCTTTTTAACATGTCATTGTTTTCCACAAGTTTTTGGAAAATGTGGTAAGAAAATTAAAACACATTTTTTTTTTTACACAAAGTTGTCCATTTATACAATATTTCTAACACACAACATGTACCTAGCAAAAATTACACCCCAAAAAATATTCTGCTACTCCTCTCAAGTATGGCGATATCACATGTGTGACCTTTTTACACAGCCTGGCCACATACAGAGGCCCAACATGCAGGGACCACCCTCAGGTGTTCTAGGGGCATACATTTCAAATCTAATTTGACTACCTTTTACACTATTGTGAGGCACTGTGGTGGCATGGATAGGCACTGTAGTGGCATGGATGGGCAGTGTACTGGCACGGATGAGCAGAGTAGTGGCACAGATAGGCACTGTAGTGGCATGGATGGGTACTGATATGGCACGGATGGGCACTGTAGTGGCACGGATGGGCAGTGTAGTGGCACGGATGAGCACTGTAGTGGCATGTATGTGTCACGGATGAGAACTGATGTGGTATAGATGAGCATAAATGAGGCACAAATGAGCCATGAATGGGGATGGATGAGCCGTTGATGGGAATGGATGAGCATGGATGGGGATGACTGAGCACGGATGGGGATGGCTGAGCACGGATGGTGATAGATGAGCACAGATGGGGATGGATGAGCACAGATGGGGATGACTGAGCATGGATGGGGATGACAGAGCACGAATGAGGATGGATGAGCATGGATGGGGATGACTGAGCACGGATGGGGATGAGTGAGCATGGATGGGGATGGATGAGCACAGATGAGGATGACTGAGCATGGATAGGTATGGATGAGCATGAATTGGGATGACTGAGCATGGATGGGTGGGTGAGCATGGATGGATGGATGGGTGAGCATGGATGGATGGATGGATGAGCACGGCTGGGTGGGTGACCATGGATGGATGGCTGGGTGAGCATGGATGGATGGATGGGTGAGCACGGCTGGGTGGGTGAGCATGGATAGGTGAGCATGGCTAGGTGGGTGAGCATGGATGGGTGGGTGAGCACGGCTGGGTGGGTGAGCATGGCTGGGTGAGGATAGTTGGATGGGTGTAAATGGATGGATGGATGGGTGAGGATGGGTGGCTGGGTGGGTGAGCATGGATGGGGTGAGGATGGCTGGGTGGGTGAGCATGGATGGGTGAGGATGGGTGGCTGGGTGGGTGAGCATGGATGGGGTGAGGATGGCTGGGTGGGAGAGCTTGGATGGATGTATGGATGTATGGATGGTGGGGGTGCATCTTTGCACCAGCAATCAGCAGACCACGGCACTCCACAGTGCAAAGAATGTTGGTACTTGTAGTTCATTCATTCACATGATTCTTTGAATAATATATGCAGCTGTGTGGGCGGTGCCCCCATAACCACGCTGATTTAAAAAATTGACAACTACTACAGGGAACTTCTCCCTGTACTGCTGTCATGGGGGAAATCGGGTTGGGCAGTGGCTGCAGCATTGAGAACATGTTACATGGGATGGAATATGTAATATGTTCCCAAAGGTGAACTTATCCTTAGTGAAACATCAACTGCTGGAACATGGTTAACCACTTCAGCCCCGGAAGGATTTACCCCCTTCCTGACTAGAGCACTTTTTGTGATTCGGCACTGCATCGCTTTAACTGAGAATTGCACGGTCGTGCAACGTTGTACCCAAACAAAACTGACGTTATTTTTTCTTTCGGTAGTAACTGATCACCACTGCGGTTTTTATTTTTTGCGCTATAAACAAAAAAAGACCAACAATTTTGGAAAAAAAACAATATTTTTTACTTTTTGCTATAATACATACCCCAAAAAAATATTAAAAAACACATTTATTCATCATTTTAGGCCGATATGTATTCTTCCTCATATTTTTTGGTAAAAAAATCACAATAAGCGTATATTGATTGGTTTGCACAAAAGTTATAGCATCTACAAACTAAGAGAATTGATTTATAGCATTTTTATTTATTTATATTTTTGACTAGTAATGGCGGCGATCTGTGATTTTTACCGGGACTGCGATATAGCGGCAGACAGATCGGACACTTTTGACACTTTTTTGGGACCACTGACATTTATACAGCGATCAGAGCTTTAAATAGGCACTGATTACTGTGTAAATGTCACTGGCAGGGAAGGGGTTAACGCTAGGAGGCGATCAAAGGGTTAAATGTGTTCCCTGTCAGTGTGTTCTAACTGTGTGGGGGCTGGGATGCCTGGGGGGAGGAGAGTGATTGCTGCTTCCATATACTGGAAACATACGATCACTCTCCTTTCCCCTGTCAGAACAGGGATCCGCTTGTTTACATACACAGATCCCCTTTCTGTCACTGCCGGAGAGCGATCGTGGGTGACTGGCAGACATCGAGTCCGCTCACCTGCTGATTGGCTCCCCCGCTAGCGTGTGAGCGCCCACAATACTCGCTCCTGCGGCCGCCATCAGGTGATGACAATTCACACAGGAGAGCCATGTTTCCGCCGTCAATCCAGGCAGGTGGTCGGCAACTGGTTAAAGTACCACTAGTGCTGCTATTAACTGTTGTACCTGAATTGTAAGTACTACTAAGACTCTGATGCCTTACTGTTTTGGAATTGTTAAGCAAGCACTTTGCCACAGCCCATCAATAATAATGTTGCCACTTTCCTTCATCTGTGTGTGCCTTTACTTCATCTTGGCTGTACCAATCAACTGTCTTTGTCCATATACGTGTGTTTTGGATTTCTTAAGGTATATGTCATTCCCATGAGCTTGCTGCCAATTTTTTCAGCATGCTACAAGTTTAACAGTAAAAGTGATACAGGTTACAAAAGTTAAATTATAACTAAATAAAATAAAATTGTTAAAAAATGTAAAAACAATCATGTTGCCAGCACACCCATGCAAACCCATGCATAGGGCTCACATGGGTATGCAAACAGCAATTGCGACACATGTGAAAGAAATAATTCTAGTGTCATAATTTATGGTTCAATAGATAATGTGTAAAAGGGGTTTAAAGTATTGTTGATGGACAATTTTGGGTATTGTCGTTTTTTCCCCATTTCGCGGGCACACAAATTTAAGGCTTGACATGTTTGGTTTCTATTTACTCAATACAACCCCATCTGTTATATTTTACCAAAAAAAAAATAATATCAATTGCATTGTTTGATAAATGGCTGTGCAAATATCATGGCACATAAAAAATTGCAGCTGCCACCATTTTATTCTACAGGTCCTCTGCTTTCTCATAATCTATTACTGTTTGGGAAGGGTAGAGGGGGTTATATTGTTTTCTAACAAAAAAAATGCAGATTTTCATATGTTTTAAAAAAAAAATTGCCCTGGACTTTAAGTGGTATAGCTTAACTTATAAAAAATACCGTTGTAAAGGGTATCCCCGCACTGAAAGTGTAAATGCTTGTTAGTTCTAGGCCTATTGGAAATGGTTGTATTGCTTTTCATGTTCCTCACTCCGGCCGCCTCTGGTCTGTGTTGTACCAAATTCTACTTCTTAATAACATACTTCACTGTGCTTCTAGGCATTGATAAAGCCTTTGAATTTTTTTTTGGTATCCATCTCCTGATTTGTGCCTGTTCACAACCTTATACTGGAAATCTTTTGACAGTGCCTTGCCACCCATAGTTGATTGTTTACTTCAGCTGCACTAACAGGGACTGAAATGCTCCAGGAAAGCATTTTTCATGCTGATCCAATTAAAATTACCACAAATGACAACAGTTGAAAGTCCAATGGCTTTGTGTGCCATTGACAAAGTGATTGGCTACACCAAATTGAGTTTACATGTCATTTTTAGGAAGGGGGTGAACTTTTTTCATTTGTGATTTTATATCTTTCACTTGGATGTTATAAGTTGAGTAAAACAAAAACAATGTCCATCTTCATTTCAGGCTACAAAGCAACAAAATGTGATTATTTTAAAGGGGGCTGATTCTTTTCTATATCCGCTGTGTACAGTATGGTTTTCAACTGTGTACTGTTTACGAAGATTTTTGCTTTAAATGCAAATGTAATTATTCATGTACTAATACTACAAAGAGCCTTCTAAAAAATCTACTCCAACTAGCCTGCTTTCCAGTAGTTACCTTTTCTTCAATAATAAGCAAGTTCTGGTAATTAACAAATTAATTCTTCCAGCACAAATAAATGGAGGTGTTTTGCAAAAATAGCTAAGATACAAACTGGGATAATTACAAAGAGCAATTCCATTGGTTTATTTATGAAACTGTGAGCCAGCAATGTTTGTTTTTGCCTGTCGAGTCGAAGTTCTCATCTAAGTCGTTGTTTCAACTGCTGGAGGTGTATTGAGTTCTTGTTAAACGATACTGCACCAGGGTTGTCTTCTTTGTTCAACTTTAAACACACTCTTTATTTGTCTTTATATATTACTGTAATAGGCTTGGAGCAAGTGGTACACCAAAGACAGCTACTGACCTCTTTTCAGAAACACAATTACCTTAGAAACTGTAATGATCAAGTATTTCAAATACACAGCCTGGAAGTGTGATTCTAATTCAAGAGACTTTACAGAAGTAATAGAGGTACACTTAAAGCGGAGGTCCGCTGTCGATTTGCTATTTAAAAGTCAGCAGCTACACATACAGTAGCTGCTGACTTTTAACTTTAGGACATTTACCTGTCCTGGAGTCCAGCGATGTCAGCACCGCCGCCGATCTTCGGATCGGCTGGTAAGGTGCAGCCGCGGCGGAGGAGGAAGGAAGAGGGAGCCAGGCTGTTGACGTAATGCACCGCGGCCAGGCTCCCGGAAGTGGGAAAAAATACCTGTCAAAGACAGGTATCCTCTTCCCCCCCCCCCCCCAGAAAGATGCCAAATGTGACACCTGAGGGGGGGAGGAATACGATCAGCGGAAGTTCCAAATGTGGGTGGAACTCCGCTCAAATTACACCATACTTTATAGACATTTTAAAGGTAATGTTCTTTAAATAACAAACATGTCATACTTACCTGCTCTGTGCAATAGTTTTGCATAGAGCAGCTCCGATCCTCCTCTTTTTGGGTCCCCTACCTGCACTTCTGGCTCCTCCCCCCTTCTGAGTACCCCCATAGCAAGCATATTTAAAACAATGAAATATAAAGTCTTTTGACATATTTTTAAATGAAAAGGAAACGAGGGATCACCTTAACTTGATTTGTTCAATTGTCAAACATGGTTGAAATACAATTAAACACTTAAAAGCAGTGCAGACTATATACTACACAATAATGGACACTTAAAGTGGTTCTAAAGGCAGAAGTTAATTTTTATCTTAAAGCATTCTATGCAGATAAAAAAAACCTTCCATGTGCAGTAGTCCCCTTCAGCCTCCCTAATACGTACTTGAGCCCCATCTCGTTCCAGTGATGTTGCAGGAGAGACTCAGCTGCCCGGGACTCTCCCTCCTTATTGGGTGAGACACACAGCCAGTTGGCTCCAGCTGCTGCCAATCAAAGTTAGTGAGCCAATGAGGAGAGAGAGGGGAAGGGACTGAGCCGTGGCTTCGTGTTTGAATGGACACGCGGAGCTGAGGCTTGGCTCAGGTGCCCCCATAGCAAGCTGCTTTCTGTGGGGTCACTCTGCAGGAGGGAGGGGCCAGGAGCGCCGGTGAGGGACCTGAGAAGAGGAGGATCTGGGCTGCTCTGTGCAAAACCATGTTTGTTATTTAAAACAAAAAATGAGACTGTAGTATCACTTTAAAGAAGAGCCCAAAATATCAGGATTAAATGATAAAATAAGAACACTAGACCCACACTAGAGTTATTCTGAACCCGACTTTGTGACTGAACAGTGAAAGGAGAAGCAGCACAGTGATGAGCTCATCGTTCTGTCATACTAATTTGCCTTCTTATAAGCATGTTTCTTGTTAGCACATGAACTAATTGACTTGTACTGCTTCTTCCATTCAAATTCCAGGTTGGCTTTACAGGGACTGTGAGAGGCGGATATCAGGTCAAATTTTGTATAATGTATGGCCAGCTTACTATAAAGCATTGCATATCAATGTTAATAAATGTGAGGGTTTTGCACCTTTGGTTATTGCAAAGGAATTACACGTATATGGTACATGAATCGTTTGAGTCCTAGGCATCATTTTAAAATGACATAGGAATAGCAGGTATTCATACGATGCAATTTTGAAAATGTGCTTGTTGTCCCAGTGGCTCCTTCTGAAGAGACAGAAGGATTTGAGGCAGCCTACTTGCACAGAAGATTTGTGGTTAGCTTTCCAAGATGTTTGGAACAACTTACCTGTGAAGCTTCTACAACAACTGTGTGCAAGTGTACCTGGAAGAAATGATACTGTTTTGAAAAACAAAAGGTGGTCACACCAAATATTGATTTGATTTGAATTTCTGTTCTATTCATTTACTTTCCATCTTGTTATTTGATAAATAAATAAACTATTAACACTTCTATGTGTGAAAGCATTCTTAATTTACAGCATTTTTTTCACACCTGCCTAAAACATCTGTACAGTAGTTTATATGTCCCTCAATTCTGTAGAGGAAAATTGTGGCAATTTATTGGGTGGTTTGGAGTCCATTGAGCTACATCACTCAGGAAACAATGCTGTGTTCATATCAACATTACAAGCATACAGTGTACAGAGCACCTATAACAAAGGATATTGCTGAAAGCTTCTGCTAGCAATATTCGGCCTACTAGTTGCCATATTTTCATATAGCCTTGAGCATTAACCCTTAGTTTGCTTACAGCACTCTCTGTCATAAACAATTGCCATTCTTCTAAATAAACTACTTGCTTTCACCATTTTTTCATCATCTGTTGCATCTTAGTGCTACTGATATCTATGCTATTTGCATGGCTGTCATGCTGATCCTCTAACTTAACCACTTGCCGACCGCCGATCGGCATCTGACGGCAGCAAAGTGGCTCGTTCCCGCAAATCGCCGTCATACGACGGCGGCTGCGGGAACGAGTTTAGTGAGCGCGCGCGGGCTAGCCGCCAGCCGTTCACCAATTCAATCTCCTAGTCGTACTGTCGGTACGTTTATCGTATCTATAGTCATCGTGATTCTACGTTGTCTACTACTTTTTTACCACTTTCGTTCATCAAATAAATCTTCTTACCGTTAACAAATACTGTCTCTCACGACATTCGTTTGATTCCCAATTACGAGTTCCGATATACTTTTATACCGTTGATCATCCGGCTTATAACGATCGTCTTCGAAAGTCGTTATAGGAAACAATATCCACGAGACATGTGACATACGAACATTACAACTATACTTGTGTCGTAACAAAGGACTCACTACATCGA
>BLSH010068372.1:121588-133542 GCA_018402905.1 Glandirana rugosa
TACAGTAAGGACATGTCAGAGATTTACTCGATATACCAACAAAGGGAAAACATACCTGCAAACAATGAGCACATAAGCATCCAGCATGCATGAGTAGAGAGCTCCACCATGTGTTGCCCAAAAATGTCATAAAACCATTTAAAACTATCACCTTTTGCCATTAGAGAGATCAGTGCCTGAGCATGCTCAGATCATCATCTTGGTGAAATTCTAGCCAGGAAACTGGTCACAGAGACCGCATCACTTCCTGCCTCTCATGCTCAGAGTGAACTGCTGCAGCCATCTTAGAAATGGCAAACGCCCACAAAACAGAGAAAAGAAGTTAAAAGCATATGGAAAGCAAAGGGAAACGCTGTCACTTACGTCAAAGCTTGTTTAAAGCTTTCTTTGAGAGGCCTGCACCACCAGCATCGGGCTCCAACCATATCGCTCATTTAGAGACTGTATAGGAATGACATCCACCCAGGGTTCCAACCATATAGCTCATTTAGAGACTGTACAGGAATGACATCCACCCAGGAGAAGCTGAAATATGCCCCCCAGACCACCAGAATGGGGCTCCAACCATAAAGCTCGTTTAGAGACTGTACAGGAAGGACTTCCAACCAGGAGAGGCTGAACTTGGCTGGGGCGACAAGCGGTAAGGGATACCTCGCGACTCCAGTCCTGATCAGGTGAGGAAAAAAAGGAGAATGATGTGAGCCGGGTCTGCCTTTGATTTATAGTTAACCAGTCCTATCATGTTGTGGGGGCGGAGCCACAACCCATGTGTATGCTGCCATGAAGATGCACCAGGAAAGCTCTATTTCTGGAAAAAAATGACTACAACGTGCAATTGTCAGTTAAAGCGGCACAGTGCCGTATCGCAAAAAATGGCCTGGTGGGTAAATCCTTCCGGGGCTGAAGTGGTTAAAACCCTCAGCCAGAGAGCTGGTCCTAATTTTAGCCGCCAGGGGTTCTGTTGCAAGGACAAATAGGAGGGGATCCAGTGAAAATATAATTTTTTTTTAAATTTAATGTTTAATGTGTTTAATTTGGGAGATAATGCCGTATACCTCTGCTAACTATAGCTCCTATCAACTTGTCTAGCTGCATCAAGCATATGCCAGTAATCACCCTCCAGGAGCGATCTTCTCCCTGTTATCTATTGACTTTAGTGTGCACATGCAGTTAAGTTTGCATAGGACAGATTGTGTGTAAGCTATATTGGCAGAGAAAAAGTAGTTTGCATAGTTTATAAATCAGGCATTGGTGGCACTGCATGATGACAAATGTTCCATCCTACATGTTTCGCCGGAATACGGCTTCCTCAGGGATTTTAAGCCATCATATAGTATTAACTGCTATGCAGGAGATAAAGAGAACAGAAATTTAACATAACATACAAATTATACATAGTATATTATATCAAATCCATACTAGTACTATAAGCTTAGCACCTCCTTGTAAGATGTTCACCCAGACAGCCTTTGCCCTTCACCAAGGCTGAGATTGCACCGGAATCCAAGCTACCATGCAGGTCATACCAGGGTGGGGGAGCGCTGCATGCCCACAGACGGCTTCACAACAGCCAGCTAATTCATAAACTTTCTAAGAGACAATAACACAACAAACCACTTTAGACTAATAGCCCCATATCCAGGGATCAATATCATTATAGTTACCAAGGAGGGGATAACTTACGCAATTATTATATAAGGGTCGCTTCCAGAGGGCGCTGTAGGGATCTCCCCGCTCCATGCAAGCTGATATTAAGCCAACAAGGGTGGACTAGAAAATAGAGGTAAGGTTGAAATAAACTTGATAGTACAGGCAAGAAAGAACATAACCATATTTAAACGTATGATTGAATAAATAGCTAAGCATCCAAATTGCTATTAGCCTTCCAATGCTGCATGTGTAATAGCTATATAATTATTTGAAAAGGCCAATAGGACAGGGAGATAAATATGGCAAGGGATTTATAAGGCCCTTTATACATAGATTTCTCATAACTTCTTGGAGAATAGCTCCCAAGCATAGAGAAAAAGAAAGAGAAGCATAAGGCAGCCCTCAAAGAGTTGAAAAATAAATAAAGTAATTGATTCCAGAGTGAAATCAGTTTGATAGGGACATGAGGGTATCTGCCTGGACTCTTCAACATTCAATTAGCCTAACAGGAGCAACAAGCCCAACCATCCGTAATATCCATGAATCTGACTTACCCAGAGACACAAAAGATCCTTGCAGCAGCAGCCCTCATACAACCAATCTGACAGCTTGATACACAAGCCGGCTTATGAAGCCGTCCGCTCGTGTCGGCGTGTGACGTCACCGACAGGAGCTCGGACAAACAGATATCCCTGCGCATGCGCCGGCCCACCAGTTCATGCACCAGACTACAATCCCCAATGTGCCTTGCGTCCACGCCACCAATGCTCCGGGTTCAGTGGTTGTTGTGCTATTATGGGAGTCTTGGTTTATCCCCTTTGCCACCCAGAGCAGCTTTCTAATCCTTTTACCCCTTCCCCCTTTTTTTTTCTTTTTTCCTTTTGGTCCCTTTACCGTTTCCTTCTTTGTATACTTTTGCACTTTTAATTTATGACATATGATGCTTTATATATTATGGGTTATGTTTGTGTCTTATGTATTTAGTGTCATGTATTGACTTATGACATCTATAAGGGATGGTACCTACATTATTAATTTTGTGACCTAGTTCACATTCATCACATATGTATATGTAAAGTAACCTGTGTACTTTACTATGGCTTGCACCTGTTTGTGAGAAGTGCTTTTGCATGCTTGTCCCCCTGGGTCTGGTTCACACTGCCCTGGCTCACTGTGGCTGTGTGGTGCTGGTTTAATTTGCGGGCAGTGTGTGCTCTGGGGCGGTTGGGGGCGTTTGCCTGCCCGCACGGACGGACGCCACCACCTCTCATAGGTGGTGTCCTGAGCATCTCTGTGCTTTGCCCCTGCCCATTGGATTGCCCCCGCCCCGGACTCCTACCCATAGCGTTGGAGGAGAAGTTTGCCACACCATCGCACCAGTTCCTGGTCTCCTCCTTCTCAAGATGCCGAGCTTCTAGACGCAAGGTACATTGGGGATTGTAGTCTGGTGCATGAACTGGTGGGCCGGCGCATGCGCAGGGATATCTGTTTGTCCGAGCTCGTGTCGGTGACATCACACGCCGACACGAGCGGACGGCTTCATAAGCCGGCTTGTGTATCAAGCCGTCAGATCGCTTGTATGAGGGCTGCTGCTGCAAGGATCTTTTGTGTCTCTGGGTAAGTCAGATTCATGGATATTACGGATGGTTGGGCTTGTTGCTCCTGTTAGGCTAATTGAATGTTGAAGAGTCCAGGCAGATACCCTCATGTCCCTATCGAACTGATTTCACTCTGGAAGCAATTACTTTATTTTTCCATTCTTTGAGGGCTGCCTTATGCTTCTCTTTCTTTTTCTCTATGCTTGGGAGCTGTTCTCCAAGAAGTTACGAGAAATCTATGTATAAAGGGACTTATAAATCCCTTGCCATATTTATCTCCCAGTCCCATTGGCCTTTTCAAATAAATATATACCTATTACACATGCAGCATTGGAAGGCTAATAGCAATCTGGATGCTTAGCTACTTAATCAATCATAGGTTTAAATATGGTTATGGTCTTTCTTCCCTGTACTATCAAGTTTATTTCAACCTTACTTCTATTTTCTAGTCCGCCCCTGTTGGCTTAATATCAGCTTCAGATCCCTACAGCACCCTCTGGAAGCGACCCTCATATAATAATTGCGTAAGTTATGGTTTGGGCATAAATGCCAAATACCTAGGAGGGTGACATTGTCATCCCCTCCTTGGTAACTATAATGATATTGATCCCTGGATATGGGGCTATTAGTCTAAAGTGGTTTGTTGTGTTATTGTCTCTTAGAAAGTTTATGAATTAGCTGGCCATTGTGAAGCCGTCTGTGGGCATGCAGCGCTCTGCCACCCTGGTATGACGTGCATGGAAGCTTGGATTCTGGTGCAATCTCAGCCTTGGTGAAGGGCAAAGGCCGTCTGGGTGAACATCTTACAAGGAGTTGCTAAGCTTATAGTACTAGTATGGATTTGATATAATATACTATGTATAATTTGTATGTTAAACTTCTGTTCTCTTTATCTCCTGCATAGCATTTAATACTATATGATGGCTTAAAATCCCTGAGGAAGCCGTATTCCGACGAAACATGTAGGATGGAACATTCGCCATCATGCAGTGCCACCAATGCCTGCTTTATAAACGATGCAAACTATTTTTTCATGAACAGTGAATTTTGTATTGTCACTTCATTATTGTATCAACTTTTTAACATGTACCAATAAAATAAATGTTTTTATATATACTTTTTCTGTTGTGGCTTAAATCATATGCACCACAATAATCCCAACAAATTTCCCCATTTCCCCACATTTTTCCCTTCATCAAACTCTAAAAATATATGGAATGAGGTGCTTTCATTGAACTGCACCACCGCATTACTTAATCTAAACGAGGTATGAATGTGTTGTCAGAAGGTTAAGCATGTAGACTTGTAGAAGGTAGAGTGCCATAAAATAATGTAATGGTGGGAGTAAGGCAGAGCTAAAATGCATCTTTCTTTTGCGTTTGATTGCCAAAATCTCTAATTATACATTAACAAAATAGGAAAATTTGTAATCATTAGCTCTGAAACTTTTTCTGGCAATGCTGTTAAATTTGTTGTCAGTACAAGAATGATTACTAGGCTTGCAGGAGCTAATAAAAATCATTCTTAACAGATTTTTTCTATGCTTTACTATAGAACATGTGCATAGAAAGCCACATTTCCTTATTTTGTTCATCATATGTACCAGCATACGAGAGTTTTGCTACAGATCCTATTTTTACATTCTGAAAGGTTGCCTGTATTCTATTATCACATGAAAACCTCAAATCTTTTTCACATCAGACAATAAAATCAGACATGAATACCTTCAAGGGTCCAACTAGGCAGGTGATTTCTTAATCATCTAGCATTGCAGCCAAGAATTGCCACTTCTTACCTTTAACTGTGCCTTTGTGCTAATGTGACTTAACGTGGAATTCCACTGAAAAAATTTTAAAATTAGACCATAATTACTTTGTTAAATAACTTCAACTTTGATATTATGCATTTTGAGACTTGCTTATTGTCTAGTTTAGAAAGACTAATCTAAGCTAGACAATCAGCAGTTTTAGGTTTGCCTGTTAATCTGAATTTGTCAGCTCTCCGCTACTTCCTGAAACTTACCGAACAGCCTGCAACCAACTGAATTGTCCTGTCTAACAAATTACAATAAAAACAGGGGTTTAGTCTGCACACATTTGCAAATAAATGCATAATCTACAGAGCCCCATCAAGGCACCCCATTATTTTCAGTACTGCCAAACAGCAGACCAGCAGCACCACTCCTGGAAGTGACAGCACTATCCTTCAATGTCAACTACCAGCCAGCTATACCACTTTCAGAAATGACACAGCTAACGGGGCAGGGGACACTCCCAGGAGCTGCACTGTTAGGAAAAGAGCCAATCCAATAAGGTCACATGACAGGCAAACTTGTCTCCAAAAAAAGGTACAAGGAAGCCTATAAAAAAATAACAATGCAGACAACATGCTATGGAGAATTACAGTATCTCACAAAAGTGAGTACACCCCTCACATTTTTGTAAATATTTTATTATATCTTTTCATGTGACAACACTGAAGAAATTACACTTTGCTACAATGGGCGGCACAGTGGTGTAGTGGATAGCACTTTCGCCTGGCAGCAAAAGGGTTGCTGGTTCAAATCCCAACCACAACACTACCAGACTGGAGTTTGCATGTTCTCCCTGTGCCTGCGTGGGTTTCCTCCAGGCACTCCGGCTTCCTCCCACACTCCAATGACATGCTGTAGGTAAATTAGATCCTGTCTACATTGGCCCTAGTATATGTATGAATGTGAGTTAGGGCCCTTAAATTGTAAGCTCCTGGAGGGTAGGGACTGATGTGAATATACAATGTATATGTAAAGCGCTGCGTAACTTGACAGCGCTATATAAGTACCTGAAATAAATAAATAAAAAATAAAATGTAAAGTATCAGTGTACAGATTGTATAACAGTGTAAATTTGCTGTCCCCTCAAAATAACTCAACACAGAGCCACTAATGTCTAAACCGCTGGCAACAAAAGTGAGTACACTCCTAAGTGAAAATGTCCAAATTGGGGCCAATTAGCTATTTTCCCTCCACAGTGTCATTTGACTCGTTATTTTTACAAGGTCTCAGGTGTGAATGGGGAGCAAGGTGTGTTAAATCTGGTGTTATCACTTTCACTCTCTCATACTGGTCACTGGAAGTTCAACATGGCACCTCATGGCAAAGAACTCAAAAGTGAAATGGTCCAGAAGTATTTAGACAGAATAAAGGTAGATAAAGTACCTGGACCAGATGGCATTCATCCATGGATCCTAAAGGAATTGAGCTCTGTCATTTCAAAGCCATTGTATCTAATGTTTAGGGACTCCTTAATGATTGGAATAGTACCACTGGATTGGCGTAGGGCCAATGTGGTGCCCATATTTAAAAAGGGATCAAAGTCTTTACCAAATAACTATAGACCTGTTAGTTTAACTTAAATAGCTAGGAAGTTACTGGAGAGTTTAATAAAAGACCACAGAGATAAGTTCTTGTTGGAAAAAAATGTTTTAAGCAACAGACAGCATGGATTCATGAAAGACAGAAGTTGTCAAACAAACATGATTTCTTTTTATGAGGAGGTAAGTAACACCTTGGACAGAGGGACATACTTCGATTTTGCAAAAGCGTTTTATACTGTTCCCCACACACGGCTAATGTGTAAGGTAAAGTCTACAGGCTTGAAAAGATCAGTTTGTAAATGGATAGAAAACTGGCTAAAAGACCGGAATCAGAGAGTAGTGGTTAATGATTCTTACTCTGAATGGTCTAAGGTTATCAGTGGTGTACCCCAAGGTTCAGTATTCGGACCCTTACTTTTCCATATATTTATAAATGATATAGGGTCTGGGATTAAAAGTACCATTTCAGTGTTTGCAGATGACACCAAGCTATGCAATGGAATAACGTCCTTACAGGATGTCTCCAACTTACAAGCAGACCTCAATGCACTGTCTAATTGGGCGACTATGTGGCAAATGAGGTTTAATATTGATAAATGTAAAGTTATACACTTGGGGGCTAAGAATATGCATACATTGTATATACTAGGGGGAGTACAACTGGGGAAATCCATAGTGGAGAAGGATCTGGGGATTTTGGTAGATCATAAGCTTAATAATGGCATGCAATGCCAATCTGCGGTTTCCAAAGCAAGCAAAATCCTTTCCTGTATTAAGAGAGGTATGGACTCCAGAGATAGAGACATTATTTTGCCCCTGTACAAATCATTAGTAAGACCTCATCTGGAATATGCAGTTCAGTTTTGGGCACCAGTTCTCAAAAAAAGATATCGGGGGAACTGGAGAAAGTGAAGAGAAGGGCAACCAAACTAATAAGAGGCATGGAGGAGCTCAGTTATGAGGAAAGATTAGAGGAACTGAATTTATTCTCTCTTGAGAAGAGGAGATTAAGGGGGATATGATCAACATGTACAAAAACAGAAGTGGTCCATACAGTGAACTTGGTGTTGAGTTATTTACTTTAAGGCCATCACAAAGGACAAGGGGGCACTCTTTACATCTAGAGGAAAAAAGATTTCATCTCCAAGTACAGAAAGGTTTCTTCACAGAGCTGTGAAAATGTGTAATAGATTCCCTCCAGAGGTGGTTTTGGCCAGCATGGCTTTAAAATTGCTTTAAGATTGCTTTAAAAAAGGCCTGGATTCTTTCCTTAATGTAAACAATATAACTGGGTACTAACATTTTTAGGTAAAGTTGATCCAGGGTGAATCCGATTGCCTCTCGGGGGGATCAGGAAGGAATTTTTCCCCCCACTATAGCAAATTGGATCAAAATGTAACTATGTAACTCTCTGTCAACCTGAAACAAAGAATTGTTGCTCTACATAAAGATGGCCTAGGCTATAGGAAGATTGCCAAGATCCTGAAACTGAGCTGCAGCATGGAGGTCAAGACCATACAGCAGTTTAACAGGACAGGTTCCACTCAGAACAGGCCTCGCCATGGTCGACCAAAGAAGTTAAGTGCATATGCTCAGTGTCATATCCAGAGGTTGTCTTTGGGAAATACACATATGAGTGCTGCCAGCATTGCTGCAAAGTTTGAAGGGGTGGGGGTCAGCCTGTCAGCGCTCAGACCATACACCGCATACTGCATCAAATTGGTCTGCATGGCTGTAGTCCCAGAAGGAAGCCTCTTCTAAAGATAATGCACAAGAAAGCCGCAAACAGTTTGCTGAAGACAAGCAGACTAAGGACATTACTGGAACCATATCCTGTGGTCTGATGAGACCATGATAACTTATTTGGTTCAGATGGTATCAAGCGTGTGTGGCAGCAACCAGGTGAGGAGTGCAAAGACAAGTGTGTCTTGCCTACAGTCAAGCATGGTGGTGGGAGTGTCATGGTCTGGGGCTGCATGAATTTTGCCAGCACTGGGAAGTTACAGTTCATTGAGGGAACCATGAATGCCAATATGTACTGTGACATACTGAAGCAGAGCATGATCCCCTCTCTTCGTAGACTGGGCCGCAGGGCAGTATTCCAACATGATAACGACCCCAAACACACCTCCAAGATGACCGCTGCCTTGCTAAAGAAGCTGAGGGTAAAGGTGATGGACTGGCCAAGCATGTCTCCAGACCTAAACCCTATTGAGCATCTGTGGGGCATCCTCAAGTGTAAGGTGGAGGAGCGCAAGGTCTTTAACATCCACCAGCTCCGTAATGTCATTGTGGAGGAGTGGAAGAGGGCTCCAGTGGCAACTTGTAAAGCTCTGGGGAACTCCATGCCCAAGAGGGTTAAGGCAGTGCTGGAAATAATGGTTGCCACACAAAATATTGACACTTTGGGCCCAATTTGGACATTTTCACTTAGCGGTGTACTCACTTTTGTTGCCAGCGCTTTAGACATTAATGGCTGTGTGTTGAGTTATTTTGAGGGGACAGCAAATTTACACTGTTATACAAGCTGTACACTCACTACTTTACATTGTAGCAAAGTTTCAGTTCTTGAGTGTTGTCACATGAAAAGATATAATAAAATATTTACAAAAATGGGAGAGGTGTACTCACTTTTGTGAGATACTGTATGTTTGATTGGCAGTGATTACAAGTGAAGCCTTTCTTTCCACATTAAATACATTTTAGGCAGCTGTGAAAAAAACATAAATAGTTCTTTGCCAGTGTTTGTAACCGTGTGTCAGTAATGACCATTTGGTAAGTTAAACCAAATATCACTAGATACAAAGGGAAAGGTTTACTAAAACTGGTGCAGGGAGAATCAGGTGCAGCTGTGCATAGTAACCAATTAGCTTCTAACTTTAGCTTGTTCAATTAGGCTTTGAAACTAAAACCTGGAAGCTGATTGGATACTATGCACAACAGTACCAGTTTCTGCATGCACCAATTTTAGTAATCAGCCCCAAAGTGTTCAATTTACAATTGGGCATCCTTACTTTATATATACTACAGAGGTTGAATGTAATTCAATGATCAGACTGCCCAAATACCCTAAGCTGTCTAAAGAATTAGACAATAACATTTGGAAGATCCAACTGCCAAACAATCAGAACTATATAAGCATATAAAATGCATGCTTGTTTCAGCCAAGTGGGCACATTTATGCACTAAGAAGACATTTCTAACGTTATCTCAAAAGGAACATAACAATTTAAAAAACCTGATAGATATGTCTTGGAGTATTAATGTTTTCACAAAAATCAGTTGGCTAGAAGCTATATAAGCAATAAAAACTGTCATAGATATACAGATATTTCCCAATCTGATCATAAACATTTTGATTGGGTGGCAATTAGGCAATGTCTCCGAACAGTTTATTCCAGTAGTGTGCAGCTGCAAAAATCTATGTAGTAAGGTCCTAAATACAAATAGTATTACTGTAATTTCACAGTGAATCTAGCATATCTTGCTCAGTGGAATTCCAAATTGTGTTGGGTTAAGCGTGCATTATCTATCTTTGTACATAGTGAGTGAATGTTCTTATCACTTTGCTGCCTAATCAATGCCCAGAGGAATGCAGTCTGTGTACTGTTTCTTTTGCCTGAACGACTCATAGTAACTGTGTACTGTTATCTTACAGCTTTCTGATTTCTCCAAGTCTACAAACACATCAAGCAAAAAGCTTGCAAGAACACTAGTAATGAATGTCTGAACAATCCAACCTCTGTGTTAGAAAACTAAGGTTCCCATAGAATGGGTGATTATGTAAAAAGTAATGGTAATTTTTAACCTAATTTACCTGGTCACCAACCTAAGCATTGGCCCTTGGGCTTTGATATCTTTTAGGAGGGATTGAAAATTTGGGTAGACAATGATTGCATCTGCTCAACATGGTAACTGTTGGACCTTGAAGTAATGGGATTCCAAACCAATTCCCTTCTGGAATACTGTTTGGAGTTAACATGAATTGGACTCTGGGTAAACTTCAAAGTTACAGTAGGACTGCCCCCACACTGCAAGGGTTAAATGCTCATTTTTGTCTACCGTAACATCAAGATGCAATTTTACTTACCTTATCCCTCTTTCCTGCAGGTTGTCTTTTGTTTATAATTTATGTTTATTGAATTTTTTAAGGCGAAAAAAGATTTTTACAAACTACATTCAAGGGAGAGGTCCATTAGTAAAATCATGGGTAGGAGGGTACAATTTTTATCATCAAAAGTACATTTACGGAATAAACAGTAGTTGTAGGATCAATCAAATGTCCCCTTTAATCCCAAAAATTTGCATATCCTCCTTCTATCCCATATACTCTACCCATCTAAATCTATAATGTCATTTCTTGCTTGACATTTCCATTCTGTGCACTGCCCATGTCCCTGAGGCCTGACAGAACTGGGACCATAATTCCCCCACCCCAAAATCAACCATACACTCAGGTAGGGACGAAAAAGAGAAAAAAGAGAGAGAGAGAAAGAGGAAAAAAGAAAAAAGAAAAAAAAAGGGAGACGCTCGATGTTCTATGTATGGGCCTGCGAAAATTATTATTTATAAATATTTCAGTAGTGATCCTGAGGTACGATAACCATCCCATTTATCCCATATCTTTCTAAATTGCTCTCTAGAGCCGATCTCGATACTAGTTGTTTCCTCCATTGACCGTATTTCACCCATCTTACAAACCCATTCTTTATTTGAGGGGGCCGTCTCTTTTTGCCAAGAACGGGCAATAACTGTTCTTGTTGCTGTTAACATATGTCACAAAACTTCCGGTTCCGGCGCCTGATGAGGAGGGAGTGAAGAGCAGCGGCTCCGGACCCCATCTGCATATAAAGCCTGCCAACACCTGAATCAGGCAAATTTGACACCCCAGCTTGTCTCCCTGACTCTCAGCAACCATCCGGGAACCCCCTCAGAGATGGACAAGTTTGTTCTTCACGGCGCGCCCGCCACGCTGCCCGTCTCCCGAACCGACAACGCTGCAACGAATCTTCGTTCGGAAAACGCCGCTGCAACGAACCTTCGTTCGGAAAACACCATTGCAACGAACCTTCGTTCGGAAGCCTCGTGCGGGGACACGACCGCCGCCATTCCGGTTCAGTCCCAACCTATACAGGTACTTCCCCCCCCCTAATCCATACAAACGCGGGGACATCAGAGACAATGGAAGACCAGTACACCAGACTAGCCCAGGGCGTCGCAGCCCTACTAAACCCAACCATAACAATGACAGTGCAAGTCAAGAAAAAACTCAACCCGGTACGGGCGTCGATACCGAGAGAGTTGACAGTAACAATACCAACCCAAATCATCCCGACGCTGCGGGACCCGATC
>BLSH010068372.1:138543-160645 GCA_018402905.1 Glandirana rugosa
CCCCCCCATCCCTTATATTTTGGTTTGTTGAATATGCGTACATTGTATTGAATTATCCTCTGAATGTCGGCATCTGCTCCTATCTCGATTACAATGTATCTACCTTATTAATCTTTGTACTGCACTTAAACATCAATAAAATATACTTTAAAAAAAAAAAAAAAAACATATGTCACAAGATGTCTCTCTTAATAGCCTTCAATGAACCAGGAATAATTGATAATATTGCTATTTTTATGTCTGGTTGTATTGTAGAGTTAGAAAATTCTTTGTATATTTCAAATATGTCTGTCCAGAGTTGGCAGACCTCTGGACAGTAATACCAAATATGTGACGCATACTCTACCGTTCTTTTACACCTCCAGCATGTTTCTGGGACACTCTCCTTTATCTTATGGAGATCGGTGGGACACCATCTAGATATCATTTTATAGTTCCTTTCTTGATGCGTAATTGAAGGAGACAATTTATGGGTAAGGGTCAGTACTTTCTCCCATTGTTGTATGGATAGTGTCCTCCCAATCTCCTCTTCCCATTTATTTAAATATGTTAATTCTCTATCCAGGCTTTTAGGGAGTAGCTCTTTATATAGCTCTGACAGTATATGAGCTGGTTTATGATCCTGTAAAAGAACCTTCTCAAATTCTGTAAGCGCTCTCGCTAGTTCAGAATATTGTTCTAATGAGTGAACATATGCTGTCAATTGTTGATATTATATCCATTTGTTTGCTTTTTCACTTCTTAACGAACTTATTGGGGGAATCTCCCCATCCGGTAAGATCTGAGCCAGTCTGGGGTCATCCTGTCTCTGCCAGTCCGGGAAGTCCGAGGTCTCCATTGCTGGCAGAAAATCATAATTGGAGAACAAAGGTATTATGGCCCCAATCTGAGTTGAGAGGGCACCCTTCTTTATAAGTATGTCCCATACCTTCAAAGTAGAAAGGACCAAGGACGGCATATTTACTACTTTAGGGGGATTTATTGGTGTAACCCATGGCATAGATCTCAATTTCAACCCCAAAATATCTTCCTCCAGTCCAACCCATTGTTTAAGTTTGATCCCATGGAACCAGTCCACTATCCTAGTTAAATGTATCGCCTATATGTATTTCATAAAATCCAGGAGGGCAAGCCCCCCTTTTTGTTTGGATCTAACAAGTATATCTAGTTTAATCCGGGGAGATTTATGTTCCCAAATGAATCCCTCTACCGCCAACCGCAATTTGCGGATTAATGCCGCAACATCCCACCCTGCCAAACGCCTTTTGTGCGTCTACAGCCAGGAGACAGGATGAGATGGAGTTCCTCTATGCATATTTGATCAACGACAAAGTCTTCAAAGTATTATCTCTAGTTTCTCTGCCTTCCACAAAGCCTGTTTGGTCCAAATGAACATGTGCCGGTAAAATTGGGGTAAGCCTTTCAGCAATTACCTTAGCGAAAATTCGTAGGTCAATGTTTGTAAGAAAGATAGGTCTATAGCTCCCACAAATAGTATGATCTTTCTCTGGTTTGGGTATTACGGAAATATGGGCTTCCATACCTTGCAATGCAAAAGGGCAGGATGTAGAGACTGCATTAAAGGTTTTAGTTAATACAGGGCCCAAGGCCTCACCAAACGTCTTATAAAAACGTGTAAATAAACCATCCGGCCCGGGACTTTTCCCAAGAGCCAGTGCATTAATGACTTTCTGTATTTCCTCAAATTATATTTCTTTTTCTAATTCATCTATGATATTTTTAGATAAAACTGGAATTGCAGTCTCTTTTATGTAATTCTGTATTTTTTGATGAAACCTTTCAAGTTCTTTCCCCGTCTTTTGATTAGTAATGTTATATAATTTGGAGTAAAAAGTTTGGAAAGTTTCCGAAATTTCCCTAGGATCGAATGTTACTTCGCCTGATGTTTTTAGAATTTTTATTATGGAGGTAGTGATTGTTCTTTGTTGTAATGCTCTAGCCAGGAGCCTACCTGGTTTATTTCCTTTTAAATAATATAGGGCACGATTCCTATCCCTTAGTCTCAATGTTTGTTCATTTACTATAGTCTGTAGTTCATTTTGTTTGTCCGTAAATGTTATCAGATTTCTCAGGTTAGGGTTCTGTTTGTGATTTTGCTCATAATTTGCAATATCCTTTAAGAAGTTTGACATTTTATTTACCTTGCTTGCCTTCAATCTAGCCCCATGCTTTATGAAAATGCCCCTTATCATACATTTTAACGTTTCCCATTGTATGGGAAAATAAGTTTCATCTTTCTCATGATCTGTTTGAAATTTTTTTATCGTCTGACGGATTTATGAAATTAATACTTCGTCCTTCAACAGATTTTCATTCAACTTCCATTGACCGTGTGGTCTCTTATAGCCAGAAAGCTCCAATTCCACAAAAATTGGGGCATGATCAGACCAAACAAAACTGCCTATTTCTGATGAGGAGACAATGGGAAGGCCAAATTGATTTACAAGAAAGAAGTCTATTCTATGATATATATTGTGGGCCCCAGAGTACAATGTATAGTCTCTATCCCTAGGATGATGGGCTCGCCAGATATCAATCAGTTTTAATTTTCCAATAAGTTCTTTAAATTTGTTTGTTTGATTACCGTTCTGAAATGGACGATTTGCGGTAGCATCTAAACTAAGGTCCAAGACAAAATTAAAATCTCCTCCAATAAGCACGATACCCTCTGTTTTCCATTAAATCTGCTACCATTTGTATCCCTTTTTTAATTTGCTCCTGATTTGGGAGATATAAGTTAACAAACGTATATTTTTCACCACGAATGGATACCTTTAGGAGCAGGGCTCTGCCATCCCTGCTACCCCAAGAATCCAAGACCTGGAGAGGAAGTGATTTATGTATGGCACCTCTCGATTTAGAGTAGGGGAAAGTGTCGTGATGCCACTCTGGGTAATACTTATTATGAATATTTAGAATATGATCTGAGTGGAAATGCGTCTCCTGAAAAAATATTACTCCTATCATTTGTTTATGAAATTAGTGTAATATTTGTGTTCCCTTAGATGGGGGATTAAGCCCTCTTACGTTAAATGAGCAGAACTTCACCAGACCCATAATAGAAAACAGAGAGAAGAAAATAAAATCAAGATAGAAAGAAGAAAAAAGAGAGAAAAAGAAGAAAGAAAAAGAAACCTCAACAGTCACACTTAGACCAGTGTTTCCCAACCCAGTCCTCAATGCACACCAACAGGTCATGTCTTCAGGATTTCCATTATTTTGCACAGGTGATTTGATCAGTTTCACTGCCTTAGTAATTACCACAGCTGTTTCATCTGAGGGAAATCCTGAAAACATGACCTGTTGGTGTGCCTTGAGGACTGGGTTGGGAAACACTGACTTAGACAATCTAAATTATTGCCATACTAAGTGACATTCTGTCTAATCCTAAAACTAGGATCCCTATCTCGTAGGTGTGGGATAACCTGTCAATAACCATTACCTCCACCAGGAGGTAATGGTTCTTTTCCCTTCCTTCCCTCCCTTCCCCGTCTTTATTACCCTCTGTTAATGCATACACATTTATTTCAGTTTCTAATAATATTTTTAACACATCATTACCAAAATTATATACCCGGAGTCTCACCTGCTCTTCTCCATTTTCTGACCCGTTCATACAATGAAGGAGAGTGAAAAGGGAGAGAGAGAGAAGGAGACAAAAAAACAACAAAAAAAAATTCAAAACGTTTTTAGAAAAAATCGTACAAACACTGTTAGGTCCATGTAGTAGCACCAGGCAAGTCATGAAAATATGTATAAAGTGATTAAAAATGTGATTTGTTTGGAAAAAACAAAGGGGGAAGGGGGGAAACCCCTCAAAAGAGCCAATTCCATATGATAACAGTGTGTGTGGTAAAAGTGTATAAACAATTTTCAAAATGTTTTTGAGGCGATGTAATCTGAACACCCCCGTATGATTCAGCTTATTTCCCCACCCACAAAAATTGGTAGTGAGAAGGAGAAAAAAAACAAGAAAAAAAACACTCCCTCTTCATAGGGCTAGAGGGACCCTTACGGCCTTCTCTGTATTTTTTGTATGCCCTACTACAAAACCTCCCTTCTCACCCCCCAATAGAACCTCTTAACAATGATACAATTAAATATTAATATCTTTTAACTTGTTCTTTAAGATTTCTCATATATTTAAGGGCAGTTCAACGTCTGGGAGTTGTAAAATCTTTAAAAAATCCGGCAGATCTTCAATATCTTGAAAGGTGGCTTTTTTTCCCTTTATAGAACACCTGAATCTGGAATGGAAACTTCCATTTGTATAGAATATTCCTTTCTCTCAGCAAGTCCGTTTTGAAAGGTCTTGCAATAGTATTATCTGAGCACTATCAAAATCAAGCCGCCCAAATTATTTTTTCTTTTACATGATAAAAATGCACTCTACATATAACATCTCTTGGTCTCTGCGGATCTAAACTTTTAGGACCCAATGATCTGTGTGCTCGGTCCAGTAATATTTCATCTGTTGGGGACTGTTGTAGTAGCGTATTAAAGATGCTTTGAAGGGTTGGTATTAAATCCTTAGGTCCTGTTGCCTCGGGTAGGACTCTAATTCTGATATTATTTCTTCTGTTTCTATTTTCTTGATCATCTATTTCAAGTAAGGCTCTTTTTAAGCGTTGAGATATTTCTTGTTTTTCCCTTTCGGATTGAACTAATTTCTCCTCTAGTTTTGCTACTCTTGTTTCAACAGTATTCATTTTCTTTTGGGCAATTTCCAATGAAGATCTTACTTCCTGTATTTCTGTTTTGTAACAAGTTTCAAGATGAGATATATATTTTTCCATGTCATCTCTAGTCGGAAGTGATCTTATGTATGTTTCCATGTTCCAGGGTTCCATTTCCTTCTGACCTAAGCCCAGTTTGTATTCCTTGGGCTTTATTTGCTTCCTTCTCTGTAAGTCCTATTGCCCCGTCCGATCGTCTCCCATTAGGGGTCTCCCCATGTTGTTGTGATTGTTGGAAATACTCCTTTATATCGGAGTTTAATGGGGTTTGCGCCTTAGGAATATTACCATCTTTTGGGCTGATGGATACCTTTTTAGCCTTCTGCGGTTGAGACCCCTTGGGAGACATAGCGTGTTGCTATTAGATATTGCAATTTCAAAAAAGAAAAAGAAAATAGCTTGATATTAAGGGCGAGACTAACAAAAATACAAAAAATAAATCAAAATTAAGAGGACCACTGACCTTGTCCTTTTAAGACAAACTGGGGGGCCCCTCAAATAGATTGAGAGCCAGGAGCCACAATAACGATCCAAGTAGGGCACTATTTCTTTTGTGAGGACCGCAGTGCTCGCAGGGCATCCAGTTGGCTGAATAATATTGTTTAATCACTAGACCACAGAAGTGGTACATCTTTCACTGTGGTCTCATTATAAGGTTGTTAAATTTGGGGACCACGTCCACTCAAAAAATTCCCCATAGTGCCTTATATTGGCTCTCAGGTGGTCGTAGGGGTTACACTCTGAACTCTAATCAAGTCCCAGGGCTTTTAATCTACTGCAGGGGTTTAATACAAAGCAGCAGTGAAAAAGGTCAGCTTCTACTGCGAGCGTATCTCCAATCCATCTCCACTCCCCGGGTTCTCCAGAGTGTCTCACAAGATTTGAGGGGGAATCGAAAGCGGCGCTCTGCGACGGGATCCCAGACAGATCTCACCTCTAGTGCCGAGGTAAATCTGCCAGACCTGTCCCGCCATCCGACTCTCCACTCCGTGCCGCACTCCAGTGAAACAATGCCGGCAGGCGGTGTCGGCTCCGAGACCTGAATCCCAAGAGAGGGAGAGAGCCGCAGAAGGGCGCAGATAGGGCACAGGAGGGGCGGCAGAGGTGACGGAAGCCGGACGACCAGAACCGGACAAGCCGGGTACTCACGGCCTCCAGCCCGGAGCCTGCAGCCACACGCAGAGGGAGCCGAAAAGATTGGCCAAGGACCTTCCTCCTCTGCAGCGCGGCAACCCCGGAGGTCAGTGTCTTCTCCCAGTGCCGTCTCGATGGTCCATCGGGACTACCAGTGTTGCCAACCGTCCGTAAATTTACGGACAACCAGTAAAAACTGGGCATATTTTTGCCGTCCGTAAAAGTCCGTAGCTGCTGATTTTTGCCAGTAAAAATGGCAGCAACTCTTGCGGGTCAGAACTGCGCATGCGCATGCAATTCCGGAAATCCCCGAGAACTTCCGATCCTGACCTGAGCCGCCCGAGTCGTGTGGTGGGGCGCAGCACATGATGTCATTGGATTTTGCCCGCCAGCCTATAAAAAGGCAAGAGTAGAGGGGGCGGACGGAGGAGCCTCATGGACGTGGGACAGAGCGGGCTGCCTGGAGCACACCGCTGACACACTGACAGAGCAGCAGACACCGGAGATGGGACGGACATGTGGAGGACTGAGAGGGGGGACGACGGAGTCGGACATGCAGGGTTGTACTACACTGCAGGTGTGAGTTGAGTTCTAACTTCTTCTCAGTCAGTTACCTCCGAGTCCCTGGTCCAGGGCAGGCTGAATCTGATGGGTGGGTGGCTCTGGCTCTGGTGATCCGTTCCAGGGGTTTGTGATGTATGTGCAGTGCACTGTGCAGCAGGCCCAGGAAATTTCCCAATCACAGCCCACTGACTGAGCCCAGGTCCAGGCTGAGTCTGATGGTAGGTGGCTCAGGTGAACCGGGGGGGTGTTTGTGTTTGATATAGGTATTGTCAGTGTTTCCATGTTGTGCTTAAATATCTATTGTCTTCGTTTTTAATAGGAGTTCTACTTTTTTCAAGTTGCCAGTAAAAAATGTGCTCCGCCAGTAAAATGTTTTGCCAGTAAAAAACGCTGCTGGAGGTTGGCAACACTGGGGACTACAGTCTCTCTTCCCAGCTGGAGCGGGTGTAACTCTCCATGCGAGCCTGGCGTGGAGGAGCACAGCACAGCTCCTATGTGGCCATCTTGGTCAGTCCCCACCCCTGCAGGTTATCTGTTAGCTGCATGACTAGTCCCCCAAAGCTGCTTATATTTGCTGTTCCACTGGTCACAGGCCCTCTAACACCGTTATGTACAATGCAGGCCCACTAGTCGTGCAATGTAAGTGAGGACACAGAGGGCCTGCCCACAACCAGGAGCATTGGACAGATTAAATGCTTGCAGGTTGCCAAGGAAGAGAGGAAAAAAGTGAGTAAAACTGCTTTTAGACAAAAATGAGCATTTAACCTTTGCAGCACAGGGGGGATTCACTGCAAGGGTAAGTTAGAATTGTATTCAGAATGCAACTTTAAGTTACCCTCTCTACCTACAAAAAATGTATACTTACCTGTAGACACTCCTGCAAAATCTATGTTCTTATTCCTATGGAGAGGATGTCTGTTATAGGGATGCATAACAGACAGATACTACATAGCAATGATTGTGATGTTCCTTGAGCATGCAGAGATGAAGGAAGGCACTGACCAGAGAGTTTGCAGGCTGAATATTACAGGAGTGTGGATAAGTGACTAAAGGGGATGTGTGCTGGATGGGGGTAACTTAAAGCCGACAATGTCTGGCCAGCGGCCCTAAAGACAAAAGGGTACAGAAGCTTTTGTCCTCAGGAAACAGCCTTGAAAGCACAAACCAGGCCCATATCTCACAATAATACAATAAAATTTATGAAGTACATAATTTTCCTGTGAAATATATATATATATATTTCACTGGGCATGGTAATTTCTTGCATTCTCCCGCTCGGGGGGTGAACAAATCCTGCGCTAGAGAGCCCTCACAATGTTTCCCTTGAAGCACCTTGATAAAAATATTGATTTCAATATGCAGTGCCCACAAAAGCAGGGTTCGTCTGGATGCTGGAGACTGGTAGCCAGGAGCAGCTGGAGCAGGCTGGATAAGCTGTGAAGCTGGAGAGTGTGGTTATCACCAGGAGTACCATGCAGTGGAGTAAACAGGAAAGCTGAGCCGAGAGCCAGGCTGGGGGTCAAACACAGGAAGGAAGTCTGTAACAGGTTCAGGAAGAGTAAACTTGGAGAAAGCTGGGTCATACACTGGAGGCAGATAGAGACCGAGTCCAAGAGCCCATCCGGGTCATACACGGGAGAGCAGGCAGAAGCAGAGCCAGGATACAAGCCAAGGGGTCAAGCCAGAAGATCAGGATACACAGAAGAGCAGGACAAGGCAAGCCAGGTCAATAACGGGTAAACGGATAGCAGGATACAATATCACAAAGTCACAGGAAGCTAATGATAAACCAGTAATGCATTGTTCTTGTGCGTCTGCCAGCGCGCCTCTGCCTGTGCCGACTCGTAATTCTTGTGCCAGTGTGCATGAGAGGACGTCTATTTCCCTGGCAGTGCCCTCCCCAAGGATAAGCCTCCAGATGCCCAAATGGGCCCATTTTTCGGGGTGGCTGTTGCCGAATCTTTGCAAGAGTCTTGGGATGTGTATATTACTTGCAGATTCCCACGAATTTTCTTCTGCAGGGTATCCTTTCCATTTGATCAGGAATTAGATTGTCCTACTTCTTCTACAAGAGTTGAGAATGGATTCCACTTCAAACTCTGTTTAATTTCCTACTATGACTGGAGGTGGAGGCAGTTCTTCTCTTCCTGGAAATGGACTAGCAATGGCTGATTTAAGCAGAGAGATTGAAATACCGGATGAATCTTATAAGAACTTGGCAATATAAGTTTGAAAGCCACCGGATTAATCTCACGCTTAATTTCACATGGACCGGCAAACCTCGACCCTAACTTTTGGGATGGACATGGTAGTTTGAGGTTTGTTGAAGAGAGCCACACGGTTCCCTTTTCTCTTTCGGTCATACTGCTTCTTGTAGTCCTCCTGGGCCTTTTGCATGGTCTCCTAAAGTGTTTGGTAGTTTGCTTGAATAAAACTTATCCCGTCTTGGACAGCCGGAACTGAAGCTTCGGGGACAATGTTAGGTAAAAAGGAGGAATGGAACCCATAGTTAGCCCAAAACAGTGACTGGTTAGTAGCAGTGTGCACAGAGTTGTTGTATGCAAAATCCGCACAAGGTAAGAGGGAAATCCAATTGTCTTGGGAGAAGGAACAAAAATATTGCAGATACTGTTCTAATGTTTGGTTGGTCCTCTCAGTCTGACCATTACTTTGTGGTTGATAAGCTGAGGACAAACATATTTCAAATGACAATATCTTGTAAAGACTCCTCCAGAATCTAGAAGTGAACTGCACTCCTCTGTCGGACACGATACTGTCCGGAACCCCGTGCAACCTGACAATTTCTTTCACAGAGATCTTTGCTGTGTGAAATTTAAAAAAATAATATTAACCCTCCACACATACCAAATCTATCCAAGACACAAAAACAGACCATTAAATCTCTGCAGGAAAACAGTGAGATAATGATTTAGCCCGCCGATAAAGGGGGAAATTTGGTGATTATGAACATTAAGGATTATGAATTAATGTGTAAAAATATTTTAAAGAATAAAGAATGGTATCGTCCCATCTCTAAACAATTTGACCAATGAGTACCGCAACATTATCCTCAAGACCCTACAGGAAGGCATTATAGACAAAAATACTTTTTTATTTTTTGAACATACAGGAACCCAAAATCCCAACCTTTTACGTCCTGCCCAAGGTACATAAATCCATGACAAACCCTCCTGGTTACCCAATAATTTTGGGCTGTGCGGGACTAACCAAAAACGCCAACCTTTTAGTTGACAATTGTAAAAGAAAAAAATAAACTGCGCTCCCACATTGAATAAAGTGCAGTGCAAACATGATGTTGCAAAAATTACAATAAGGTGTAATAAATGAATTGACCACTGGGGGTCACTCTAATGGAGTGCCAGTGCCAAACACAGTTCAAATGTGCAATGAGTCCATACAGCTGACTGCAATTCATAACAATAAATAACCATTCAGGGTCACGTTAGTGACATGAACACGCAAACATGTGCATAGAAAAAGTTCATAAAGTGCTAAATCTAAAGCGTAAATAAAAAGGTGAAATCAGTTCATGGTGCAAACATCCAAAGAGCTCTGGGGTAACATCAGAACCTCCACCCACACCAGCCAAAATTCCTTACTTACTAGAAGTAGAGATCAAAAGCGCTTCCAGGGACAAATCCTCAGATGGATGTGTTGCTTGGAACCTTTAGGTAGAAACGCAAACTCTCCAACAGATACCAGGTCACCATGGAAGAAAGAGAGGGGCTCCTAATAGTGAAGAAAGTCTTTGCTTTATTGCGTTTAAAATCCAAACAAACTTGATGAAGACAAACAGGAAGCAGGGGAGGTTGGAAAGCACTCCTCCAGCGTTCCACAGAGCGGAAATGACGTGTTGTATTCGTCCACCTTTTTTTTTTTAGTTGACAATTATCTGCACCCCCATGTCACTTCCCTATTCTCTTATATAAAATATACTATTGAATTATTGAAAATGATTGAGGGAGTTCAACTACCCAAGGGCACGTGGCTTCTAGCCTTGGACATTGACTGTCTATACAATACTATCCCCCACAACAAAGAGATTGAAGTGATTGGAAACCATCTCAAAGAAAGAGGACATCTAGCACATAAGTACAATTGATTTATCACAGATTTACTCAGATTCATTTTGATTCGTAACATATTTATGTTTGGGGTCTCCCCCTACCTCCAGGTG
The DNA here is from genome assembly GCA_018402905.1 of Glandirana rugosa. NCBI lineage: Eukaryota > Metazoa > Chordata > Amphibia > Anura > Ranidae > Glandirana > Glandirana rugosa. The sequence goes on from BLSH010068372.1 coordinate 149,197, forward strand.
CAGGGTGTTGCGATGGGAACTCGTTGTGCCCCATCGTATGCCAACATGTACCTAGGGGGTGGGAGAAAGACCTATTTTCCAGAGAAGACATGACCTATTTCTCGACTTGAATATTAGCCTGGTATCGTTACATTGATGATGTTCTAATTTTTTGGACAGGAACAGAAAGTGAACTTCAACTTTTTCACAAAACCATCTCAGCTAACGAGTACAATTTAAAATTTAAGGTAAACTATAGTCAAAGTAAAAAAAATTTTTTAGACATTGAACTCTCCTTGGATGAAAATGGTAATGTTAGCTCCTCCCTCTAAAGAAAACCCTCGGCTGGGAATACAATCCTTCATGCCACTAGTTTGCATCCTACCTCTTTGATCCAGAGTATACCATACAGTCAGTACTTTTGGATTAAATGAAACTGCAGTAAAACTGAGGATTTCAAAATAGCGGCTAACGATCTCTATGACAGAGTAAAACAACATGGCTACAGCCACTCATGTCTTAGGAAAGCTTATAACAGAGTAATCACGAAAAATAGAAATTCATTAATTTTTTCCCAAAAACATAGAGACCCATGTCACGCTGTACGTTTAATAACCAAATACTCAAGTCAACATAAACAGATAAAAAATATTGTTAAGAAACAATGGTCCCTCATGTCTGCTGACCCACAAGTCAGCAGACATATTGATAAGGGCCCACAAATCACTTATAGACGTGCTCCCTTACCTAGGGACAGCCTTGTTTACAGCCATTTCGATGCTACTCTATCAAAACCCTCAAATCCAGGTACTTTCTCGTGTGGATACTGTGAAGTCTGTCTCTATCTCTCCAACAGCTGTTTAATTACCCTTCCTAATGGTCACAAATATTATCCGAAGCACAGAGTCACTTGTCAAACCATAGGCGTTGTCTCTATGGCACAATGCCTATGTGGGGGTTCTACGTCGGTAAGACGAAGCGCCCTTTCCACAAGAGAATAAAAGATCATATGAAACCCATCTTGATATGTTTGATGACTACAGCAGTTGCTCAACATATAGGACGGTGTCACACCTTTGATCCCACTATGATCAGATTTGAGGCACTGGAACATATACCAGCCCACACAAGAGGTGGTGGCATTGACCAAATGTTGCTACAGCTGGAAGCACAAGGTATATGCAATCTCAGAGCAACGGAATATCCTGGTTTCAATGAAACCCTAAGTTTTAAGCCCTTTCTATAGTCCATCTGGTGACATGACCTGGATGCCCCCTTTGCGTTGGCATCTGGGGTCATGCCTTCCTGATAGGAGTTTCACTACCCTCTCCCTCTTCCCTGGGAATTGTTCTCATTTTCTTCTCCCCTGTCTCTTTGGTCTGCCCCCCTTTTTAAGAGATCTAGCGACCTGAATAAATCGATCATGAGCTGATTTGATAAATTTGTGAATGGGTTCATGAAGTATGATATAGGTAAATCTGTGACTATGCTAAAAAAACTATAAATCCCTGAATTTGAGCAATTGATTTGTAGTGTTGTATGGTAATGTTCTTGTATTATGTTTTTTTTTTTATTTGTTTTTTATGTTTTTGAATTGTACATCTCTGGTCTGTTCCTCCTCCATGCATTCCATCCATCCCTTGCCACATATGTGGAGATCCATGGTGCTGTGTGCGATTGTACAGACAGTAGGGGCACTGAGGGATTTTCCTGTCAGTGCCATCCCCTACCAGACTCCATGTGCTGCTTCCCCCCCCTGTGGGCTGCCTATGCCTAGTCCTTTCCCATCTATGGAATGTCCTTGATATTTGTCATCCCTGGTCTCCCTAGCCAGCCCATGTCCTCGCTGGGTTTAGATGTTCCCTCCCCCCAGCTGGGCTCCATCGTAGCTGAGGGAAAGTGGGTTTGGCTCAGGCCATCTTGCCACGCCTCTCCTGCCCCCTGTCTTCTCTTCCCCACTTGGTATCATGGGGCTTGGAGTCCCAGGAGGATTACGGGTGGCCGGCGCATGCACTCTGGTACCTACACATCCGCACGCGGCCGGTGACGTCAGACACCGGCCAAGTGAAAGGTGCATAAAGCCGGCTCCTACAGCCATAATACACAGTGGAGACCGGGGCAATTACACACCACACAAATCTATTGAAGGTAAACTCTGTTACCATTGATATAACGATTTGATATCTCCTTGATAGCTACACTTCGTTTTTAGTTTCTTTTTCTGCAATGTCTGGACGAACAGGCTGTGTGTGTCTGCTATGTCAGAGAAAAAAACTCCTTTTCTCTCTTGACAACCTCTTTGGCTATCCTGCAATCTCCTATTAGCAATATGCCTTATACAATAACTTACACATATTTAACCTAGCTTACATGCATATGCAGTGCATATATCTAGTAGCCTTCAATGTTAATATATTTGCAATTACATATAGTGTACTCTTTTAGGAACCTACACATACAAATGTAAGCACTTGTTGCTTAAATGGACTTTGTCATTATTAGCCTCACACTATATAAACAAATCATGATATTTTCTAACTAGGGTTTGCTTTACCCATGATTACAGATATGTATATATATATATATATATATATATATATATACTCTTTTTCTCAGCACAACGATCTGTTGCTGTGCATACCTTTGATTCAAGCGGTGCGATTCCAAATGTTCCCCCCCTTTTTTGAGCTCTATATCACTTCCTGTCTAAGTTAGTTTATATTTACTCGTTCATAGCTCTAGCTAAAACTTTGTCTTGATAAATTCTAAATACTATGCATATTCATTGTTACATCACCCACCCTATTTTGATGGGTGTTTTTTCTTGCTGTAGAAACCCTTTTTCTTTTTACAACTCTATATATCTATTATTATACTATATATATATCTATATACATATTGATATATCCATATATTTACTCTCTAGTCTGCACTTGGACTTTTTTGCACCTTCTGCAATTGCACAGTGCTGGACTCCCACTCAAGTGTGTGTGGAGGGCATGTCTGGTTGGTGTTTGGTTGTCTGGCCTCTTTGGGGTGGGTATTGAATAGGGAGGTTTGGGGTGCATGGCCTAGGAACTGTAAGCCAATGAAATGCAAAAATACCTTTGTGCAAATTATGTGATATATGTATTGAACGTTGTCACATGTTTATGAAACCTTTCTTTGTTGTTTTTTGTAAAGTCTAAATCGGTGGCTTTTTGAGATCCCCTGAGGAAGCCATGATGATGGCGAAACATGTTAGGAGAAGCTTGCCACACCTCAAAAAACCACCAACCAACTGAGCTAACCAACCAATAATTTTGTATTTGTATTATTCTTTGCGCTTTTTCTGTGTACACAATTACCTTTTAAATGGAAATAATAAAACTTGTATTTTTATATATGTACTGAATTTAGTTCTTTGTCTGCTGGCACTGCTACAATCTCACTTGGGAACCACATTCCATTTTTGACAAGAGTTCACATATTCTTTGCAGTCTGATTTCAAAGTGTGCCATCACAGTGACCACTGAACAAGTTCGGTGGTTTTCTGAACCCCAAAGTGGCCAGCAAGCATATGGTCATGGAAGGTTTTCAACACTTGGAGATATCTGGTACTTTGTTGTGACTACATGAATGCACCTTCGGATTGTATCTGATCAGCAGTTTGGGTTACCCTATATAATAATTATTGTAGTGCTTTCATATATGAACAAGTGGAAGTAATGTGTATCTATCTTATAAGGACTTTTTCCACATGTGTGATAACAATGTCATGTTTGAAAAATATGTCTTTTTAATAAACATTAATAAATTCATATATTTTTAACCTCCCAGGCGGTGTTCCCGAGTGTGACTCGGGGTGGATTTTCAGTACCAAGAACGGTAACCCCGAGCCACACTCGGGATTGCATTGCTGGATCCATGGCAGCGCTACTTACCTTGTCCCCTGGATCCAGCGATGTCCCCCGCTGTGTCTGCGGGCTGTGTCCGCCGCCTGATGCCTCTGTGTGCCGGGCTCCGTTCCCTGCGAGCGTCGCGTCGCACGGGGACAGAGACCGGCGGGAAATTCAAAAAGTGAAACACACACAGCACATACAGTACACTGTAATCTTATAGATTACATTACTGTATGAAAACATTTCACATCCCCTTTGTCCCTAGTGGTTTGCCCAGTGCCCTGCATGCACTTTTATATTATAAATGTCATTCTTTCTGCCTGGAAACATGAGAATGTCCATAGCAACCAAAAAGTGTCCCTTTACGTCAAAAGTGGTTTCTGATCAGCTAGAAAACAGCGATGGTAAATAAGAATCATTTGCAGAATTGAGTGATACTGATTTTTGGGGAAATTTAACATCAGAAACTGAAAGTAACGACAGCGACAATTCTGCAAATGAGCAAATTTCAGTGTTTTTGGTTTGATTACATTATTGAATACATTTTATTACTATTATATTATTATTTTTGATAATTATTTTTAGTTATTTATTATATTATAATTTATGATTTCATTTTTCAAACTTTTTCATACCCGGGATGTCTACAAGACTCTTGTTTGGACAGATTTAAGTGAGTTATTGCTAAGAATTACAGGCCTACAATATAAAACGTCAAATTTTCATGCAAAATAATCGTACCACTTTCAGCACCAAAAATCTATTATATTGTATGTGTGACCGTGCCTACAAAGTCCATATTCCAGCGAATATTTTCTTCTTTCACAGTTTTGTTCTGGGACGTGGCACATAGTACTGTTTTTCTGGATCCACAGTACCACTCTTTGTTGATACAGACCATTTAAATCTTCAACACAGTCTGACCTGCTAGGGAACAAAGATCTTGTCCTGGTGCCAAAGGAAACCTTCCTGATTTCAAAAGACAAAGCTTCTGGCTCAGTGCACTGAGTTGATGCTGCTCAATTTATGTCCTTAATTCTGATTGAATCAGAAGAAAGTTCTGAGGAGACAAGATGGTATTAGGTGTGATTTCCTCTGGAGTATTGGGAAACACCCGGGACAGGGCATCAGCTTTCCTGTTCTTGGACCCTGAACAATAGGCAATATGGAAATTGAACCTAGAAAAGAACAAAGCCCACCGGGCCTGTCGGGGCCTCAATCATTTTGCGGTGCAAAGATATTCTAGGTTCTTGTGGTGTGTAAAAATCATGATAGGATGGGCGGCCCCTTCCAAAAGATATCTCCATTCCTCCAAGGCAGTTTTAATTGAAGTAATTCCCAATCACCTGCATCATAATTCTTTTCAGGCAGGCTCATTTTTCGTAATGAGAAGGCCACGGGATGAAGTAATGCCTTGGGACCTTGGCGTTGTAAGAGAGCTGCGCCACTGGCAATTTCAGAAGCATCCACCTCCAGGACATAGGGCAGGATCTGGATGCTGTAGAATTGGTGCAGAGGTAAAAAGAGACTTTAATTTGTCAAAACCGGCTTGTGCCTCAGGAGACCATTGAAATCTGGTATGTTGGGGTGTTATTTGGGTAATGGTCGATATGATGGCAGAAAAGTTATTTTCAAACCTCCGATAGAAGTTTGCGAAGCCCACAAACCTCTGAATGCCTTTCTTGTCAGTTTGAGCTGGCCATTCAAGAATGGATTTACTTTCTGTGAATCCATAGCGATTCCATTAGTAGAGATAATGAGCCCCAGGTATTGGATTGACATTTTTTTAAATTCAAATTTTTCGACTTTCACATATAGTCCATAATTTCTCAGAATGCTTAGTACCTTTTTCATGTGTGCTCTGTGGAGCTCCAGGGTAGCCGAAAATATGAGAATATCATCAAGGTAGATGATTAGAGTTGAGCGAACCCGAACTGTAAAGTTCAGGTCCGTACCGAACTTTGAGGTGTCCATGATCCGGACCCAAACCCGGACATTTGAAAAAAAGTTTGGGTTCTGGGTTTGGGTATTTGATCACGCATGTTGAATAGCTGCAGGGCAGCCAATCAACAAGCGTTTCACTGGTTTGCCCTTAGAAGCCATCACAGCCATGCCTACTAATGGCATGGCTGGGATTGGCCAGTGCATCATGTGACCCAGCCTCTTCATAAGCTGGAGTCACTTAGTGCTGCATGTCATATGCTCTCTGGGTAGTGTAGGGAGAGGATGCTGCCAGCGCTGTGAGTCACAGATTGCAGATATAATAACATCTCATCCTGCATTACAGAACGATCTGATTGTGGACTAGATAGAGATCACTACTACTACTGCTTTTAGGGACAGATTGCAGATCTAATAACATCTCATCATCCTGCATTACAGAACGATCTGACTGGACTAGGTACAGTCTACGGCTTAGAGGGACAGATTATTGTTCTAAAATAATCTTCTAGTTCTATAGGGTCAGGTTCCTGCTGTTGCTGTAAGGGACAGATTATTGTTCTAAAATCATTTTACTTCCCTTTGCAGCCCTCTAGCACGTTCAAGGACTTTTTTAAAGTCATTTTTGTGCCGAAAAGTTCAGGTCTAGTTCGTTACCAAACCCAAACTTTTTCCCGAAGTTCGGCCGAACCCACCGAACGCGAACATCCAGGTGTTTGCTCAACTCTATAGATGATGATAAAATTGTCCAGATATTCTCGGAAAATGTCATTTATAAACTGTTGGAACTTAGCTGGGGCATTACACAGTCCAAATGGCATTACTAGACATTCAAAATGTCCGAACCTAGTTCTAAATGACGTCTTCCACTTATTCCCTTCTCTGATGCGGACGAGATTGTAGGCTCCATATAGATCCAACTTAGTGAAAACCTGAGCAGTACAAAATCTCTGAAAAAGTTTGGGGACCAGAGGGAGCCGTTAGCGATTCTTAATGGCGACCTTTTTAAGTTCTCTTTAGTCCACATAAGGCCTTAAGGTCTTGTCCTTTTTTTTCAACAAAGAACCAGCACCAGCAGGAGAGGAGGAGGGCCGAATTAACCCCTTTTCCAGATTCTCATCGATATACTGCCGAAAAGTTTCAATTTCAGCCTCTGATAGGGGAAATATGTGACCAAAAGGGATGTTGCATGGTGGGAGAACATCTGCCTTTTTCTTATCAAAGACATCTTGGAATTCCAGATAAGGTGCCAATATGTTTGGATCCGCAATGGAAGCTGGTTGAACCGCCATGCAGCTAGAAAGGTCTGGGAATCATGTGCCTGCAGCCATGGGATTTCCAAAATGACCGGGAACATGGGAGAGCTTAGAACATCGAAGCGTATGAGTTTTTGGTGGCCGGAATCAGTTGGGGTGAGGATAGGTGCTGTTTTCAGTGTAACAGGCCCGGAACTGGGTATAGAGCCATCAGCCAGATGGACTGTCAGTCTTTGTTTCTTGTGGCAAAGGGGAATAGTGAGGTTCTTGGCCAAGGTTAAATCCAGGAAATAGCTGCGTGCTCCAGAATCAATTATTGCTTGTAGCTGGACTTCCTCTCCTGCCACCTGCAACAAGACAGGGAGAATAATATGAGATTGGGAGGACAAAGTGACCTGGAAGAATACCGGGTTACGTGGTATTGACTTACTAGGTCTAATGTGGCAATCGCGTACGAAATGTCTGTTTCCTTCACAATAAAGGCATAGATTCGCCTGCTGGTGATGGAATCTTTCATCTGCATTGGTTAAACTTCTGGCACAGGTGCCATAGGAGGTGCAGATACTGGTACAAGTGGGGCTTTAGGTAGCATCCAGGTAAGCCGGTACGTTTGGGAACGTTCAGAACGGCATTCTTGCAGACGTCTATCCAGCTGCATGGCCAGTTGAATGAGACCCTCTAAGGTAGTGGGGGTGTAAATTCTGGCCAACTCATCTTTGAGAGATTCAGATAGTCCTAGCCAGTATTGATATTTCAGGGCTGCCTCATTCCCCCCTGTGTCAGCGTACCATTTACGGGATTCCATGGAGTAGTCTTCCACCTAACGCCTCCCCTGCTGGAGAGTGTGCAGAACAGTTTCAGCAGTAGCCACACGCTGGGGGTCACCATACAGTTGAGCCATGTTTTCAAAGAATGAGTCTACTGAGTCAATGACCGGGCTTTTTTGCTCCAAAAGTCCCTGAGCCCATGCCTGGGGTTCATCAAAAAGTAGCGAGATGATAAGTCCCACCTTCACTGTTTCAAGGGAAAAAGTCCTCAGTTGCATTGCTAGGTAAAGCAGGCACGCATTTTTAAAGGCTATGAACTTCTTCTGATCCCCTGAAAACAGTTCAGGCTGGTTTATACTGTCACATACTGGGTAGGAGGCCGAGATTCTGGGAGGGCTCCCCTTGCGGCTGAGTGCAGCACAACCCCTGAAGGTGGTACAGGGAATGCAGTGCCCACAGAAGCAGAGTTCACCTGGATGCTGGAGACTCGTAGCCAGGAGCAGCTGGAGCAGGCTGAATAAGCTGTAAAGCTAGAGAGCGTGGCTATCACCAGGAGTACCACACGGTGGAGTAAACAGGAAGGCTGAGCCGAGAGCCAGGCTGGGGGTCAAACACAGGAAGGAAGTCCGTAACAGGTTCAGGAAGAGTAAACTTGGAGAAAGCCGGGTCATACACTGGAGGCAGATAGAGATGGAGTCCGAGAGCCAATCCAGGTCATACACGGGTGAGCAGGCAAAGGCTAAGCCAGGATACAAGCCAAGGGGACAAGCCAAAAGAGCAGGATACACAGAAGAGCAGGTCAAGGCAAGCAAGGTCAGTAATGGGTAAACGGATAGCAGGATAGATAGTTACATAGTTAGTCAGGTTGAAAAAAGACACAAGTCCATCTAGTTCAACCAACAAAAAAAAAAAAAAATTATATATAACCAAACAATCCCTTATACAATCCTTCACCCACAATTGATCCAGAGGAAGGCAAAAAACCCCAGCAAAGCATGATCCAATTTGCTATAGTGGGGGAAAAAATCCTTCCTGATCCCCCGAGAGGCAATCGGATACACCCTGGATCAATTTTACCTAAAAATGTTAGTACCCAGTTATAATATTTACATTAAGGAAAGAGTCCAGGCCTTTTTTTAAGCAATCAACTGTGCTCGCCAAAACCACCTCTGGAGGGAGTCTATTCCACATTTTCACAGCTCTTACCGTGAAGAAATATTTCCGTATTTGTAGATGAAATCTTTTATCCTCCAGACGTAAAGAGTGCCCCCTTGTCCTTTGTGATGACCTTAAAATAAATAACTCAACACCAAGATCACTATATGGACCACTTATATATTTGTACATGTTGATCATATCCCCTCTTAACCTCCTCTTCTCAAGAGAGAATAACTTAAGTTCCTCTAATCTTTCCTCATATCTAAGCTCCTCCATGTCTTTTATTAGTTTGGTTGCCCTTCTTACTAATGATTTGTACAGGGGCAAAATAATGTCTCTATCTCTGTAGTCCATACCTCTCTTAATACAAGAAAGGATTTTGCTTGCTTTGGAAACCGCAGATTGGCATTGCATGCCATTATTAAGCTTATGATTAGAGTTGAGCGAACCCGGACTGTAAAGTTCGGGTCCGTACCGGACTTTGGGGTGTCCGTGCCCCGAACATTTGCAAAAAAGTCTGGGTTCGGTATTCGGGTATTTTGCGCGCCTTTTCTATAGCTGCAGGGCCGCCAATCAACAAGCGTTTTACTTGTTTGCCCATAGAAGCCATCACAGCCATGCCTACTAATGGCATGGCTGTGATTGCCCAGTGCATCATGTGACCTAGACTATTTTTGGCGCCTTTTTTATAGCTGCAGGGCAGCTAATCAACAACTGTTTCACTTGTTTGCCCTTAGAAGCCATCACAGCCATGCCTACTAATGGCATGGCTGTGATAGGCTAATGCATCATGTGACCCAGCCTCTATATGAGCTGGAGTCCCGTATGCCGCGTGTCACATCGTCTCAGGCTAGTGTAGGGAGAGCATGCTGCCGGCGCTGTGAGGGACAGATTGCCGATCTAATATGATCTCATCCTGCATTACAGACAGATTCCTGGCGGTGCTGTGAGGGCAAAGCCTAGCGTTCTAAAACGATCTGATACTGGACTAGGTAGAGTTTACTACTGCTGTGAGGGATAGCTTACCGACCTAATATCATCTCATCCTCCATTACAGACAAGTTCCTGGCCGTGCTGTGAGGGCAAAGCTTAGCGTTCTAAAACGATCTGATACTGAACTAGGTAGAGTTTACTATTGCTGTGAGGGATAGATTACCAATCTAATATCATCTCATCCTCCATTACAGAAAGGTTCCTGGCGGTGCTGTGAGAGCAAAGCTTAGCATTCTAAAACCATCTGATACTGAATTAGGTACAGTTAACTGGTGCTGTGAGGGACAGATTATTGTTCTAAAATCATCTCATCCTGTATTACAGAAAGGTTCCTGGCGGTGCTGTGAGGGGAAAGCTTAGCATTCTAAAACCATCTGATACTGGATTAGGTACAGTTTACTAGTGCTATGAGGGAACAATTATTGTTCTAAAATCATCTCCTAGTTCTACAGGGAGAGGTTCCTGCTGGTGCTGTGTGGGGCAGATTATTGTTCTAAAATCAAATCCTAGTTCTATAGGGAGAGGTTCCTGCTAGTGATGTGAGGGACAGATTATTGTTCTAAAATCATCACATACTGCTATAGGGAGAGGTTCCTGCTGGTGCTGTAAGTGACAGATTATTGTTCTAAAATCATCTCCTACTGCTATAGGGAGAGGTTCCTGCTGGCGCTGTGAGGGAAAGATTATTGTACTAAAATCATCTCCTACTGCTATAGGGAGAGGTTCCTGCTGGTGCTGTGAGGACAGATTATTATTCCAAAATCATCTCCTAGTGCTATAGGGAGAGGTTCCTGCTGGTGCTGTAAGGGACAGATTATTGTTCTAAAATCATCACATGCTGCTAGAGGGAGATGTTCCTGCTGCTCCTGTGATGGACACATTATTGTTCTAAAATCATCTCCTAGTTCTCTAGGGAGAGGTTCCTGCTGGTGCTGTAAGGGACAGATTATTGTTCTAAAATCATCTCCTAGTTCTATAGGGAGAGGTTCCTGCTGGTGCTGTGAGGGGCAGATTATTGTTCTAAAATCATCTCCTACTGCTATAGGGAGAGGTTCCTGTTGGTGCTGTGAGGGGAAGATTATTGTTCTAAAATTATCTCCTAGTTCTATAGGGAGAGGTTCCTGCTGGTGCTGTGAGGGAACGATTATTGTTCTAAAATCATCTCCTACTGCTATAGGGAGAGGTTCCTGCTGGTGCTGTGAGGGACAGATTATTGTTCTAAAATCATCTCCTACTGCTATAGGGAGAGATTCCTGCTGGTGCTATGAAGGACAGATTATTGTTCTAAAATCATCTCCTACTGCTTCAGGGCAAGTTTCCTGCTGGTGCTGTAAGGTACAGATTAATGTTCTAAAATCATCACATACTGCTAGAGGGAGAGGTTCCTGCTGCTCATGTGAGGGACAGATTATTGTTCTAAAATCATCACATACTTCTAGAGGGAGAGGTTCCTGCTGGTGCTGTAAGGGACAAA
>BLSH010068372.1:168020-179238 GCA_018402905.1 Glandirana rugosa
TCTCGAATAATGGTTATAAGTATATTTTCTCGTAGACCAAATGTATTAAATTAAATTACATTCGACGTTCGCCTGAAGGCCAAGGCCATACCGCGACATTCCAGCAGAGGATGTGCTCGAGGGGCCAGCCCACTAATTATATCGAGGTATAGATGAAAAGACATGTTGACCCTGGCAATCTTCATACCCCTTCGCGTGCCCCTTCCGTGATGGTGGGGTTTGGTGGGGAAGCCCGAGATAGTTTTCCAAGGATTGCCCCCTTTGGAACCTTTTGATAGAGCCCGAAGGGGTGGTTTGGGGTGGTAGTGCCTTCCCCGTGCGCTTCCCCATACTTCTAACGGTCCCAGTTGTACAGAAAAGTAGATATGGAGCTATATTAATCACCCGACCGGGGAGCTCGTGTAGGAGACGACCTTACAGCGCCATACCGGAACCGGAAGTCCGCTTGCAGCTTACATTAAATTAAATTATGTAAACCAGATGCTCTTTTATATGAATATTGGTAATAAGCTCTGCATGGTTTGAGATTACCAGGTCCAGCAAAGCGTCATTCCTAGTTGGGGACTCAATAAACTAGACCATAAAATTGTCCTGTAATAGGTTTATACATTTTTGCCCTTTAGCTGTCCCAGCAGTGCCATTACTCCAGTTAATTTCCAGGTAGTTAAAATCCCCCATTATTATCACTGTCCTAGCCTTTGTAGCTCTTTACATCTGTGCAAGGAGCAGAGTCTCCACCTCCTTTTTAACACTGGGAGGTCTATAACAAACTCCAATGATACCTTTGTAGTGTGCACACCCATATGCAGATCTACCCATAATGCTTCAGACTCATCACACTCTCCATCAACTAGGTCCTCATTCACACTCACTTTGAGATCACTTCTCACATAGAGACAGACACCCACCCTTCCGTTTTACCCTGTCTTTCCGAAAGAGAGCTTAGCCAGGAATATTAATAGCCCAGTCATGTGAAGAATGAAGCAAAGATTCAGCTATACCAATCAAATCATAACTCTCCTCATGCACCAGAGCTTTCAACTCACCTATTTTGCTTGGCAGACTCCTGGCATTGGTGAACAAACACTTTAATTCACTGTCACATTTTGCGCATGTATGTTGCATATTTTTAATTTTAGTACAAACAGTACTATTTCCAATGGTTGATTGTAACATATTAACCTTCATATCATCTTTCTTAGCCCTCCACCCATCTTTCCCTATTCCACCCACCAATAGGGGCTGACCCCTGTCTGACCTGTCTACACCATTATAATCCAATGCACCCTCCCCCCTCAATCCTTGTTTAAACACTCCTCCAGCCTTCCCATAAACCTCTCCCCTAGTGCAACAGACCCCCTTCCATTTAGGTGCAAACCATCTTTAGCATATAGGTTGCACCCCAATGAAAAGTCAGCCCAGTGCTCTAAAAACCCAAAGCCCTCCTCCTTACACCAGGCCTTTAGCCATGCATTCAGGGCTCTAATCTCCCCCTGCCTTTCCTGTTTTGCACATGGCAGAATATTGCCTTGGATGTCCTTCCCCTCAACTTGCAACCTAATTCTTTAAATTGGTTCTTAAGGAGCCTCTACCTTCCATATATTCTGTCATTGGTTCCAACGTGGACCAAGACAGCTGGGTCATGCCCAGCCCCTCCCAGTAATTTATCGACCCGGCCCATCACATGCTGAACCCTGGCAACAGGGAGATAGCAAAACATTTGGTTGAGGCGATCCTGGCGAAAAATTATTCTATCAGTCCTTCTAATTATAGAATCCCCAATTACCACCAACTGTCTAGGCCTACCTGCACTACCCCTACCACCACTACTAGATGGGCTGCTCTCCCGGCTGTAACGGGGAGCAGTGACATTTAGGGCTGCCACCTCTAAGTTTGCCACCCCCACATCCTCACTCAACTTGGCAAATCTGTTAGGGTGCTCAAACCCAGGGCTGGCCTTCCTTTTCTGTGAGCCCCTACCACTCCCTCTAATTGTATTAACCCATCTACCTACCTTATAATCCTGACTTACCCCTCCAGCCTCCCTCTTAACCCTACTAGCCACCTAGGACCCCTTTCAAGGTTGACAGCTCTGCCCAGCGTTGCAATTTGCTCCTCCAGATCTCTAATGTGAGCTTCCAGAAGGGCAACCTGCTCACATCTGTCGCAGAGGTATCTATCCTGGAGCTGTTGCTCCATAGTTGCATACATGCGGCACAAAACCTTCAATCTTGCTAGCATACATTTTCCCAGATACAACACTAATAACAGGAAATTTCAGATGTTACTTACAGGTTCTGAAGACTCCTGTTATAATCTCCTGTTTTAATCTCTGTTTTTTAACTTACCACTTAGTCAAGGTCCACTTGCTCAGAGGTCCAGCAAGCAAAGAGGTAGCAAGCTCTGAAATTAGTTCAACAGAGAGCTTTATAGGAATTAGATCACCTGTGACCAATTAACCACTCCCCTTAATTAGTAGTCTGAAGGAAGGAGAGAAAAAAAAGCTATTTAAAAAGTGACAGAAAAAGTGTTAAAAAGCTGCAAAGAAAAAGCCCCCAAAAAAACAAAAAACTGCAAACACAGCAAACACCAGCAGTCAAAATCAAAACTGTTTCACTCTTCCCACTCTTTAGCTTTTAACCAGCAGTTCAGGCAAACTGATCTGACAAGATCACAAGGTCACAGGAAGCAGACGATAAACCAGCAATGCATTTTTCTTAGCCGCAGGCTTAAATAGGCCATTTGGCACCAGGAACTGTCACGCTATGCGTGTGCCGTCGTGCATACGTGGACGTGCGATCATGGCATTGCACCTTTTAGTGCGCCTGCCTGCGCTGGCGCACATCTGCCCATGCCAATGCGCGATCCTTGTGCCAGTGTGCATGAGAGGGCATCTACTTCCCTGACATTATCCCTTCTCGGTTGTCTCACCATTTTGCTGACAAACATCCCAACATGTCCAAAGATAAGCTTTCATTTTTGAGCAATAGGAACATTAGATCTCCTTTGTATAGAGCCAGACCCCTGCATGCAGAAAAAAATGTAAAATAAAAGTAAAAAAATAAATAAAATGCAGTAAATTATAAATAATCAAGTCAAAAAGAAAACAATTAACCATTTTCCCAATGATGCCTGTGTCATTGTATCAATACCATTTTTACATAATAGTATCAAATTCAGGGAACAAATATATGGTGCAGCCCTCTCGACAAGTCTGGGCCACACTAGAGGCTCTCTTTATTTACTAGATTGACCACCACTGAACTAGATTCAGTCACTTGCCTGTCTGCAATTTGTCAGTCAAACTAAGAGCCACCAATTAAAGGAATGCGTTGAGAAACTTGTGTTGTTTGACTGTAACTGAGTAGTTTATAGTTTTAGTGCATTAATCAATAGGTGTTTCTTGAAAATGTATTGGTCTAGTTAGCGAGTTGCCACTAATGAGGCAAAAATGTACATTTTTCCAATTCCAAAAGCCTACATTTGCTTGTGTATTACCAGCTATGGTATATTCATCATAACTTAAACTTATTATATTCTGCTTTGAGTCTTGATCAAAGCTTCATTTTAGAGTATGTAAATCCCATTAGCTATTTCAAAATAGAGTTCTGTTTTCTTATAAACCTGCACCATACCCTGTGGATTCCATATCCAGTTCCTTATCACACGATCTCTCAAAGGCAGCAAAATCAGTGTGCTTGTTAATTCGCTCATTCTACTTGTTGTGCAGATGAACTGTAGCTAGATGGTCCTGTTTGCAGTCCCTGGCGTCATTGAAGAGGCGATATCTGTCCTTTTAAATTATCTTGGCAGATTCCCCCACTGGCTGCAAAAGCTGCCGCAGGCAGTTCAGAGCACGGCCTGACCTAGTTACAGCTCAAGAGGCAGGAAAGGAAACTCCAAAGGGCTCAGAGATTATGGAAGTGGGAGACCAACTGTGAAATGCCATAAAGGAGATCTGACTTAACCCATTAACAGACAGCAAGACTGTCTTTAAAATGCCTCATGTTCATAATATAGCATGACTTACAGCATACAGAGATTGCTTTGAAAAGTCTTAGCTTAATATTAAACAGTGTTAATCATGTCCCATGAGTATAATTAAAATTAGAAAAATTTGGTCAAAGAATTAGAGGATGCCCTCCAATATTACAGGGGATATCTGTAAAAATGTAATTAGATTATGTCCATCTGTTAGTCAAGTCGCAGATATGTAATAAGTAACAATTTTCAATTAAAACAGCATGTTTTGTATATAACAGTGAAGCATATATTGCATTTTATGATTTAAAAAAAATGAAATATGATTTCTACTATATGGTCAGTCAATATAAAGAACATTTTCCCCACATATCATGTCAGTCTTCTGTTGATCTGACTTTGTACAATTATCATGGGGAAAAGTTGAGCGCTTTCTAAAAGCCCTTCCTATAATAACATTTCTGAATGCATTATGAAGCATTGCGAAGACCAATGAGAAACTTTAGGCACTCAATATGTATTTATTTACTTATTGTAGGTACTTGTATAGCGCCTTGAATTTACGCAGCGCTTTATATATATTTATATTATATATTCATATCAGTCCCACAAGGAGCTTACAATCTAAGGTCTCTAACTCACATTCATGCATACACATATAGGCAAATATCTTAAAGCGGAGTTCCACCCAAAAGTGGAAGCTTTGCTTATCTGCCTGCCCCCCCCACTCCAGTGCCATATTTGGCACATTTTTCAGGGGGGAGGGGGCAGGGGGGAGTGGGTACCAGTTTTTGACAGGTACCCGTCCCTGTTTCCGAGAGATCTCGCTCACTCAGAAGCTCGGCTCCCTCCTCCTTCCCCCGCCACCGGACATTCAGAAAGCGCAGTGCACTCCGTGCATGAGCAGTAGGGAACTGACTGTAAAACTGAAAGGCTTCACTGTTGGTTTCTCTTACCACGAATGATGGTGGCAGCACCCAAGAGCTGATGGAAACATCAGTTGGGGTGCCGCCATCGCTGGATTCCAGGAGAGGTAAGTGTCCTAATATTAAAAGTCAGCAGCTACAGTATGTGTAGCTGCTGACTTTCAATTTTGTGCTGGGGGGCGGAACTCCGCTGTAAGTAAATCTGCTACAAACTTAAATAATTCAAGCTAAGCATATAAAGAAGAAAATATAAAAGCCAAGGCCTCCTTTAGTGAAGGTCGCATGCAACAAATATTGGGGGTTTCAGAGTTATAGGCTAACATTATAAGCAAATGTTAGCATTTCCTTTAAATAAGTTTAACCTCACCCCCCTACTGAGCCTCCCTACTATTTCTTCAAATTACATGTAAACTCTAACAATGAACTCCTCATACTTGCCCCCTTTTGGTCTTTTAAGCACATCATTGGAAGTGTTTTGCTATATCTGTTTAATAAGTGCAAAAAAAAAAATCCCGTTGATCTTTCCAGAAATCCAGCAAACTCCTAACTTCTAGTAATGAGCTGACAATGCTGCACTGAAATCCCAAGCAGTATTATAAAACTGCCCAGTTCTCACCTGTGGACTAAAGAACCTTCTCACCCATGTTATGGAGCTGAGAAGAGAGAGGATGTGTTGTGTATGATGCTGCTCCTACAGTGCATAAGCATTTTCATCCTAGGATAGGAAGTGTGCTACTGGCAGGGTATACAGGTTAAAAAATAAACGGGAAAAAGCCTAAGAAAAAAAAAACGAATGCAGCCAAGGCATTAATGGACTGTTAAGCTGCAATATATTACATTTTTGTTTTAGATTTATATATACTTTAATGGGATAAGCCACTATTATCTACTATGTTTAATAGAATGGCAGGGCCCAGCTTGAGCATTACTGTAAAAATCCAGACTTGCATTTGGAAGCAAATACCAGCTTATATTATCAGGAATGGCTTCAATACACATGCTACAGTAACAATTAACAAGCAAAAAAAATCTTCTTTACTGATCTGAGTATGTTAAAAGTTGAAAGATGAAAGCTGATTGGTTGTCATATAAATACCTTTCCGTTAGGACATATGCATCTTTGGCCACCATACAAACTGCCAATAGTTTGTAGCAGGGTTAAAACAATTTCTTGATGTATTTCCCATTTTTTTGTTTTTCTGTGAAAATTTAAATTAATATGCATTTAATACATTTACAAGAATCTTTTGTGTTTTTATTTGGTAGGTTTTGAAATCAGCTTGCTCTCCATTCTTTTGTTTTAATTCTCACTTAATCACATTTAAGTTTGCAAAAATATCTGTAAAAAGAAAATGAGAAAAAGCAGAATGGTGCCCATTGTATTATCATACATCGATCATTAGTTTGTTAGCACAGCTGTTATTTTATGTCAGAAATATTCTGGTTTTGTTGGATTTAATACTTTTTCAATTTCAGTTCAATATCTGCTACCTCCTGTTATATAGCTCTCAGTAATTCAGAGAGATTACTGTATAAGAACTACTGGCATGCATTGTAATAATAATGTTTACAAGTTTCTTTTAAATGCTTTTCTTCAAACCACTTTTATAAGGGAGCAGATCAATAACCAGAATTTTCATTATATTGAGGGCCTGGGAAAGCAAATTGTTGGTAAGTCTGTCCTGTCACTTACAGCATTATTAGGTAATGTGCTCTAAGTACAAATAGTAAGTTGAATAGGTGTCACAAAAAATCAAAATCATGCATGTGGGATGACAATAATGAATCTATCACAGAGTTTCCTTTTTGTAACAAAGCAATAGCAAATCAATTATACAATGATGTTTGTTAACTATATATAACTATATTAATCATCCCCATATTTAGCCATCCTCATTTGACCTTCTGTAACCTGTAATGGTACTCGATGGGCAATGCCTGGAATGGTAAGGTTAAAATAGTTTAAAACAAGCCTGAAAATGAACAAATTGTGAAAACTTTTTTCCTTTTCTTTCCCTTTCCTGGCCACCCCTGGACAAATGTGACCAAATTCAGCATGGCAATTCCACAGGGTGCAGTATTTTTAGGTAGAAGCCAGAATCCCATAGGTTATAGACTATTAGGCTTTAAACCATCTTTTCTTTCACATTTTTGTTGGCTTGTACAATTAAACTGAACATAAAGCAAACAGGATGTTGTTGTCAATAGCTAAATTTAGCTTTATTATTTCTAAAATAATCATATACATAAGGATGGTATAATTTAAGTGTGCCTTCAGTAGCATGATAGCTATTTTAATAGAACCCTGCTTGTTGACTATTACTTTTTTGGATTGTAGGAAAGCGTACTGTGCATCCCCGACCCCCTGACTGGTCAGCTCAATGTACATATTTTCTGAGAAGGGCATTTTTTATTGACAACATTTTATGGAGAAGGAGATACTACTGGTTAATGTCATGCAAGGGCAGGGGAAACAGCTGTTTTTTTATGTTAAAAGTACAATTGTCTATATTATTTTTCACATATATTTAGTAAAACTGACATTGGAGATTCAGTAATTTCATGATCTACCCAGGTTGAATTGCAGCTATGAATGAGCAAATTGAATTGTGCAAACCAAAACTACTAATCCAATAGGAATACTTCAAATTTGGTTCACCAGTGTGCAGCCATATGCTTTGCAAGTATATCTAAATGGTCCAGGTAGGCTGATAAAATGGCCTATCACTGCGCTACATGACATTGCTGCTCTAATAAGAAAGTGTGACATTAATGTGGTCTGATGACCCCCAAACTGTCTGGTGATACTGGGTAAGTCGTACTGTACACAGTACCACCCTAATTTTTTCAAACTGTTCTAGTCGATAACAAAAATGATAAGATTTAAACCTCATATTTGTGCTAGGCATTCTTGTGAGTTATACATTTAACAAAAGTAAACACGAAATGGCACAAAGCAGATCAGCTAGAAAGGAATACATAAACACCTTAACCAGGTATGCAAAGCCTCTTAATGCAGCCCAGTCATAAATGGATGCTGTAAACTGAACATTTGCTAATGAGAAAATATACATTCTGGTCTAGGTTTTTTTTAACTTCCAACTTAACTTCATATTCCAAATTATGGGAGTAATGGAGATGCCTTCATAAAACACAGTTACACTAAAGTAAGTAAAATAAATAACAATCAATTAGACACCAAACTCACCTATATTACCAGATGCAGAGGGATGATTTGACACATAGCACCTTCCAAGAGAAACATTTATAGGATTCATATCATACTCGGTGTCTATCAAATCATAATTTCATTCTATTCAATAATATGATGGTTGTCATATTGTGAAATCAGGTTGTAAGATTATGTTACCTAGATATATAGGAAGTGTTAACTGGAGAATAATAAAATAGTTCAACAACCCTTCAGCACACCCCTCAGACCCTTTGATTGGTCATGTTATGTCTGTAAACATATTTCCCAGGGACCAGAAAAGATGGTTGTATTTTCAGCTCTGTAATACTGGTCTACTTGTAATTACTTAATTAAAGATTGTCTGACTTTGACACTTCTAGAGATGTTGGATGCCTCTGCTGCACTCTGTGATTTCCTCTGCCCTTCCCTTTGTTATCACAGGACACAGAAACTGGTAGAAGGGACCACAACACACAGAGGGGGACCAGGCATCCAACACAGTTGAAGTAGACATGTGCAGTTAGTTTAGTTCCAAATTAAAATTTGGACGAATTTTAGTTTTTTGGAAATTCAGATGTATCCGAATTACAATAGTACAGAATTTTAATGAATCTGAACAATGAAAAAGAAAATTCGGACGAAATTCGAATTCAAATAATTTTCATATTGTTTTCGAATACTTTTCGAATTTGAATCATTTTCAAATTCAAATTAGAAAAGTCCTCAAACTTGAATAGTTTTCCAATTCACCCCCCCCCCCCCAGTCCATACCTGGCCCTTCAGGTCTTAAGGGGAACCCCGCTCCAAAATTAAAAAAAAAAGTTGCACATGCCCCCCCACAAAAAGTCCATAACAGACCCTTCAGGTCTGGTATGTGTTTTTTTAAGGAGAACCCCGCCCAAGATTAAAAAAAATTTCCATAGGGGTCCCCCCAAAGTCCGTACCAAGCCCTTCAGGTCTGAAATAGATTTTACAGGGAAACCCCGCGCCAAAATGTAAAAAAAATGCCGTAGGGGTCCCCTCCAAAACCCAAACTAGACCCTTATCCAAGCACGCAGCCGTGGCATGGCAGGAGGGGATGGGGAGGAGCAAGTGCCCCCCCTCCAAACCATACCAGGCCACGTGCCCTCAACATAGGAAGGGTGCTAGAGGTTCCCCCCAAAGCACCTTGTCCCCATGTTGATGGGGAGAAGGGCCTCATCCCCACAACCCTTGCCGGTGGTTGTGGGGGTCTGTGGGCGGGGGGGCTTATCCTACAAAGAAGTGTAGTGGTACAAAGAACAAGAGGTAGTTTTTGACAAGTCCTTTATTGTGTAAAATAGCTCTTCTTTTTTCTCCTTTCTTCCTCCATCTTCTCCTGCCCCAGTCCTTCTTCTGGTCTTCTGCTTCTTCTTTCAGTATTCTTCCTTCATCTCTTCATCTTCAGTCTTCTTCTTCCTTCTTCTTTCATGGCCCCTGCTCTCCCGCTGCTGCATCTGTTCCGTCCAGAGGCGGCCAGAATGGGCGGTCTTCAGTTTGGCATTTCTTTATAAGAAGGGGTGGGGCCACCCGGTGATGCAAATGAGTCACCCGCCCCCTCTGAAAGCAAATGACGTCAGAAGGGGGCGGGGTCACTCAGTTACATCACTGGGTGGCCCCTCCCTTACCTATAACATAAATGTCAGACCGCAGACCGCCCATTCTGGGAGACAAGCTCTGGACTGCATGGCTGTGGCAGCGGGAGCAGGGGCAGTAAAAGAAGAAGGAAGAAGAAGATGAAGATTGAAGACGAAGAGAGGAAGGAAGAAGACAGAAAGAAGAAGCAGAAGGCCAGAAGAAGGACCGGGGCAGGAGAAGATGGGGGAATAAATAGGAAAGAAGAAGAGCTATTTTACACAATAAGGCCTCATACACACCGGCGTATGAAAAAAAATAAGCTAAACGTCGGCCCGACGTCAGGGAAAAATCTGTGCTTTTTTCAGCGTTAATGCGCGTTAGTGAGCGTCGGCGTCAATAGGCTTTTTTTTTAAAAAACATTCCTCTGCTATTTTTTAACCTGGAAACATTGGCGTCAAAAACGCTGGTTAACATCGGTACGGCGTTAGTGAGCATAAGTGAACGTTAGTAAGCCCTTTGCCGGCTCAGCATCAAAAGCGCTAAAATGGTACAGCCTCGGAACGCGCTGGTCCCGCATTCTATTTACAACTCACTGACGCCCTTTACAGCTCAAAAACGAATGAATAACATGAAGAGCTATAAAAAACTCTAAAAAACATGGCTGTAGAAAACACCCGTGTGTATGAGACCTAAAGGACTTGTCAAAAACTGCCTCTTGTTTTTTGTACCACTTACACTCCTTTTTTGGTGAATGGGTAGGAGTACCCCTACCCATTCCCATGGGGGGTCTGGATCTGGGGTTCAACTTATTAAAGGGGGCTGCCATATTCTGATAAGCCCCAGCCTGCAGACCCCCACAACCACAGGCCAGGGTTGTGGGAATGAGGCCTTTCTACCCATTAACATGGGGACAAGGTGCTTTGCGGGCAGGTTGAGGGCATGTGGCCTAGTATGGTGGGGGGGCGCTCACTCATCCCCACCCCCTCCTGCCATGCCAGATCTGCGTGCTTGGATAAGGATCTGGTTTGGATTTTGGGGGGATCCCTACGCCATTTTATTTTTAAATTTGGCATGGGGTTCTCCTTAACCACTTGCCGACCGCCGATCGGCATCTGACGGCGACAAAGTGGTTCGTTATCGCAAAACGCCGTCATACGACGGCGGCTGCGATAACGCGCACTGTGAGCGCCCTAGGGGGGTTTTAGGTTTGGTCTAGGAATAGGTTCGTGCGTCTAGACCGTACCGTCCTCCCCCACCCCTACTCACTCGCGGGGGGGTGGTATGATCCGGTGTACGGGAGTTGGACGGGCGTTTCGTGGAACAGGGGTACAATTACCCATCTTTCCGGAGTAAGGGTGTTGGGACCGGACACCAACACCCCCAGACGTCCGACCCCGAATAGTCTTATACCGTCGGGGGAAATTATTCAACTTGGGGTCTAGGTCTGGGGGGTACCCTTACCCATCCCCATGAGGATGGGTAAGTGGTTTTTTCCTCACATTCACCATGTTTTTTGTTCTCC
>BLSH010068372.1:200242-214253 GCA_018402905.1 Glandirana rugosa
GGGGGGGCCTCGCTTACTCGCCTCCAGTGGGGCGGACATGTCGGAATGTTTTGACACTTTTTTGGGACCATTGGCATTTATACAGCGATCAGTGCTATAAAAATGCACTGATTACTGTGTAAATGCCATTGGCAGTGAAGGGGTTAACCTGCAGGGGGCGCTCTAAGGGTTAACTGTGTTCCCTGGGCGTGTTCTTACTGTGGGGGGACTTGCCTAGCTGGGGAAAGGAAGTGGTCACAGCCTTCACTTACAGGAAGGCTGTGATCACTTCCCTTCCCCCTCACACAGAGCGGAGGTCCGTGTTTACATACACGGACCTCCGCTCATTCGCTCCGGGGGGGGGCATCGCGGGTGGCCGGCGGCAATCGAAGCCGCCGGACCCGCTCCCTGGACCCCCCCAGACACAGTGAGCGCGCGCGCGCTCACAGTGGCTCTGTATCGCGGCCGCCGTCGTATGATTCGCGTTACAGAGCCACATTGTCGCCGTCAATTGCCGATCAGCCGTCGGCAAGCGGTTAATGATAGGGCCACGGGTATATTCAGGTGGCAAAAACCACAATATGAAATCCTTATTGATGCCTGCTGGCCCATTACTAGGCTGAACTACAACAGGTAATGGAGGGATGTATTTGTGCTTATGATATTGGGATATTTGATCCGATATTGATATATGCATATGATTTCCTAGCATCCCCTTCGCTGGGTATCCAGATCCTATAGATCCTCTGTGTCCGCCCCCCTGATTGCCGTCTCCGGAGGCACTGAGCTCAATGTAAGCATATGCTATGAAAATCAGAAAATGTTGTCTCAACTTATGTGATACCAATATTACTGTCTTTGATATAATAAATGTTTATTGTCATTATTCTTTTTCAAAAATACAGCTACCTCGGCAACCTATAAGCATGCTGTGATTGGGGTCCTGAGGAAGCCTCTGGCGAAATGCGTAGACCTCTGCATGTGTGTGGCTTACACACAATAGGTTGGGCTGCTATCAATAGTATCTGTATAGGGTTTATACCCATTCAGGACCCAACTTTGTTATTGGGGTCCAACATAGCCTATCTGTTTTTATATTCTTTTTCTTATGTATATTATTGTTCTCTATGTGTAAAATAAAATTTGTATAATTTTTATCTGTGTCATCTCGTGATGTGCCCAAAATTATAAAACGTCCATTATTTCTGTGGGGATTACCCACATATGTGCATTTTCTATTGTCATTAGGACGGTGGCACTTTTTCAAGAAGTACCTGTTTTGATTTATGCTAGGTGATTACAGCTTAAGCACACTCAACGTCTCTGTAGGAGTAAGCAAGTTGCCTGTCAAAGCCCCCCTCCTAGGGCATCGTTACCACAGATAAAAGGTTTCTGGGAGTAATTTAGTTAGGTGCACATTTCCCCATCTGCCAACCACCTGTCCCAGACTTTAGAGAACTTTTAGTGGACATCCTCTGTGGCTATATATTAGTTTTTTATATGGAAGAGTCCCGTTCACTTCTCTTTTCCAGTCTAGTATTGTGGGTGGGATTGGCCTCATCCAGTTTTTTGCTATCACTTTCCTTGCGGCGAATAGGGTTTCATCTATGAAGATAGTTAAATATTTATCTAGTTCCACTTCTGCATTTAGCCCGAGCAGACATAATTTAGGATCTAGTCCCACTGGGGATCCCATGATGTCATGCAGGAACTGAATCACTTGTTTCCAGTAACTTTGGATCTGCGGACATGCCCATATTAAGTGATAAAAGTCTCCGGGCGCCCCACCGCACATTTGGCAGTGCGGACTGCTTGTTGGTTGGATATTTGCCAATTTCTTGGGAGTAAGGTAGGCTTGGTGTAAAATATACAGTTGTGTCAGTCTATCCGAAATTTTGGGGGATACTGTTTTCACATTGGCCAGGGCTTCTTCCCATTCGTCATTGTCCATGTTCCCAACCTGTTCCTCCCATTTGGGTTTGATGTTATATGCCAGAGTCATGTGCTGGGGGAGGCGCATTGTGGCGTATAGTGTTGATATTAGTTTGGAGGGTTCCGCGCCTGTAATTATGTGTAGGATGGGTGGTGGTTCTAGACGTGGGGGGTTTAGGTTGAATTGGGTGGTTAACGCGTGTCTTAGCTGGAAGTAACGGAATAAAAAGTGATTAGGAAGAAGGAATTCCTCCTTCAGTGTTTGGAATGATTTGGGGCCACTTTCGCTCATTACCTGGTGTAAATACAGTATGCCCCGTGAGATCCAAAGATTTGGGTCTTGAATTGAGGTCATCTCCTGCACTTGGGAGTTGAACCAAAGTGGGGTGTGGGAATGTATCTGAGAACTGTGCGTTTTACGAATCGCGATATGGTAAAGTTTGTGGTGATGGGAGAGTATACCTTCATTGTACTTAGGGGCGGGACGGTGCTGCTGTGTGCGTATTATTGACTGTAATGGGGTATGGGCTGGGTGATCCGGTTGTCTACAGACTAATGCCTGGTATCTCTGTGTCTCTTGTTTGCCAAAATAGTATAGATGGGATAATTGTGCTGCAATGTAATAGTCTCTGAAGTCGGGCAGTGCTGTTCCTCCCTGGAGGGTGGGGTTTTTAAGGACGTTCTAGGCCAACTTATGCCTGGAGTGTCCCCATACAAACGAGTTTAATATAGAATCCAGTGTCTTGAAGAATGTGAGGGGGACATAGAGTGGGGCGTGCCATAATATATACAGTATCTTAGGGAGTAAGATAATTTTTATGATGTTTATTCTACCCATAACTCCTAGGGGTAGCCTAGCCCAGTTCTGGGTTTTGGTTTTGACTGTTGCAATAAGGGGATCAATATTAAGAAGGAAATATTCCCTAAGGGACCGTGTAACCTGTACGCCCAGATATCTAAGCTGGGACACTCTGGGTAGGGGGAGAGAGGCAGCCGGCTCTTCCGGGGGAAAATGGTCTAGGGGTAGAAGCTGAGACTTTGACCAATTTATCCTGAGTCCTGAATGTTGGCCTATTTCCTCTATAGTTGCCAGAGCTGCCTGTAGTGACGGGCCTGGGTCTGCCAGATAGAGTATGGTGTCGTCCGCATACATGCCGATTTTTTCCTCTATGTTAACCACCCTGAGGCTTTTAATGCTGGGGTTGTTACGTATGGCAATAGCCATGGGTTCCGCAGCGTTTGCGTATAAAAGTGGGGATAAGGGACATCCTTGTCTTGTGCCCCTCCCCAGGGGGAATGGATCAGAGAGGTGTCCATTAACAAACACCCGGGCAACCGGGGATTGGTACAATAGGCTTATCCATTTAATAAATCGTGGGCCGAATCCAAACCTGTGCAAGCACTCCACAAGGTATACCCATTCCACCGAGTCGAAAGCCTTGGCCGCATGCACCATGTGTTTAAATGCCTCTAAACTGGTGAGAAGAACCTTTGGGATTAAATGCTGATTTTTTTTTTTTTTTCTTGAGTAATACATGAATATAATTGGAGGTATGGTTGGAATTTGTTTGTCTAGGATGTTCTTCAAAGAATTTTTTAACGTTCAATTTTCTGGCAATTTTTTCCAGATCGATGTATCTTTCAAACTTGTCTAGATATTTGGCAGGGGTATATTTTAAACCCTCACTGAGGACTGTGAGTTCCTCCTTGGAAAAAGTGATTCCAGTGAGGTTAAAAATTCCTGTAGTTAGGTTTCTCTTTTCCTTTTCTTTTCTCCCCCCTCTACTTCTCCATGTTCTGGGCGGTGCATGTATGAGGGGGATGTGGGTGTCCATCCTGTTGGTGATGGCTTATCTGTGCAATTTTGAATGGTTCTCTCCACTCCCTCCACCCCCCCGCGATAGGCTTAGTGAACTGGTCTCCCCCTGCCCCTACCTCTGCCTCTTTCCTCAAAGTTGCCTCTAAAGTTGTCCATTTATAACAGGGCTCAACAATTCCCAGTGGCCAGGTCGCCATGGCGGCCAGAAATCGCGTCCTGGCGAGTGGCCTTCTCTCCCCTCACTATTTAACAGCAGCTCCGACTGGAGCAGCGTTCTCTGCCTAAGGCTAACTCCTCGTTCTTTTTTCAAAGAACTGAACTCCGGTCTAGATGAGGGAAAGTTTAACCACTAAAAAACAAAACCTGTTTTGTTGCTTACAAGTAAAACTCCAGGATTTTTTTTTGCTAGGAAATAACTTAAAACCCCCTAACATTATATATATATTTTTATCAGAGACCCTAGAGCAGGGATATGCAATTAGCGGACCTCCAGCTATTGCAGAACTACAAGTCCCATGAGGCATATGAAGACTCCGACAGCCACAAGCATGACTAGAGGCAGAGGCATGATGGGACTTGTAGTTTTACAACAGCTGGAGGTCCGCTAATTGCATATCCCTGCCCTAGAGAATAACATGGCGGTTGTTGCAATATTTTATGTCACACAGTGCTTGCGCAGCGATCTTTCAAATGCAATTGTTTTTTGGAAAAATACACTTGAATTACAAAAAAAAAAAAGGAAAAAATAGTAAAGAAAGCCTATTTTTTGGGGTATTATGTCAAAGATGATGTTGCCTTACCCCGGGGGCACTGACAACCCACACTATGCTAAAAAATACTGGCTCCTAACTTTTTTAGCTGGCTCCTAGATTCAAAGCAAATTTGTCAAGCCCCGATTTATAAGATATTTCCAACAGATAGCATGTACATGGCAAAAATGACACCCCAAAATACATTCTGCTACTCCTCCGGAGTATGATACCACATGTGTGTGACTTTTACAAAGCCTGGCTACGTACAGAGACCCAACATGCAAGGAACACCGTCAGGTGTTTTAACCACTTCAATACTGGGCACTTAAACCCCCTTCCTTCCTACAAATTTTCAGCTTTCAGCGCTGTTGGAGTTTGAATGACAATTACGCGGTCTAGCAACACTGTACCCAAATGAAATTTTCATTATTTTTTTCACACAAATAGAGCTTTCTTTTGGTGGTATTTTATCACCTCTGGGTTTTTTATTTTTTGCGCTACAAATTAAAGACAGAACATTTTCAAAAACAATGCATTTTTCTTTGTTTCTGTTATAAAATTTTGCAAATAAGTAATTTCTCTTCATAAATTTTGACCAAAAATGATACTGCTACATTTCTTTGGTAAAAATAACCCAAATCAGGGTTTATTTGGTGATGGCGGACAGACAGATGTTTTGTGCACTGTGACAGATGTAACGGGGACAGGCAGATGTTTTGTGTATGGTGACAGATGTGACAGGGACATACAGATGTTTTGGGCACTGTGACAGATGTGATGGGGGACATACCGATGTTTTGGGGACTGTTTTATGGGGACACTGACATGTATGTGGACAGGGGTATCAGTGGTGCTTGGTGCACTGTGTGGGGGGCGATCTGTGAGAGCTCTCTGTATGAAATCATTTTCATACAGAGAGACTGTCACATAGCTGCAGCTTCCCCCCCCCCCCACTGAGCTCGGCGGGGGGGGGGGGAGAACTGACACAGAGACACTTATCTCTGTTTACATTGTGACGGCACCCATATCCCGATCTGTGCTCGGCTGGATCCTGTATTCATAATGATCACAGGATCGAGCCGCAGTGTGCCGCATGGCCGCGCTGCGAGCAACCGTTCTGAAGGACGTAAATGAATGTCCA
Source organism: Glandirana rugosa (assembly GCA_018402905.1). Classification (NCBI taxonomy): domain Eukaryota; kingdom Metazoa; phylum Chordata; class Amphibia; order Anura; family Ranidae; genus Glandirana; species Glandirana rugosa. The sequence continues at coordinate 205,866 of BLSH010068372.1, forward strand.
GTCAGAACGGTGGGGCTCCCACCCGGCCGTATATATACAGTGGCCTGGTGGGAGGTGGTTAAGGACACATAGCATGCACATAGAGAATTACACCCCTAAATACATTCTGCTGAGTAAAGGGTAAACAAGAATACCTGTGGTTTTAGTAGCGATGCTGTCCACAGGAGGATAGCACTGGTCCAGACAGCAGATACAGGCAGCAGGCAAGTATACTGTCCATATACAGTCCAAGGTCAGTGCAGGCAGAGATATTGTCAACAGTGCCATAATATTGGTCCTAGTAGTAGGCAGAAACATGGTCCATAGTCCAGGTAGCAGCAGAGGTGTGGTCAGTTCATGCAGCAGGCAGAGGCATGATGGCAGTAAGTCATACAGGCAGCAGGCAGAAGTAGGGCCTCAGTCAGGACAGAATGGGGACAGAGGTAGATGCTTCTTCCACCCAAAACTCTTTGAAGCCTCCCAGTTTCCAGACCCTAATCTGGGAGATAGAAAACAAAAAAAATAGTTTTCTTCATCCAGGAAAAACTATTCTGGAGCCCCTCACATATGTGAGACCCCTTTGTTGTCAATCCCACTACTCCAGTTGCAGGGTACAAGATCCGTCTAAGAGGCAGGCAAAAAACATGGTCAAACAGTCCAGGGTCAGTTCCAGATCAGACAGAGGTATTTACAAAAGTGGCAGGCAAAGGCATGGTTAAATAACAAGCCAGGGTCAGTTCAAGAGCAAGCAGTGGCAGAAGGGTTCAAACTGGAACAGGAACTGAGGATTAATAATCACTAGTAATTGACTAAAATGTGATAACGGCAGAAGCAGTCACCTATGCAGAGACCTGGTTGGGAAGGGCACTGGGCACAATAATAAGTGGTGTCTCTTCTAACTCCTTCACTGGAGCACACCCGGCATCTTTTCTGGAGTTTGTGGCCTGTTGGTCTGGGAGGTATTTTATTGAGGAAACGGTGCTCGCAGAGTCTGCGAGCGCATTGGATCCAATGCTCCACACATTTGATCTAATGTTTTTTGGTGGGCCAATCGGGTATAGAAGTTTGATATCCTCCTGCTAGCCAAGGAAAGGTTTGGGGTTTTCGGTGGAATTGCGGTATAGTACATAGGTGTTGTACATGGTCAAATGAAAAAAAATAGAGTACAACTTTTTTTTTATACCAGTGGTATGTTCTTCGGGTAGCAAGATAGGGTTCCATAGTTTTGGTCATTTAAGTAGACTCCTCCCATATACAAGTTGTACTCGTGGACACAGCTTGGTTTTCATATTAGGCCATTCCTTCTGGGGATCTCCACAAATGTATTATGTATTGACAACATATATACATCCCTTGTGTCCCTCCACTTCACAGCCAGAATTTCCTCATTCCGCAGACTTGCCATCTCTCCTGTTCTAAGCTTCATGTTGCAGAGACTTTGAGGAAAGCCCATCCTGTATGTTCTGACTGTGCCGCATGCTGGCGTACTCTTCCTGTGAAGGTTCCGGAACAGGGGTAAACTTGTATAAAAGTTATCGACATATAGGGGGTAGCCTTTCTCCAGGAGCGGGTAAATTAGTTCCCAAATTACTTTCTCGCTTGAGCCTGCATAGTCTGGGCAATTAGGGAGATGCAGCTGGGAGTCCTTCCCTTCGTACACTATAAAGGCGTAAACATGCCTCGTGGCTCTGTCACACAATTTATAGACTTTCACCCCATAGCGGGCTCTTTTACTGTGGATAAATTGTTTTATTCCCAGCCGGCCGCTAAATTTAACAAGAGATTCATCAATACATATGTGCTGGTCTGGTGTAAACAATTTGGGGAATACTTCAGAAAAATAATTGAGTATTGGGCGAATTTTATAAAGCCGGTCATAATTTGGGTAATTTTGGGGAGGGAACTGGGCATAATCATTGAAATGGAGAAATCTCATAATCATGAGATATCTTGTCCTGGGCATTATCATTGAAAAGACCGGCATGTGGTAGATGGGGTGGGTGGACCAATAGGAGCGCAGTTCATTTTTTTGTTAAGTCCCATTCAGAATGTGTGGCCCAAAAAAGTTTTGAATTCTTCCACCGGTACGTCTCTCCACTCAAAGGGATGGGCATAATAGGTTGGATTATTTTCGATGAATTGATGTGCATACAGGTTGCACTGCGCCACAATGGATGTTAGCATGTCCTCCGTGAAAACCAAATCAAAGAAATTGAGTGAGAAATTTTATGTGTCCACCTGAACTCCTGGCTGGGCAGTGAAAGGGGGAATCCTAGCTTTTCCTGAATTAGGAGGAAGCCACAAGGGGTGCTGAAGGGAATAGAGACGGCCGGCATGGGACCTAACCCTTTGGGGCTGAGTTGACACCCCACTGATACTTGGCCTTTCTTGCCGAGGTACAGCTTTGCTGGTGGATGGCTCTGGGGTGCTGGTGGATGGCACAGCGGTGCTGGTGGATGATATTGCCTCCTCACCCAACGAGTCTTTGTCTGGCAGGCGGACAATTTTCCTCGTCTGAGTCAATCAGTGATTCATTACTTGAGACTGGCTCATAGTTCACATCAGACTCCAATTCAGAGGAACCTGCAGGAAAGAGCTCCCCGTTGCTCTCGTCGGCCATAAGAATATTGTAGGCTTCCTCAGAAGAAAAAGATATTTTTGCCATTGTCGATGTGCAGCACTAATTGGCACTGATGACACTGATAACACTTAACACTTATGGCACTGATGACAGGTGGCACTGATGGCAGGTCAGGTGGGACTGATATGTCGCACTGATGACAGGTCAGGTGGGACTGGTGACACGTAACTGATGGCACTGATAGGTGGCACTGACATGTGGCACTGATGACACTTTGATGACACGTGACACTGATCGCACTGATTATACGTGGCACTGACAGGTGGCACTGATATGTGGCACTGGCAGATGGTGGCACTGTGACAAGTGGTGGGTAGCTTGACACCAGTGGGCACAGTGATGGGCAGTATGTGGGCATTGTAAATCGATCAGTAATGTTTTTCACTTACTGAAATACACCGCAGCACAGATCACTCAACGGTCAGTGTGAGAAGAGAAAGCCGGCAATGAGAGATGATCTCATATGTTTATATTTGAGATCATCGCTCATTGAACCCGCCGATCATGTGGTAAATGACCGCTGTGATTGGCCATTTTCCACAATCTGTGATTGGCTGTGTCCAAGGGACACGGCGATCACAGATCTTTCCCGCAGCGCGCCCGCAAAGGGGCGGAGGTCTCCTCGGCAATTCAGATCCGCACTATAGCCGTCTTTCGGGTATAGCGCGGATCTGTAGTGGTTAAACGGGCAGCAAACATCACAGCTCATATGATTTTTTCTATTTGGCACATTCCTACAGTATCTTTCTCAAAGTCTACACTCAAGAGAAGACTTTGCGAGAGCAAATACAGAGGGTTCACCACAAGGTGCAAAACCGTTCACAAGCCTGACGAATAGAAAAGCCAGATTAGACTTGGCCAAAAAACATCTAAAAAAAGCCAGACCAGTCCTAGAAAAGCATTTTTTGGACAGATGAAACTAAGATTAATCTGTACCTGAATGACAGAAAGAAAAAAAGTGCGGGGAAGGCTTGGAACAGCTCATGATCCAAAGCACACAGCACCATCTGTAAAACTTGCTGGAGGCAGTGTGTTGGCATGGGCATGCATGGGTTCCAGTGGCACTGAGTCATTGGTGATTATTGATGTGACAGAAGACAGAAGCAGCCGGATGAATTCTGCAGTGTTTAGAGATATTGTACTGTCAGCCCAGATTCAGTCAAATGCAGCAAAGTTGATTGGACGGTGCTTCACAGTGCAGATGGACAATGATCCAAAACGCACTGCAAAAGCAACCCAGGAGCTTTTGAAGGAAAAGCAGTGGGATATTTTGCAATGGCCGAGTCAGTCACCTTATCTCAACCCAATTGAGCATGCATTTCACATGCTGAAGGAAAACTAAAGGCAGAAAGACCCACAAACAAAAAAAAAAAAAACAACAACCAAAGACCGCTGCAGTTAGGGCCTAGCAAAGCATCAGAAAGGAGGAAACCCTGTCCTTAGTAATGTCCATGGATTGACTTCAGGCAGTCTTTGCCAGTAAAGGATTCTCAACAAAATATTAAAAATGAATATATTTATGAATTCTATTCATTTGTCAAATTACATTTGAGCCCCTGAAAATAAGGGGGGCGTTGTATAAACATGGTTGCAATTACTCAAATTTGTACTTTGTATTCACCGCTTCATGGAGTGTAAACACCACTGTATTTTTTTATCGCAATCATTACCCCCCTTTTTTTAGCTGGCATACAGGATTTGAAAACATGGGGGAAGTTCCTATTTGTGCATGAAGGCAGGTGATACAGGTGAAAGTGGGTCTCCTGTACACCTATACAATAGGCTATGGTCATGGGGCTTTAAATGAGGCGAGTCATGTAAATATTGTAAAAGTAAAAAATGAAAATAATAAAGTAGAATCAATTCATTTATTGTACAAACTACATAATATCTCAATGCATGATAACAGAGGTAAGGGTAACACGATAATAAGCTGACAATGGTAATGACTAAATGATTCCATACTGAAAATACAAGATGATATAAATGTAACAGTGAGTACATTGTTGATGTAAGCTGTAAAGCTGTAACTGTATGTTATTCAGAGTACTCTACGCGTTTCGAGGATCTGTCCTCTCGTCAGAAGTACCAAATATTGTAAATATGTCTAGAAATATAAATGATAAATAGATAAAAATTCTCTGTATGAAAGAGGGAAAATGGGGAGTCTCAACAAAGTCTAGGACTTACATGTCAGCTAAAGGAGTAGGAGATAGCTCAGCTGCTAAAAAGGAGACAAGGGTCGTCAAACGTAATGTCAACTCTGGGGCTGAGGCGGGAACAATCCACCCGGGCCAAGGGAGCAGCCAAGGACAGACCAGTGGTAAAATTAAATATAAATGAACAGATGGGGACACATCCAATCCACACCAAGCTGAAAAAAAATATATATGAGTATTTAGAATGGTATATCCATAGAGATATGTGAGTGAGTATAAATCAAGGTTGGAGAGAGGTGCAGTAAGTTGCGGGATGTGCCCCTAGGAAACACGTGGGGTCAAGAGAAAATAGAACCAAAAATGGTGCACAGGGATAAGACCACTACCAACCCCAACCAAGAAGAAGATAAGGAAAGGTGAAATAAACACACCAACGACCTCAACAATGAGTGTGGTGAGTTGATGCACAGATGGCAAGTGGGTGGAAGACAAGTGGGTGAAAACACACACAAGTGGGGCTGCAAAAAAGTTCTTACATGAGTGCTGGTGGAGATAGATTGGTGTAAGCATGTCTCTGCCGTGTGCCGATCAGGAAAAGTGCAGCTATGGTCAGCCTTGATTGTACACATAAAACGTCACTTTTATGGGTATTAGTTTCCTTTCATAGTGAGGTTTGTTTAGCGGGGTGATTTAAGCCCCTTGCGTTGATAGACAGAAAGTTAATCCCCATTTTGTCAGAAGAGGATGTGTGTTCAAGGAGTTACTCAGACGAAGTAGATTTCAAGATTGTGTAGTCCTGGTGCGACCTCTAGTGGACAGTTCCTGATGCGCTGGTTATGTTGTTCACTGCCTGTGCTGTTGACTCTTGGGAGATGTGTAGTAAAAACATTTAGCAGGAGCGAGAGAAATAAAACAAAAACGAAAAAAAAAAAAAACGTTAATAGTAATAACTTGATAAGGTGAACTAAAAGAAGGGTCTGGATGACTAGAGTGCAGTTTTGTACTGCTCAGATTGTGGGGGTATTACAATGGTAGTAATGTTCCAGTTGGCAGGGGGCATATCGTGGATACAGAATAAACATTAACTTGTAATGGGTGAACTTTGAGATCTTTACAAATTAAATTTCAATTTTGGTGAGACTTATATGCGTCTTCAAGTGTCATCTTGGTGGGGAAGATTCTCCTGAGATCCCCCTATTCCGTTCGATTGCCATCCCTTTGGGCTCGATGGAGGAGTTTGGACGGGAATAATATCCCAGGTTTTCAGCAATTTCAGGCCACTTCAGTGACCACTTAGGAGCTACCCTTCCATTGTATTGAGAGCTTAGTGGGAAATTTCCACTGATATGGAATATAGTTGTTTCATAATGTCTTAGGAACAGTGTTCAGGTTCTTCCGTAGTTGCATAGTATATTGGGAGAAATCCATGAACAGTTGTAGATTATCGTAAGGTTCAGGTAGGCTTCTCATTTTGCGTGACGTTTGCATTATTTGCTCTTTAAAATGATAGAAATGCATCCTTAGGATAACATCTCGAGGGACATGGGCTGAAATAAAAGACGGTTTTGGGAGTTGATAGATTCGATCAATTATAAGATCGGCATGGAGGAGAACACTTCCTCGGCGTAGGCCTTTAGCTCTGAGTTGCTGACTGATTCAGGAATGCCTCTGATTTTGATGTTATTTCTTCTGCTTCTATCCTCCAAATTTGTCAGCTTTTCTTTAACTCACAAATGGTTTGAATCCTGTGTCTCATGTGCGTCCACCAAATCATTGATTGTGTCAGCAAATTCTGCCATTTTAGTTTCTACATGTGAGACTCTGTTCTCTACTGCTGATAGTTCAGTGCCAAATCTCTGCATGCATGACAGCATGTCTGCATTAGGTGTGCTGCTAAGGGACACTAACATGCCTTTTAGGGTAGTGTCAAGCACTGGCTGATTGTTAGTGGGGAATGCAGTTAGTCTGGTAGTTCTCTAGCGTCATCCTGGGAGTCATATATAGGGCTCACCTCATGATGTAATTGTTCACGCAGCTTGAATCTGGCTTTTTCCGGGCTGCCAGACATGGGACTTGCTGAATAGGCTACAGCCTGTTTGCGTTGGTGATAGTAATGATCGTTGGTCCGTCTGTCCCGCTCTGCAGGAGGCCGCGCGTGTGGCGTGGTGAAGGAGCCGGCGCCATCTTAGTTATGTTTCTGCTGCACCTGGTTGAAAAAGGTTGTCAGCTTTTTCGACTTGTGTGTGTCCTTTCTCTTGCGGGACATGTTGCGCTGGGTTCCTGGGCTGTACCTCTGATAGATGGAGATATTTTTGTGCCCTGGAGGTGCCTCCGTCGCTGCTGATCCGCCGTTGGGTTTTGGAGCTCTGCAGTCAGCCGTCCATCTCTGCCGGCCACTAGCCACGCCCCCCCTGAACTTTCTATTTAAAGTGCTATTAAACCCACAACCATAAAATCAATCTGTATATGCAGTAAAGCATGCTTGTTATACTCACTGTGGAACCTAAGGTGTTAATCATCTGCATTGTCTAAAAAAGGCTGTTTGATCCTGTCTTCTCTGTTCCTCTCCTTCTTTTACTTTTCCAAATTCATCTCCTGATAAAAACAGAGCCTTGGGGACATTCTGCACATGCTCAGTTTGGTGTGTATTGCTAGAGTTTTTTTTTTTTTTTTCGGAGGTTGCATGTCACAAGACTGCTAATATACTACTGATGAGAAAATGTATTTAGCAGTTTATATTTGCTAAAACAATTGCATTTCCATGTCCTGTGTACTGTGGGAGACCAGATATAGTGAATGCAGGGTCCTGGGTTTAGTAACACTTTAGGTCATTATTTTCACTTCCTGTTTGCCAGATTGTGCTCTTCTCCAGCCAGAATCTTGCTCCTGCTGCCTTGCGCAACTTCATTACCATTCTTTACCGACCTTTGGCATGTTCCTTGACTAGGCTTCCACTTGACCACAAACTGCAACTTGTTCCTCAAATACTCTTCTGATGACCCCAATCTGCAACCTTATTATTGACCTTTGGCCTGTTTGACTATACTTCTTCTTGATCCCTTCCTGCTACAGCTGTTACCACACCCCAGCTTCCTCAACTCCTAGTGGAGTGATCCTAAGGACTGGCACTAGCACTCAGCGAAGCCCATATTCACCATCAGGAGCTCTGGTGAAGAACGGTTAGTGCCTAGATCCCACGCCTTGGGTGAGCCTACATCATCCGCCAGGGGAATCGGCTTGTGAATTTATTCTGCTGGTTCTGTGTTATCCTTTATACTGCTATAGTCACTGGCCTCTGAGCCTGACCCTGATCATGACAGCCAGCCAGGGATTCTAACACCTTGAGCTGTGTTTTCCTGCAGTTGCTATGGTTGCTCACCACTCTATTTTAACTACTTTGGGGCATCCCACAGTTTATACAGTCAGGTCCATAAATATTAGGACATTGACACAATTCTAATCTTTTTGGCTCTATACACCACCACAATGGATTTGAAATGAAACGAACAAGATGTGCTTTAACTGCGGATTTTAATTCCGATTTTCAGACGTCAATTTCGTGTAGAACAAGCAAAGTAAAGTTTAGGTAACACCACCACATATCTCGGT
>BLSH010068372.1:219818-234396 GCA_018402905.1 Glandirana rugosa
CATATGATTGGCTATGGCCGGGGTTCCTCGGTGGTCGCGCAGGCACCGCTGGCGGTTGCCTAGAGAACAAGACGTGTGCTTCCAGAGCTGGAACACTAACTTGGACCTGCGGTACTCCAGATGGAGACCACACTGGGTGAACGTCGTTTAGACCGCTTTGTGGAGGCCTACGTCCCTGGTAACAGCTCAGGAAGCTCGACTTCCGATAAATGTGTTGGAACTGAGAGCAATCAGGCTTTGCTTGTCCCGTTGGTCGACGAGGTTGCATGGCCTCCCTGTCCGGGTTCAGTCGGACAATGCCACAGCTGTGGCATATGTGAACCATCAAGGAGGGACAAGAAGTTCCGCGGCAGCTGCTGAGGCTGCTCTGATTCTCCGCGGGGCGGAACAACACGTTCCGGCGCTCCGCAATTTACATTCCGGGAGTGGAGAACTGGCAGGCGGACTTTCTCAGTTGCCAGACACTGGACCAGGGGTAATGGTCCCTGCATCCGGAGGTGTTTCGCCAGATTTGCTGCAAGTGGGTCACACCAGAGGTAGACCTCATGGCGTCCAGGTTCAATCACAAGGTCGAGACCTTCGTGTGCAGAACAAGAGATCCGTTGGCGGTCGCCACGGACGCGCTGGTGGCTCCTTGGGGCCGGTATCGGTTAGTATACCTCTTACCTTCCCTGAAGCTGTTGCCTCGGGTTCTGCGCAGGATAGCTGCGGAGGGTATTCCGACAATCCTGGTCGCTCCCGATTGGCCTCGGCGCACTTGGTACGCCGATCTGGTTCGGATGGTGGCGGACGCTTCTTGGCGGCTTCCGCTTCGCGAAGACCTGCTGTCCCAAGGTCCCATCTTGCACCCTGCTTTACCCTTGCTGGCTTTGACGGCTTGGCTATTGAGGCCCAGGTATTAAGGAATCGGGGAGTCGCTGAATCTATAATCCCTACTATGCTTAAGATTTATCACAGGACCTGGAAGGCCTATTTTGCATGGTGCGAAGCGGGGGGTTGGAACCCTCGCTTTTATTTGGTGTCCAGGGTGCTGACTTTTCTGCAACAGGGACTGGACAAGAGCCTGGCATTGAGTACGCTCAAGGGCCAGATTTCGGCCTTTGCGGTCCTTTTTCAGAGACATTTGGCTTCCCATTCGCTGATCCGCACATTTGTACAGGGTGTACGTCATGTGGCTCCCCAGTTTCGGCCGCCTCTGGCGCCGTGGGATTTGAATCTGGTGCTCTCTGTTTTACAGAAACCACCGTATGAGAAGATTAGGGACATTCCCTTGTCCCTTTTGTCGCAGAATGTTGCCTTCCTAGTGGCTGTCACATCCGCGCGGCGGGTGTCGGAATTGGTTGCCTTGTCCTGCAAGTCACCGTACTTGATTCTCTTCCGAAGGTGTTCTCTTCTTTTCATTTGAATGAAGATATTGTCCTTCCTTCATTATGTCCTCACCCAAAACATCCTAAGGAAATTGAGTTACACTCTTTGGATGTGGTGAGGGCCCTGCGGGTTTATTTGAGTGCTACAGCTTCCTTTCGGAAGTCTGACTCGTTTGTGTTACCCGGGGGCTCCAAATAGGGTTCGGCAGCCTCGTCGGCTACCATTTCCCGTTGAATTAGACAGACCGTGACCCATGCGTATGAGCTTCGGGGCAAGGTTCCCCCTTTTCCGGTCACGGCTCATTCCACCAGGTCAGTCAGTACCTCCTGGGCGTTCAGACACCAGGCTTCGGTGTCTCAGGTGTGCAAAGCGGCCACTTGGGCCTCAGTGCACACGTTTACTAAGTTTTACAAAACTGATGTTTCAGCATCGGTGGATGCTGTTTTTGGCCGCAAAGTTTTGCGAGCAGCGGTGTGAGTGCGCCTGGCGCTCCCTGAGAGGGTTCTGTTGGGTACAGTTGTTGTTGTTTGCCCACCCCTCTAGTTTTTGGCACTGCTTTGGGACGTCCCCACGTGTCAATTAAGAAACAAACCAACCCTGAGTTTGAACTATTTACGCCAACATCCATCTCATTTATGAATAAATTTAACAGAATTGGTCCCAGGATAGAATCTTGGTGTACCCCACTTACTTTAAAGTGATAGTTAAGCCACAATCTCATCTTTATATCATCCCCGCTGTCAGATAAAAAGCTGCATCCTAGTGCCTGTTATTAATTTTTTAAAAAAAGCCTTTTTCTACTTGTTTCAACAGTGTCTTCAAGCTATAACATGACTCCAGGCTCTCAGCTCTCCTTGTCTGATATCTCCAGTGGGCGGGACTGAGATTCCCCTGCTGACGTCGCCAGGGAGGAGGTAAGGAGGGGAGCAAAGAGCCTGGAGTCTTGTGATTGCTGGAAGACACTGTTAAAACAGGTGGAAATCAGCTTTTTTTTTTTATAGAGCACAGGCACTAGGACACAGCTTTTTATCTGACAGAGGGCATGGCATACAGATCAGTTAGTTTTGAAGCAGTGGGTAGTGGAGCAGTTTAGCTATAGTGAGAGATGACAGAGGCACGTACATTGACAACGGTGTCAGGCTCAGCAGCCCTGATATGTCGTGGTCAAAGTACAGGGGAAAAGTAGAAACTGGCAGGATCAGCCAGGTATTTCAGGCAATACAGGGGGCCAAATGACACAGCACAAGCTCTGTGCTGTAGAATATGCTTAAAAGGAACAGGATCTTTATTTTTTTTTTATGGTTAACAACTGCTTTAACAGACCATTCAGAGTACTCGCTATTTATCACTACCCTTTGTATGTGCCCCTGTAACCAGCTTTCTATCTAGGTACATACCCTATGGTCCATACCAGCAGACCTCAATTTGTAAATTAAAGTGATTTAAAGTCTAGCTTTTTTTTCTCTAAAAATAACAAACATACTTCCTGCCCTGTGCAGTGGTTTTGCACAGAGCAGCCCAGATCCTCCTCTTCTCAGGTCCCTCTTCGACTCTCCTGGCCCCTCCCTCCTGTCGAGTGCCCCCACAGAAAGTAGCTTACTATGGGGGCACCAGAGTCGAGTCACAGCTCCCTGTGTCCATTCAGGCACGGAGCATAGAATGCATTAAGATAATAAAAAAGCTTCTGACTTTACAACCACTTTGTTTATGGAGAGCTGTATTGAATGCTTTTGCCAAATCCAGATACACCACATCCACAGACTTAGACTTTCCTTTATCTAGATGGCAGCTCCCTTCGTAGAATGTTAACAGAATGTACTAGCGGGGGAGGGTGATTTCCAGATGGAGCTGTGAGGACGTGTTCCTGAAGAGCTCCGTGGCCGGCATCCGATTTAAGCCACTTTTGCACCATCTATAGCGCACCGCCGACCGACATGAATATGGGTAAACGTACCGGAAAGTCCCTGATGCTGAAGAACCCGTCAAGCTCCATTAAACGCTTCTTGGCTGCGGAACCCGACGACTCCATGGAGGGAGACTGCTTAGGCTGCTCGCCGCACAGCAGTGGCTCCTCCCCTCGCTCCAGGCCTGCGCCCAGACGGCAATCCACGGCTTCTTCTGTATGCTCGGACGGCGCAAGGTCCCCTACACCACACGCGGCTGTGGCAGCTCTGTTGAATGGACTCCCCACTAAGTCTGAGTTGGCGTCTATGCTCCATAGTTTGGAGAAATTATTAAGAAGGAGGTTTCCTCGGTCCGGTCAGATCTCTCTCAAGTGCTCCTCCGAGTAGAGGAATCCGAGCAGAGGCTCGTTTGCCACGTGGCAGCCATTCAGCCCGGCAAGCGACCATGCACAACCTAACCATTACCCACAGAATGGCCCTCTATGAAATGGAAGACCTTAAAAACCGCAACAGACGGAACAATATACGGATTAGAGGCCTCCCTGAGGCCACCAAAGATGAAGATCTACAGGCCTTAAACCGCTGCATTTTGATCACGCTGTTGGGCAATATGGCTGACTACCCACTAAAATTAGACCGGGTCCACTGCGCATTACGCTCAAGGAACCTCACATAAGACACACCGCGAAACGTCATCTGCAGATTGCACTACTATGAGGAAAAATAACTTATGAAAAAAGTCAGTGACGCTACCTCCCTTGACTTCGATGGGGCGACACTTCCCTTCTTTCCGGACCTCGCTAAGGAAACACTGGACCGCTGTCGGGCCCTCAAACCCCTCACTGAAAAGTTGAGAGAGAACGGCATCAATTACCGCTGGGGTTTCCCTGCATGTCTCATAGCCAACCGTGACGGGAAAAACCACGGTCCTGCGATTTCCAGAAGAACTGGATCGGTTCTGCATGGACATTAATATCTCACCACTGGAGCTCCCAGGCTGGAATGGCAGCATCCCCATACTCTCGGCAGTGCAGGAGGAGCAGTGGCAGAATTTCTACAGACAACGCCATTCTGCCATACCAGGGTCTACTTCTTAACCAGCCAGCTATCCCCTTGGTCAGATAAGTATTGTTTTTCTTTTTGGCATACCGGATCACAGGCATTATACAGGCATTATATGACTCCCTTTGTCTGGCCCTATTCGACCCCATCACCTCTCTGAACCTCTTCCCCCTCACAGACAAACCTTGTCCATCACTACTCTTCCAATGGAAGCCCTTGGGAGTGGAGTATGATGGGCTTACTATTCTAGGGCTCCCCATACTCTTTTTGTCTGTTCAAACCCTGCAGCCACAAGGAACACTGACTATGTTCCTCTTTACTCTGATTTGTTGCACACTGTTATATGCATAGTATGCCTAGTTGTGAATAGATGTTAATACTTATTACCAATGTTTATTTTGTTCTAGTGGGTGACCGGCCCGAGGCACATGGAGGGCAGCCGTCTTGACCATGGGTACGCTTCATGCCCTCCCCCTCACCTATTTGACAGGGTGCAGTGTGGTCTCCATGTCCCCCGGCCCTGCCTCTGGGGGGCCCTGCGGCACTGAGGATCATGCTGTCTCTCCCGCAGGTTCACTGCACTACGACTAACCCAATGTGTTGTTTACCTTTTTCTCTCTTCTTTCTCAGCCTTCTCTCACCCCTTTTTTCCCCACTTTATTCCCTCTATCCAGGTTCTCCTGTCCCTGTCTCCACAACTATTCAGGTTGACGGACTTGTGTGCAATGTCTCTTGCTCCAATCCGATGGCAATGACTCGGGTAATATCCCTCAACACCAGAGGGCTCTGTCCCCCTAGCAAGCGGCATAGCCTTTATAGAGAGCTTAAGCGCTTAAGGTGTGATGTCATATTCCTACAAGAGACCCATATCACACACAACACCAATGTAAAACTCTTCTCTCCCATTTACCCTACTTGGTATTATAGTCTATCAGACGTCAAAAAAATCTAAAGGTGTTGCCATCGGATTGCACCAGGACTCATCTTTTACCTTTAATGATATGTTGGCTCAAGACTTAGGGTAGATATCGATTTGTGAACAGCAGTCTGGGCAGTATGCCATGCACCCGTGCCTCAATTTATGCTCCAAATCACGATCAGGCGACCCTTATTGCAAACACACTTGCCAAACAAAGACTTTGCCAGGGGGTGTATTATACTTGATGGAGATATCAACGTCCCACTTGAACCTAAGCTAGATACCTCACAAGGCACATCTCATCTCCCCCATAAACCATTGTCCTTCATACACAAGAAACTCCAAGACGCACAGCTTATGGACTCTTGGAGGATGGCACACCCACTGGCAAAGGATTATACACTCACTCATTTAGATTTAATGTCCCACTCTAAATCGAAACCTCAACTATCTCAGATCACGCACATCTGTCCCTCAAATTAACTATCCTGTCGGTACCACTAATTGGAAACTAAACAAATACCTCCTTATAGATGAACTGGGCAAAAAGGGGATTGGCGATGATCTGGCTCTCTACTTTAAGGATAATAAATCTCAAGAGATTTCTCCGGGCACCCTCTGGGAGGCCCACAAGGCTTACATCAGTGGGTGTCTCATCGTGCTGGGCGCCAGGGAAAAAAAAGGGAGAGGGGCCTCCGCAATCTCAATTACTTCGCAACATCATGGAATTATAAAAGAATCATAAAATTAACCATTCCCTACCCCTGTTCCATTTTCTGACCGTCATATGAGAGGAATTAAAAGGGCAGTTCCATCGGGAACAAAAATCAAAATACAGGTTGCTCTCTCCACATATTTATGACTGGGGTAATAAACCAAGCAAATATCTAGCCCGTTTGCTTCGGAAAAAAAAATCATCCTCTTTCATATCAAAAATCAAAACCACCCTCAGACACTCTTGTTAATAAACTAAACGCATAGCAGCAGAATTTCACGCATTCTATAAAAAATTGTACCATGTTCATCGTTCCATTGCAGATACAGCGCAGAGAGACTATTTAATTTGTGAATACTTGACTAATGTGGATCTACCCAAACTCCCATCTTCATTCTTAAATGCCCTGGAAGCCAAGCTCACCCTCTCAGAACTTAAAATATCCCTAAAAATTAAGGCTACCGGTAAGTCTCCAGGGCCAGATGGCCTGACCGTAGCTTACTATCGAACCTATTCAGACACACTGCCTAACACACCTGTTGCAGTATGCCAATTCAATTTCTGAGGGTGGGACACTGAGACCAGAAACGCTTCACGCACATATTACAATTCTCCCCAAACCGGGGAAAGACCCCAGCCTATGCGGGAGCTACAGGCCAATTGTTAAATATCAAAACTCTATGCTAAAGTATTGTCAAACCGGCTCCTGCCCCTGCTCCCTCAATGGGTATCAAACGACCAGACGGGCTTTGTCCCCGGGAGAGAGGCCCGGTATAACTCCCTGAGACCATATGACTAACATCCTATGTGCGTTCGCTGTCCCAGCCCACCCTGCTATTGTCTACGGATGCTGAAAAAGCTTCGACAGGGTGGACTGGGACTACTTGCTGGCGACACTTTTTTCCCTGGGTCTCGGACCCAAAATATTACAAAGGATTTCGGCCTTAAACAACAACCCTACAGCGCAACTTACAATTAACGGTACGTTAAGTGATTATTTTACACTACACAATGGGACTCGCCAGGGTTGCCCTCTGTCCCCTATATTATTTGCCCTCTCCCTAGAACCTTTCTTACGGACTATTCAACAAAACCTTAACATACATGGCATAAAACTAGGCCCTCATAAATACACATTTAATGGCAGCTTTCAAAACATATGGTGAAATCTCATTTTAAAATCAACCTCTCCAAGTCTGAAATCCTGAATATATCTCTATCACCAAAATCAGTGTAATGCCTTAAACCTTCCCTCCCCTTCGCGTGGCAAACACAATCCTTGAAATATCTTGGCATCTCCCTCACTCCTAAGCCAGAGTCGTCGTTCAGAACCAATTATATCCCCGTTTTAAACTCGATACGCAGAGATCTTCACAGTTGGAGTCATCTAGCTCAGTCCTGGATGGTGAGAATCCGTGTTGTAAAAATGAACCTACTGCCCAGACTGCTGTTTCAGTTCCAAATGATTCCATTTCAGGTTCCTCACGGGTTCTTCAGTACCACCACATCTCTATTGTGCAAATATGTCTGGAACTGTAAAAGACCCAGACTTTCCCGGAGATGCCTGTATAGACTTAAAGCAGAAGGTCTTGCCTTACCAGATCATATTACCTGGCTACTATCTTATCCAGAATATCGGATTGGAAACACCATAAAGAAAACAAACTTTGGGTACAAGTGGAATGCGACCTAAGTGGCAGAGACCTATATACACAAATCTGGATCCCCCATAAATTTCGGAACATTTTTGGACACGGCTTCCCAATTAACTAAAGCAACTCTCAATTTGGGATGCAATCTGCAAATCACAAAAATGGCTCCCTAACTCGGCATTGATGCCTCTGACGGGACACGCCTACTTCCCACCGGGGAATGATAACCCTCACTTTTGTACCTGGTCTGCACAATCACCAGTTCTCCTCCACCAGGTTATCTCCTCTCAGGGCGTGATCCCATTAACATCCCTGCAAAAAGTAGACCCAATAACACATATGGACAGGTGGAGACACCACCAACTCTCCCAATTCGTAAAATCGATGCCAGGACCTTTACTATCGTTCGCTGATCTCACACCTATGGAATTTGTACTAGCGAACACTCAACCCCCTTGGAGATGTAATTCGCTTTTCTACCGATCTCTCCTTTCTTTGCACTCTAAGAGCTGGTCGATGTTCCTATCCAACTGGGAAAATGACTTGAACCAACCCCTTATCGATGAAAAACGCTCTGCTATATTACAACTAACTCATGCCTCATCTATCTCCTCCAAGATAGCGGAAACAAACTTCAAACTATTAACCAGATGGCATTATTCTCCAGATGTTTTATACAGAATTTACCCTGAGATTTGAAGCTCCTGCTAGAGGGGGTGCGGTGAAAAGGCTACTCATTTTCAAATTTGGTGGTCCTGCCCACTCATTCGCCCTTACTGGTCAAAGGTGTACTACATTGGATTGAAATCATTCAGGGGTCGGTGGTAACTAATTATCCATGGGTTGTTCTGTTCCATTGTACAAGCGAGCCAGTGGGCAGATACAAAAAATCTGTTACTCCACACCACCTTAATGCAGCAAAATCCCTCATTCCCAAATACTGGAAACAAGCCACCATCCTAACCATAGTAGAGTGGCTGAAAGGCGTAGATTATATCTGCCATATGGAAGACATCACACATGACTTCCGTGGTAAAATCTCCACCTCAAACAAAATCTGGGCATGTTGGCTCGCTTTCACCCACTCAAGTGCATACTCAGAACTCATCACGCAAGGAATAAATACATAGGCCACATCTCACTATCACTCGTTGCGCTGGAGGCAGGGACACCCCCCACTTTCCACCCCTCTCTCTTACCCCCATCTCTCTTACCCCCTCTCTCTCTCTTACCCCCCCCCCTCTCTCTCTCTTACCCCCCCTCTCTCTTACTTTAATTTTTTCTTGGTTATACTTTTCTTATATGCTTATACGCATTTCTTTGCATGTACTGTAATGGTCCATATTTGCTGAAGTTATAAATTTGACCCAGCCCCCTTCCTGGTTCACGGGAACGCCACATTTGGCCCTCTGACAGTCTAGGAAGGGAGTGGGCTCCTTGCTAATGTGATTATCTCCACTAATATGTACATAAACGCAACTTATTCTGATGTGAAATTGTAAATTGTATGTTAAATACTTTTTCCTCAAAAATGTATTAAAAAAAAAAAAAAAAAACTGTTCTAGCAAGAATTACTTTTCATAAATCCATGCTGATTACTACTAATTATACGGGTTTCATCAGCAAATTCTTGGATATAGTCCCTTATCATCCCCTCTAATAGTTTACATATTATCATTGTTTGAGTGACTGGCCTGTAGTTTCCACGTATATATCTCTGCCCTATTTTAAATATTGGCTTTTCGCTAATCAGTATTCCAGTCAGTAAGCTGTCCATAAAAAAGAAACTGTGTTTTTCAGTGGACAATGAAGTACACTGGATTTTGGTCACTACCATAAGATCCCTTCCTTGTAGTGAAAAATCACTTTCCACCTCGTCTTCTATGTTGCCATGCTTTTTCTACTGCTTTTACAACTGAGCAGGGTGGTTAGACAAAAGATTCCAAAGAGCTTGCTTTTGCATTTGTGCCTAGTATCCAATCTCCTGCTGGCGGCAGCTGAATGAATCCCTGGTTCAGAAATACAAAATGCTGTGTCAGTTGATGGATTCAGAGAAAGGGACTTTAGAGTTAGTACAGGAATCCGATTTTTTTTTTTTTTTGGTTCCCTCCAGTCTGGTTTTGTTGAGCCTGGCACCTCATTTTGGAGTTATTTTCTTATTGCGCTTGCTACTCAGTCGTTCTGGCAATTGTAGAGTTTGGCCACTAAAAGGTGCTTTCCTCAGCTAATCCTGCCTTCCCCAGCTGGCTGAACATGGGTCAGTTTTTCCCGAAAAGCCAGGACTACCCCCCCCCCCCACGCTGTCAGAATACACTGATCAGCACTGCAGCCCATTGGCTGCCTTCACTGATTGAATGCTGGGTTTCCAAGAGAACCATTCAACAGAAGCTGGTCTAACAATCGGCTGCTGCTGAATATAGAGCTCTACACGGATCGAAATGGGCCAGTTACTGCCAAGCCGGACACATTTTGATCCATGTATGACCAGCTTTAGTTGCTGTTTAATCCCATAATAACCCCAGTTCCCATAATTTCATTAGTTATCAGCTCTGTCCCTATTGAACTTAGAAGAATGATGTAGTTTGTCAATTTAAGTGCATATTTGTTCACGCATTCATTTTTATTTTGACTGAACAATTGCCATTTTTTTCATATTGAAGTGCTTTTTTTGTAATTGTATATTTTAGTTTTTCAAGGTACATGCGGTCCCCTAGTTACAAACATCCGACTTTGAATGACTCCTACTTACAAACAGAGGGAGACAACAGGCAGTAAGAAGAAATCTTCCCCTAGATAGGGAAATTCACTCCTGTAAGAGTTATTATGGGGAAAATGTGTCTCCACTGATGCTTTATCACCAAGGCTTGTTTCCACAACAACCCAAAATTTTCAAAATCCAATTATTAGGAAATGAGGCAAAATCTGCTGAACAGGAACATAGCAAAACAAACATTACGGGGGTGTTAACCTTCCCCTATGCTATCCAAAAAGCTTAAAAATAGTATTTTTAGGCTGAAGCTGCACTTAAAAAAACGTACCTGTTCCGACTTACAAACAAATTCAACTTAAGAACAAACCTACAGTCCCTATCTAGTTTGTAACCCGGGGACCACCTGTAGTACAAATATCAATCAAAGATACACATCTGAGAAACATAGGAGTACAGATGGGAAAAACACGCAACAGTACATTTCAGTAT
Source organism: Glandirana rugosa (assembly GCA_018402905.1). Classification (NCBI taxonomy): domain Eukaryota; kingdom Metazoa; phylum Chordata; class Amphibia; order Anura; family Ranidae; genus Glandirana; species Glandirana rugosa. The sequence goes on from BLSH010068372.1 coordinate 230,638, forward strand.
ATCTTAAGTTTACAGAATAAGAAAAAAAAAAACAAAAGAAAACATTAGGTTAAAATTGACTTTTTAATCTTATAGAACCTTTTATGTATGTAAAGGAATTTCCTTTCTTATCGGCTATGGCTCGACCAGCTAGTTAAGGGGGTGAGGCAATATATCAGGTGATATCACCTGTAGAACATATCAAAAGGAGTAATAGGGGTTACATAAAGATGGAGGGGGGGGGGGGCATACACCATGGGATCTGGCACTGCAGTTGTTAGAGTAAAAATAAAAAGAATCCATAAGATTGGCTTTACTGGGAGGATATATATTCTTCTGAAGTGTGGGAAGTTGCTTCTGGATTATACCTGGAGCTATCGCACAAATCCCAAACTTTTAAAAAGTTGGGTAAGGTACAGGGGCGGACTGACCCATCGGGCACTCGGGTGCCGCCCAAGGACACAAGGCCATTGGGGGCCCCATGAGAGGCTCTGCAACATAGTCTGGGATGGGAATTGGTTGTAATAACACCTCTCACAGCGCGCTTCGCCCCGCTGGACCCTCCACCCCTGATGCTTGTACATGACATTACCTGGGATGCACAAGGAGGAGGGGCCGGCGGGGAGCAGCGTGCTGTGAGAGGTGTTATTACAGCCATCGGGTGAGGCAGGGGAGGCAGCCATCCAGTGCAGATAAGGCAGGGGGTCCCACACTCAGCAATCGTCCTCTGTGGTAGCCGACCCCTCCGCTGATAGGCTGCACACCACATGAGCTACGTCTCACTCTGTCCCCGGAGTCCCCTTCTGTCCTTGTTGCACTGTGCCCCTCTGTCCCTGGCGTCGTCCTTGGTGTCCCCCTCAGTCCCTGGTATCCCTCTGTCCTCATTGCACTGTGTCCCTCTGTCCCTGGCGTTCCCCTTTGTCCTCGTTGCACTGCGCCCCTCTGTTCCTGGCGCCCCCCTCTGTCTTTGCATTGCGCCCCTCAGTCCCTGGTATCCCCCTCTGTCCTCGTTGCACTGCGCCCCTCTGTCCTCATTGCACTGCGCCCCTCTGTCCCTGGCATCCCCCTCTGACCTCGTTGCACTGCACCCCTCTGTCCCTGACGTCCCCCTCTGTCCTCGTTGCACTGCACCCCTCTGTCCCTGACGTCCCCCTCTGTCCTCGTTGCACTGCACCCCTCTGTCCCTTACGTCCCCCTCTGTCCTTGATGAACTGCACCCCTCTGTCCCTGGCATCCCCTTCTTTCCCTGGCATCCCCCTCTGTCCTCGTTGCACTGCACCCTCTCTTCCTGGTGTCCCCCTCTTTCCTCGTTTCACTGCACTCCTCTGTCCCTTGCGTTCCCCTCTGTTCTCATTGCACTGCACCCCTCTGTCCCTGACATCCCCTTCTTTCCCTGGCATCCCCCTCTGTCCTCATTGCACTCCGCCCCTCTGTCCCTGGCGTTTCCCTCTGTCCCTTGCTACCCCCTCTGTCCCTGGTATCCCCCTCTGTCCCTGGCATCCCCCTCTGTCCCTGGCATCCCCCTCTGTCCCTGGCACCCCCCTCTGTCCTTGTTGCACTGCACCCCTCCGTCCCTGGCATCCCCCTCCATCCCTGGCATCCCCCTCCGTCCCTGGCATCCCCCTCTGTCCCCGTTGCACTGCGTTCCTCTGTCCATGACGTCGTCCTCTGTCCCTTGTGTCCCCCTCTGTCTTCGTTGCACTGCGCCCCTCTGTCCCTGGCATCCCCCTCGGTCCTCGGCATCCCCCTCTGTCCTCTTTGCACTGCACCCCTCTGTCCCTGGTGTCCCCCTCTGTCCCTGGTGTCCCCCTCTGTCCTCTTTGCACTTCACCCCTCTGTCTCTGGCTTCACCCCCTGTCCCTTACGTCCCCCTCTGTCCTCGTTGCACTAATAATAAGTTGGGGACCCCTAGACCACCTTTATCCTGGGCTCTAAAGAGAACTTGCCTTAGACAGGCGATGTCCAGACCCTCCACCAACTAAAACTAATGATTTTGGATTGCAGGCGCCATAAATGATCTTTGACTATTGGGATGGGTAAGGCTCTAAAAAATTAAATACATAAGGGATGCCAGGGAGTGTTCATTAAATACTGCCCATATGAAATACATTTTATTAGTGCTCGAGGGTGAGCATTATTTGCTCCTAAAACAGTGTTAGCCACTGTCTCTTTCCTAAAGAGTGAAGTAGGCAATCTCCCATCTCGCTCCCTTGATATTAATATCCAAGGAATAATTTTTTATTATTATTTATTAACCATATAAGTGAATGTGAGATTGAAATAATTTTCACCCAACAGTTGTAAAAAAACTTGATTTCTCTTACGTTCATTGACAGACACAGGCGCAGCCTCTTATTCATGACACGTGGATTATGCACCTTTTTAGTAGACTAGGCAGAACAAAAGTTCAGACAGACAAGGCTGGCCCCTCCCAGGGGGCCGTCCTCACTCAGTGTATAACCCCTCCACCCTACAAGGCACGCCAGTCTTTCTGCCTAGTGCAAGGAGTTAGACCTGGTTCCCTGCTGGGATCTGCGGGTCCCTAATTGTTTTCTTTTTTTTTTCTCTTTTGATCAAGCCTTCTGATTTAGACTACAATCAAGCAGCCGGCTGGGTGATATGCTGGATAAACGTCCCACCTGCATACCCAGTGACAGGGCTGCAGTTCGCGTCCAGGGGTTGCATGGCCGGCAGCATCTCTCCCCACCTGGGGGGGAGGAAGGTCTGCTCAGGGTGGCTACCCGCTACGCCCGTCTGGAAGGGTGAGTGACGCCCCCCTCCCCCCCTTCCGGGGTGCGGAGGGGGTACGGCTAGCGGGGCCCGTTCCGGTTGAGGGGGGGTACAGGTGACCCGATGTTTTTCTCCACCTCTCTGTCTCTCTTACCCCCCGCCGGTCCGTCCGTTCGGTCGGTCTGTCCGCTCGGTAACCCTGCTGCACAACCGCCATGTACCTCTGGACATGCGGTGATCGCTGCCATTTTCGCAGCACTGGCCGGCATTTTGTTTGCGGCTGGCCTCTTGTGGCCGCTGGGCAGCCATTTTTGGTTAGTCCTCTGATGGAGAAAAACGTGTGCGTTGGCGCCACTTCTTCCTCTCCAGCGCATGGGACAGCAGCAGCAGCGGCATCAGGACACAGAGCAGCCTTGTTTTCAGGACATCTGCAGGAAGGCAGGACAAAGAGCAAGTATAGCTGGCTTTTCTCCCTGGGTGCGGGCTCGGTGGTGCTGGGCCCTCCTGGGCAGTCCCGGTGGCTCTGTGGGGCACGGTGTGGGGGTGTATCGTGGGGGTGTCATGGCTGGTAGGCCTCTTAAGTGTCCTGGGAGTGGCGCAATGCCGGCTGTACCGTCAGCCTTTTTTTCTCAGGAGGGGGCCGCTGAAGCACAAGCTGCGCTGGGACCTCTGGTCCCTCTAGACCAATTAACTTCAGCCATGGTAAGGGGGTCACCAAATAGCACCCACCCCCACCTCCATCTTCAGGGAGGATTTGGAGGCGGAAGGGGGCTCGGTGCTCACGGGGACCCCCTTGGAGCTCTGTGGGCTTCTTGGTCGCGGGGTTTTATACCTTATATCCCCTTGTGAAAACCTCGTGTCCTACCGAAGACCCTGGGTTTCCACATTCGTCAGTGAACGCTGAGGGGTCGGACCAGGTCAGTGTCTCTTAACGCTCGCCGGCGCTGGTTCTTCGGGTGTCTCGAGGTTCCCCCAGGGGCACTCGTGGCTCGGGGGAAGGCGGAGGTTTAGGAGGGACTTCTACCTCCACCCCCACCCACGATAAACCAC
>BLSH010068373.1:0-17050 GCA_018402905.1 Glandirana rugosa
AAAACAGTCTTTGCAGTTACAATGCATACACTCTTGGATTTGGTGATAGGGGAAGGGGAGTGGTAAGCCCAGGTATAGTCAGCCTGGGGACCTTGTTTTGCTTGAAATGTGTCTCCTGCAAAAATGCCACCTGGTTTCGCTGTTTATCATATCAAATAGAAGTCAAGAGCATTCCTCTGGGATAGCCAAGGCCCTATCATTCAAGGTGGTGAATTTGGTACCTTGGCCTTGGCCAGGCCCTTGGTGACACGGGGGGCATGGGAGACGCCATGTTAGTAATGCTGCCCCTTGAGAGTGACCAAGAGGGAAAAAAAAAAGGCGGGGGAATGGGGGTTAGAAGGAACTAAGTAGAGAGGGAAGCAAAGTAGTAAATATTTTTAAATTTGGCTACGAAAATCCTATCAATCCAATGGAGTAGCCAATCTGGTGGGAGAGGTTCTTATAAAGCTAAGGGAGACGTGCTGCCCAGCAACCTATAATCATGGCATCGTCATGTGGGAACAAATGGGAAGGGCCTTGGTGGCAGGATGCAGTAGCTGCATGAGTCAGAATATCCCAAATTTCCCAAGGCTGATGTGGCTGCAGGGTGGACTCCAACACTGGCCTGTATGCTGCACGAATACTGGAGGGGGATATGTTTATGAATCCTTGCTGAGAGACTCAAAGCCCCTCACATTTCATCCAGCTGGTGACCATATGACTATGGCAATCTCAACAAAAGCAATATAAACCCTAATCAGTAAATGTTCGGGAGTTAGTATGGTAACAGATTCCTAATAAAACTGTGATATAATATACTGAACTAATATGCCCATTGCTGCTTTTGGCTGTGAGACGGTCAGGAGAAGCCCAGTCCAAAACAGGCAAAAGGAAACATCTGCAGACCGTGCAGTGATGGGTCACAATCCGTACTGGTGAAGTCCATAAAGTCCCGGGGACATCAGACAGCCCCCAAAACCACGGGGACCTCAGACAAATGGTGAGTAACTATAGAACATTGTCCAACCACAGTGGCAGTTAGGGCTCATGAGTGGTAGGGGTGGCCCCTGGCAGAGTCACTTGAGACTGCACGGGGTCTTTGTTTTGCTTTGCGTTTATCTATTAAGATTCTTGCTGTAAAATCTCTTTGGCAAAACTTCTCCAAAGTTCTCCAGCACATGGCAGCCATGTCTCGCTTCTCCATCTTCCCAAACACAACTACATTGTCTGCTCCCATGTGGCTTTCCAAAGAACCTCTAGCCCCTCCCACCAACTACCTGTATATACACTTCCTGCAGAGAACTTCCTACCTAGCAGTCCAACTGCTCTATTTACATATCAATGGAGGGGGAAGGGGGAAGCCTGACTTCCCTTCAAATCTAACTCCATATTATGACACATAAAGTCACTAAAACTTGGCCATGGCAACACAGTCTAATGCTGCATTGTTTTTTTGGGGTGGGACATGTGCCATCCGACAACACGACAGATCTAGCCAGTGTGGAACGGGAACCTGTGGAACATCCAGGAGGGCAAGGAGGTCTGGTATCTGCTCCAGGGAGGCTAAAATGGAAGAGCCATCGCCCTTACCAGGAGATGGAAGGGGTAGCCCCAGAGTTACTGATTACTTCCAGAAGAGGGTGGGTAGTCGCTCACATCTTAAGGGTCAAGCGAGAGAGATCTGGGAACAACTTAACTGAGGCTCCATCAAAATCGACTTGGCCCCTGGCCCAGGCATGGTGCATGATCTCTTCTTTTACGTAAAAGTGTACTCTGGTGAACCCCGTCACAAGGGGTATGGAGCAAACCCTGCACTCTATGTACCTGCTCTATTTTCAGTTCTGCCATGGGTAGCTTGTCTAGCACAAGGTTCAGGATGTCTGTAACCATGACTCTAAGGTCTCCCCCTAAAGTCGCTTCTGGAATGCCCACAGCCTGATATTGTTTCTGTGATTACTGTTCTCTCCGTCACTGAACAAATGCATCATGGTAAGTCTGCAGTGTTGTCTCTCCTGAGCCTCATGTAGTGCAGCCCACAGGTGCTTGCAATGCGGTTGTGGTGGTTTCCATGGTTGTCTACAGAGTCAATCTGATCTCATAATTTATGAATCTCCTTAGAAAGTGTACTCACAATTGATGCTGCCATTTCTGAGATGCCCTGCTTGGTGGGGAGGAGAGCCAGCATATCCCTCCAGTAGTTGGACTTTTGTAGAGGAAGCATGGGGACCGGAGAGAGAAGCAGCCCTTGTTAGCTCAGGAGACACTATGGGAAAGACTAGGTAGGTGGCCAGGAGGCTGTGAGAAGGAAGCTGCGGCAGCTGGGACTTCCTCCGCTTTCTTCTGTGTGGCAGGTCCCGCTGCAGATGGTCGCATTGCCACCATATTTGATCCCCGGCTAGTAAGTGGGACAGCTGGAAACCTTAGGCAATGTGGGAGGCAATATGAGGCAATGTCCTGTCTTCTCTGTGCTGGTGGTGTTCCAGGGGTCTTCTCTGCCGCAGGCATGGGAGGTTGCTGAGATCCGGTGGCTGTAGAGGTGAGAGATTGCATGCATGGAGCTCCCTTAACAGCCTTTTTTTTTTCCACACCCCCATGGTACGTATGCTAGATAGACTACATTTTTGCACCCCCATAATTTTAGCAAATTCTGCTAAAGCCAATGTTTATCCATGCCCATGGTAAGGCCATCAAATTACTTAATTTTCCACTACTTTAAGGTCTCTCCAATACTACATATTCCTGGCATATGAATGAATTGCTCCTTTCTGACCAACCCAACAACATGCCAGGAAATTGCACAAGCTATACAAGAACATTTTAGATTAAACTCTACCTCATAAATCTCTATTTCTACACTTTGGGCAGCTAACAAAACAGTTTTATGTTCACACTAAATAAGCCTAGCAGCTAGGGCTGCAATTAACAATTATTTTCATAATCGATTATGGGGAGATTGGGGGGAAGTTCAAAACTAATCTTAGAAAGTATTATTTTACTGAAAGGGTGGTTGATGATTGGAATAAACTACCAACAGAGGTTGTGAGACAGTCAACAGTAAATGGCTTCAAACATGCTTGGGATAAACATAAATCCATAGTCAGACAACAAGGTTAATGTAAAAAAAAATAAAAAATAAAAAGGGGCAGACTCGATGGACTACTCAGTCTTTTTCTGCCGTCACTTTTCTATGTTTCTATGTTTCTATGATTAGTTGCCCCATTATTTCGATTAATTGGATAATAACCTTAAAGTATGGTGTATAATTTAGTTAATATGTAAAGTTTAAAATAAAAGTCAATTTATTCTTAAATATCTATAAGCAGTGGTAAACCTAAATAACTATATGGTTAAGGAGCAAAATCTCTAATCCACTATAAGAACAGCAGACAGAAGAGATATACTGTATATACTATTAGAGGTTGAATCTGGTAAATATCACCAAACTCCGAGATCACATGTTTTATTTAAAGAAAAAAAAAATTAAATACGGTTTTGCGGATTTTCAGACAGAACTGGAATTTATTATATATGACAAATTTCCTTGTCATAGGCAGGTGGCTTGATAAAAGCTCCCTGCGCCTGCTATCACTTATGCTGGCTGTACAAAAACAATGTCTTCCTTCAAAAAAGTCATTTTAAGAACATTCTTTGATTTTCTAATCAAAAACTTGGTCAAAGGAATTTTGTTCTGATTTTTGTTCAGAAATTACATTCATTTTAAAACTGAATGTTAAAAGCAAGAGAAAGGGCGTTTTCTGGTCTTGGAAGGAGATGGCTGCTTAGAACACGAGCTCCGCCTTCGGAGGTCTGGCATTTACTAAAACAGAGTCTCCCAGCGGAATCACACCACAGCGTGTCCGCCGCTAGATTCCGGTTACCCAGGGATCTCCCTACACAGCTGAGCGGCACCCTCCCGGAGTTATTCCGCTCCCAACAACATCAGAGGGACGCCATGGCCGCTTCACAAGCCACGTCCAGGAGGTCACGCTCCGCTAGCAGAAGCCCGCTCAGACACCAGTAGAGGAGCACCGCTCCCCTGAGCTAGACACACCCAATCATTAAACTTATCGGACCTGCAGGAGATCGCCGCTGACATCAAGAACACCCCAACAGCGGCGATCGCAGATATAAGGGATGATACCCAAGCCATTCACTGCAGAATGGAGGAAGTGGAGAGAACTACTGCCTGCCATGATGCCTCAGTGTGTCAAGTGCAGCAGGTGACTGAGTCGCATGCCATACATCTGCGAGAGCTACACCATCACCTTGAGGACCTGGGCAAATGTGGAAGACGCCACAACATCAGGGTGAGAGGTATATCAGAATCTGTCGACGCTAACAGACTCACTCCAGTGACCCTTGCACTCTTCAACTACATTTGGAGAGACCCCAAGACACCACAATAGAAATAGAGAGCCTACACAGAGCTCTTAGACCTCGTGGCAGAGAAAGCGACCCTCCCCGGGACGCCATATGTTGCCTGATCAACTTCCCCCTAAAAGAAGAGATTCTGAGGAAGGCACGCAACAGAGGCTGCTTGATCGCTAATGGAGCAGAAGTGAAATTTTATCAAGATCTCTCTACCATAACAAAGAAGAAAGGGACTGAGACCCCTGCTAGATCTGTTATGTGCAAGATCGACCTCTGGGCAACCAATCAAGGCCACACAGTTATCCTGAGAGTGCCCGGGGATCTAGATCACTTTTGCAATGTACTGGAAAAGATAGAGCTGCCAGATTGGTACAGTGACTTCCGCCTGCCTCCAATAAGGAATGCTACTTCAATGGAAGACATCAGCACAACAAGCACACTCACACCACATTACCCACCTACAGCAGCTCAAGGCTCGCCGAGAAACAGCCCAACTGCATCCCCAGCATACCGAAGGCCCCGGCTCTCCGCCTAAAGAGATTGAGTTTCGGACTCGACCTGAGAACAACAGATCAAGGTTGTACACCCCCCAATCGTTCCTCCACTACATGCATGAAGAAGAATGATCCATGTACTTTCCTCCCAAAACCCCCTATGGCCACAAAGGCCCCCAGTGCTACTCCCAATCTTCAGCTTCCCCTAGCTCTCCCCCCTCAGATACTCCGACCTTGTCCTCCACTCATGGTATTCTCTTAAACAAGAGGGCCAAGTCAGGAAAACACCCCAATACCGCACATAGTGCATACTAGCTTGGTGCATACTAACTTGATTCTATCCCTTCCCTGCCATACCGCACAAAAGATTTTTGATACGACACCATCTACTATACAGACCCCCTGTGTTCTCATCACCTTCCGTCAACCTCCTCAGCAGGCAAAATACGCTATAACCAGGACAGACTTTGGTCATAGTCCCCTGTGCCCCACGATCCATTGCCTTCTCACCTCCTGGTCCACCCAAAGACATAGCCACCCTGGTAACTGCCAGCTCTGCAAGAACTCTCCCACCCCCACACATACTCGCTCCCCTGCCCTCCCCCTTTTTTTTCTTTTTTTTTTTTACACAGGAACTGACCCTTTACCCCAAGCTATTTGTCCTCTTAACGTTCCACCTTGCTCCTCCAGCCAGGAAGCCTCGCCTGGACGATGATGGACTCTGCTTACATGGATAATAAGTAAGAAAGTTAGCAAGTTAGTGCTTCATTTGACTTTATGACTTAGTCAAGGAACGATATATCAATTCTGGTCCTGCCAATGTTGGCAATCCCAAATTCCTCCCCATCTCCGAATCCCAGACCCAAACCAGGAAACTGGGAAAACGCATGTTACCTTACCCATGTTTAATACTATACCTAGTGCCTTGATCCATACCTCTGTTCTCATTTGTATGTTATAAATAAATGCTTTATTAATGCACTTAGAATGATTCTTTGAGCCCTGCACCCTATGATAAAGCCCTTCAAGAGGAGACAACAGCGACTCTCATGTTCACCCTCTGCCTGTTAACTCCTACCTACCCAAACAAAGGACTACTGAAATCTTAACAGCCACTCCACTCCCAAAACGACACTCCAACGACCAACCTACCTATAATTAGACCAAAGTGCCTTAACTCTCTCACCCTCACCCTCATTTAAACCCAACCAAACCCTGGTGCTTTTCTACCACAACAAATTTCAACCAACAATAGTCCTTTTTATTGAACTCACTCTCCAACTCTCCCACTCGATTGTACTCAACCAACATTTGTCACTCAGATTCCTCCTAGATCTTCCTTTGATCACTTACAAAACCCAAACACAAGCCTCCACATAAAAACCTCCGCCCTACTGAATCACGGAGACCCTGTCCACCTCACGGCCACTACCTACTCACCCCCAGACCCAGCAAACTATTTGCTGACCTGTTTCGGACCCCTCAATATCTCGGGTGAACTAGTTGGTCTAAGCTCACCCCCAGACTTATCTCCCATCTCTTTTCCTCATGCCCTCCCTCTCTTACCCCCTTTCTCCCCCCACCCCCCTCTACCCACACGGAGGAACCCTAATTATTTCCTCACACGTGTAAGGCCTTATGCACACAGGACGGTTTTTGACTGTTTTACAGCAGCTGTTTTTAGCTGCAGACTTTTTTTTTCTACAGTCTATAAACCCTCCATCATGTTATCTATGTGTTCATGCAAACATAGGCTGTTATCAACTGTTTTTAGCAGTGATGTTTTTGAGCTGTAAACAAAACCCAAGACCAGAGGGTTCTGCGAGACGTTTTTCAGCTGTAAAAACGTTCAAATGCTCAAAAACGCGGCCAACGTTTTTCAACGTTTTAGATCAATTGGAAAAGAAAAATCGCTGGCCCTTTAAAAGCGTACAAAAACGCTGATACTATAACACTGATAAAAGCTGAAAAAAATCACTGATAAGCTACTGACGTTTTTCTGACTTTTCTTTAAAGTCCTGTGTGCATGAAGCCTAAGTCTTAACCCCCCCCTCTTTTTCCCCTTCCATCCCCTACCACCACTACCTCCACCCTCCTATATATACACCATCTCTCTCTCTCTCCCTCCCAACCGCCCACCTCGAGAAAGACATGGAAGGAAAGCATACAGAGAAACACACAAACAATCCCCTATATGTCCCCTACCCCACACACGTTCCCCGATGCAGCAACCTCCAAAGGTAATCCCACATTGCTATCTCTCAAAATCGTATCTGTAAACACTAAAGGTCTCAACAAACCTGAAAAAAGATCACAAGTCCTAACCGTCATGCACACACTGAAGGCCGACGTCCTATTCCTACAGAAGACCCATTTCAAAGCAAACTCTGTCCCTAAAATGGGAAATACATACTTCCCTACAGCATATCATGCCACCTCTGCAAAATCCAAAACAAAAGGGACCTCCATTCTGTTATCTAAAAACCTCCCCTCCCAACCCTCAGAAATCCAGACAGATGATCAGGGATGATACATTTTGTTAAAAGGCACACTCTGGGATAAACCAATCACCACCTAATATTTATAGCCCCAACACCTCCCAAGTCCCCTTCTTCAGAAAGATTACCTGCCTCCTCACCTCATTCCAATCAGGAATGTTGATCCTAGGGGGAGACTTCGATATCTCACTTGTCTCATTGGCTTATCAATGGGCACCTCTCCCCTTCCATTTTGAGCGCTCCGCCAAATCATAATTTCCATCCAAGATCTCTAAATGACACTTGGAGAACTCAGTACCCACATGAGCAAGATTATTCTTTTTTTCTCAGGTCCCCACTACAAACCCAACTAGACTACCTCTTGATCAGCCAGCAGGACCGTCCATACGCAACCTAAGCAACCATCAAACTCATGACCATATCAGACCACAAGCTGATTACTCTGTCACCTTCCCCGAACACACACACATTGAAAATACGCAGCGGCTGAAAAAAGCATAGATGTGAATGTGTCACATACGAAACCATGTTAAATGAACTGTAGTGCAAAACGCGTTGGTATGAACTAGGCCTAAAACTTTTAGTAGCAGCTACACGTTTTTGTTTGTATCACCTGTCATAATGGGGTTAAAAAAAGTAAAATTAGCCCTTAATAGTACAAAAAGAGCAGACTATAAGGGGTTCATTTATACCGTGAAACAGTGAAAGTAATAATATATATTATATATAATATATCCAGAAGTAGGATATATGGGCATTGTAACTAGGAGTCAGACATAAATCTATATGTGCTATATAGTGCTAAAATCTGAGACTTTTTTTCATGGATGTGATCATTTTAAATTTTATGCGCAATCCTGGTAAAAGTTTACTTTATATGTAATTGAAATGCCTTCTATTACCTCCAGTCAATCAGCCTTCACCTTCTCGGGGTTCAGATGCTGATCTACCCTGCACACAGTCTTTAAAGTGCTTTTTTTTTTTTTTCTTTCAATATTTTTATTGAGTAAAGAAAACAGGTACATTACAGCAGATATATCAATTTTTTTCGTTGAAAGGATTTGCCTGGTATGGCACAGAGATACAAACAGATTAACATATCATTGTGATCATTTCCTATGTATACATTTTGATCCCTACTTGGAAGCATAAAGAAAGGCCACATTAGTGGTCTACAAAAGGGCTCTATCAAAGCCTCTGAGGGATGCCAGGGTAGGGAGTGCATAGCCAAGGGGTAGACCCCAAGCCACCCCAATGGAAGCAAGCTGTGGTCCTGCGGTCACCTCAGGGCCCCGCTATCTCCCTCCCGGCACCCTATTAAGTCTGGGGGTAAGCTAACCATTATAGAGGAGCGTAAGCTAACTGAAGGGAGCTTCTCCGGCGGTCTACTGATCTGGGTTATTCGAACAGTCTTTAGCAGATTAGGGGTCTTAAATTGCTACTAGGGAGTACCAAATGTCGAGTCTCCACACTTGTAGAGGTTGCTTGAGCCCCATATAACTCTGGGGGTAGGAAATGGTAGTGGAGGGCAACGATTCGCTGTGGTAACACATAGAAAAGAAAAAGGGAAAGGAAAAAAAAGGGGAGTAGAGAGGGAGAGAGAGAAGAGGGGAGTGACCTAGGCGGTAGGAACAATATCAATTTGGAGCGTTTGATATTAGGATGATATCGGGAATGCATTTTAAGTTATAGGGTGAGGCCCATATAATGGGCCCAAGGCTCCCATATCCGTTCGAATTTACCTGTGGTATCTAAAATAGAATTAGCAATCTTGTGCTGGGTCATGATCCAGGATACTTTGAGCTTAGCACAATGAAATGATACCGATGGAGTCTTCCACGCCCGAGTTATCGTCATCTTGGCACCCAATAGAATAAAAAAGATGAGGAATTGGGTGTCTTTGGGAACCATGGGTATCCACTGGTTCAAGAGGGCTATCGGGGGGTTCTGGGAGAGAGCAATGCCGGATATTTTGCAGATCAGCTGGAAGATACGGTTCCAAAACCCTCTGATCTTTGGCCATCCCCAGAGGACATGAAGGAGGGAGCCCATATGGCCGCATTCCCTATAGCACAAGGGGGGGGGGTCTTAGGGTACATTTTAACTAATCGGGTCGGGACTAAATACCATCTCTATAGGATTTTTAGATTAAGCCATCTGGTTCCGGGGCTGCGTTAGTCTTAAGGTTCTTTATGACTGAGAGAGTTTCAGCTTCTGAAATGGGGGATTCAAGGGTGGAACGGTGATGGTCCCGCAGGGTAGGTAGGGGGATCCAATCCAGGAAGGCCTCTAATTTTTGGGGGGTGTCTAGAGGATCTTTGGAATAGAGCTTGGTGTAGTATTTATGAAACATCTCCAGAATGATATTCGGGTTCTGGGATAGGGCACCAGAGCTGGATCTGATCTTCAGGCAGAAGAAGAGTTTATATTTAGGGTTCAGTTTGGAGGTGAGACTAGGACCGATTTTGTCACTGGTAAGATAGAACCGTCCTCTCGTCCAGCACAGATGTTTTCTGCAGCCGATGTTAGGGCTAAGTTGAGAGCCAATTTGGTTGAGTCTAGGGAGGCGAGGGAGCTCGCTGTAGGGTGTAGCTTGTACGCCCTGCTAGCCTGTCTGAATTGCTCTTCTAGTCTTTTCAGGTCCAACTGGCGCTCTTGTTTCAGTTTGGATCCCAGTTGGATGAGTCTTAGCTAATCACTGCCTTCTGGCCTCACCAAAGCGAGCCTGGTGAGACCTCATCTGAGTTGTTAAGGGAGAAATATTTCTGGATGTCCTTTGCTATCATGGCCTTGTGGACCAGATTTTTGAGTAGTTATTCATTCAAGCGCCATTGGCTAGGTCCTACCGGGAATGGTGTGCCATCCATTTCCAGCAGGACTAAGGAGTGGACGATCCAAGGTACGTCATGCGTCCTAGCTCTCTTTAGTCTACAGATATCATAAAGTGGATAAAGATGTGATCGATTCTTGCATAAGTGTTGTGTGGGGCTGAGAAATGGGTATAGTCTTTTGAGGTGGGGTTCAGTTCTCTCCACGAGTCAATCAGGTCGTAGGAGTGAATGAGGTTGGCTCTGCCTAGGGGGTCTTTTGGTTCTGGGTATCCCCAAGACCGTTTTAACACAATATTAGAATCAGCCCCTACTATGACTGTGCCCTCGAGGTTAGGGGCGAGGGATTGAAATAGGGACGAGAAAAAGGCCACTTGGCCATGCTTGAGGATGTAATAGGATACAAAGGTGAAGAGGTTACCGCCTACTTAACTAGGATATACCGACCTTCCTGGTCTCTGATGGTGAAGGAGTGGTGAAAGGCTATTTTCCTGGAGAAGAGGATTGCCACACCTCTCGTTTTGGAATCAGCGTTACCCAGGTAAAACAACAGGTATTTTTGGTGTAAGGAGGGGTTATAGTTCCTAGGGAAATGAGTTTCCTGAAGTGATAAGACATCAATGCCTTTCGAGTGAAAGTCCTAGAATGCCTTTCGCCGTTTCGAGGGTGAGCTAACGCCCTGTGTGTTGTGTTGCTACCGTAAGGGTAGCTGGTAAAGTGTGAGGTTTAGCCATGGACGTGAGGATGGGGCAACCTAAGTGCCCAGGCAGATCTTACCTCCAAGGTCAGGATTGGAGTCTCCAGATGGATATCTAGGATTGTGGAGTCGTGCTCTCTGGAACTCGGTGGTGTGAGCTATACCGCCTAGGTCGAAGAGGGGAGGTAGTGTAACTGGAGAGAAGAGGGCACATCAGTAAAAACATTGAAGACGTTTTCCTTAGAAATTGTCCTCGGAAATTAAGCTTCTCCGATGGGTAGTTGAGGGATGGGCCCGTCGAAATCTCATGGAGGCTTGTCTCTAAGTTCGCTGGTGGGGGGAATCTGCAATAAGTTAATTCCTGATGCCCGAGGAAAAAGAAGAAATTTGGGTATTTCCAGATGGTAAGGGGTCGGGAATGAGGGCAGTTCAGGTGTGTTATGACCCAGTTCCGGGCCCAACAGGAGGGTCCGACCATCATCCAATGGAGGGATTGAGGTTATTGCCTTCCAGTTGGGAGGCTGGTGAGGTGTCTCAGATAGTTCATAAGAGTTCAGCGTTGGGGCCTGGATTCCCGTTGTCTTTTATGTTGCTGCTTGTTCCACAATGGGGTTAGAGGACTGCCTGAAGGAGGCCGTTTAGAGGAACTAAGGCGGGCGTCAGAAGATGATGATGAGTGGTCCTGTGGTATGATCCCTGATTTGGGAGAGGAGACGTTCACCTTCCTGCATGCTTGAGAAACCATGTGTCTTGTTATTCAGAGTAAACTGCAGACAGAAGGAAAAAGACCACCAGTACTTGATTGCTTTTTGTGCCAGTATTGTCAGGAGGAGTTTGAGGGATCTCCTCTTTCTCTTTCGTTCGTCGACAGGCACAGCGACTCTTAGGACTAAGTGGGTCATACTGCCCTCTTCAGACGTTTACTAGGCAGAACAGGCAGTTCTAACAGCAAAAAGAACAGTAACAGACACAGCCCCTCCCAAGGGGCAGTCCCCACTGGCAGATAACCCCACACCCAGCTCTGCTAGCTCAGTTCTTTTTTGCCTAGTGCAAGAAGTTAGACCTAGGCTCCCTGTTGGGATCTGTGGTACCTCTCTGGTCCACTTCAGCTGTCAGGAGACAGCCTCACAGATGAAGACTTCAATCAAGCAGCCGTGCTGGGCAACAGGCTGGGTCTCGGACCCAGGTAGTTTCCTCAGCCGGCCATCACACTAGACCGGATGCTTCGCGCTGGGTGGAACGCGACAAGCCCCGAACCGGACGAGGTGGCCCCGCGGGTAAAATGCCCTGCCATCGTATGCAGTGCGCCCTGGGCCGACAGCTCCCTCCGGCCTAGCCGGGAGCGCGAACGCTGTCTTGGGTGGAATCCCCGCACCGTCCGTCTAGATGGGGTAAGTACGCTTCCCCTCGGGGACCGAGGGAGCTGTCGGGCCCCCCCCCCGGGGTGAGCGTGATGGGTGGTTTCCCCCCTCTTCCTCACTAGTGCCCCGTCCCCCCATCCCTCTGGGACCACGCTGTCACACCCCTCTTCCCCGGGGGCTTCCAGGGTGGTCTCTCTGGGGCAAGGCTCCCTCCACCTCACCCTCCTTCCCCCCCCCCCCACCTGCCTTGCAATAGGGCGGTCAGCCCGCTCGGCGGCCATTTTGCTGGTGCCCAGCCGCCATTTTCTTGTAGCCGGCCGCACTGTTTAGGCCTAGGGAGCGCCTGGCGGCCATTTTTGTGTAGCCGCGACCCAGTTACAGGACCTCGCGGTGCCTACAGCCAGCACTTCAGGGGCTCTAGTAGATGCAGTGTCAACGTTCCTGGAGACGTTTGTCTCCCGGGTAGAGTCGCTGTTGGACCGCAGGGATGCCAAAAAACACCCCTTGGCCCCCCTTCTTCGGGGGAGGACTCGGACCGCGAGGGGGGCTCCTCCGTTGTGGGGACCCCCTCAAGCTGTCGGATGGTGAGGTTCCCGACGCTCCTGATAGCGGGGATGAGTCTGAGCCGTCCGCTGCTGCGCACGAGAAGGCTTTCGTAGACGCTCTGATCACTTCAGTGTGTGAGACCCTGCGATTGGAAGAAACGGCAGGACCCTCTCGGAGGGTGCCCGTTCCCTTCCGGTTACACAGACAGGGCCCTGTGGCTAAGGTCTTTATCCTATCGCTCACTGACAGACACAGCTCTCCATTATGTGTGGGTTTTATGCTGGTCTCACTAGGAGTTAACTAGGCAGGGAAAAGAAACAGCTGGCCCCTCCCATGGGGGCCATCCTCTCTTCCCACATAAAACCCCCTCATAGCCTAGCTTCAATGCCTAGTTTGCAAGGAGTTGACCTGGCTTCCCTTCAGGGGAATTGCGGTCCTGTTTGTGACCGTTTTGTATTTAATTTTCTTTTACTTTCGTCTTCTATCAAGCAATTGATCTGCTATCAAGAAGCTGGTTGGGGCATAGAGAGTCCTTGGGCTCTGTACTTTCCCCGGCCTGGCCGACCGATGCGCGCCAGTCCCGACGTATGGGGACCCGCCGCATCGTGCCCATTCCGTGCGGGCGGCCTGGGGTGATCCCCCCTTACGCCCAGCCCCAGATGCGATTCGGAAAGGGCGACTTTCTGGCCTGCAGCATACCGCCCAAGCAGGGGCGGAAGGTCTGCGACTGGGTGGCTACCCATGGCGTCGTCCGGAGTGGTGAGTGAGAGTTCCCTCCTTCCCCCCTTTTTAGGGGTGGAAAGGGGGGACCGACGACCCAAAAACAAAAAAATGTTTTTGCTGGGTAGCTGCCGGTAGGGGCGCGTGGAGCTCCTGTTAACCCCCTTCACTCCCGCACCGCACCCGATCGTCTATCGCCGTTCGGTCGTTTTTCGCCGGCATGCGGCGATCAGCCGCCATTTTGCCGTAGCCGCAGACATATTGGGCCTATGGGGCTTTCCCTTTAGCGCTCAGAGCGGCCATTTGCAGTACTGCACGTTCCCTGCAGGTGTTTTTCGGCCTCTAGTGTTCAACGGCGGCCATATTGGAATCCCTGCTTATGCAAAAACGTTTTTACTTTCACTTTGGAACGGTGTGTGCTCCTGACGGCGCGGCTCTCTGACGATCCTCAGGGTTATGGCAGCAAACAGCAAGTATAGCTGGGCTCTCCTGTGGGTGCTGGTGGCGGCGGGTGCAGTCCTCCTGGGTTCCCTGGTGCACTGTGGGGCGGTGGTGTGCGGCTGTGTGGGGGTGCCTTTAATTTTTAGTATGCATCTATGTGTTATGGAGATGAATATGCAAGGAGCAATCTGCGGTGGCGCAATCTGCGCAAGGGGCTTTTCTGGACCAGCTGTGGCGGTCTTTAGTGAATTCTCCCCAGGGCGGATGTCCCCAACAGGCCCCCCGAGAAGCGTCCCCCTCCTTGCTTTTCAAGGGAGGATTTTGATCCGGAAGGTCCCTCGGACGGAGAGGAGGATCAGGGGACAGCAGCTGCGCCATTATGATTGGTATCGCACTTTGATGCGACTGAGCCAGGATGGCGAATCGCTGATTTCTGCGCATGTGTGTGTGGTCCTCCAGGCCCCCTAGGGCACCCAAGGCTTACCCACATGATCAATTTCCTGATCACCTTGTTTATTGTAAATGGCAGCGTCCGCAGCATTCTTTTAGCGCAGCACAGTGGTGTAGTGGGTAGCACTTGCGCCTGGCAGCATAATGCTTGCTGGCTCAGATCCTAACCATGACCCACCTGAGCCTGAGGTTTGCATGTCCTCCCTGTGCATGCGTGGGTTTCCTCCCGGTGCTCCAGTTTCCTCCCACACTCCAAGGGACATAGGTCCAAACGGTTCGCTGCTCGCTATCCCTTGAGAAAAGCTTTTTTTTAAAAAAAGGAAATGGGTGTCTCCTTGGTGTCCCGCCGATAGCTCGCCTTTATAAGACGACCACCATTCCTCTGGAAGGGGTTCCTGCCTTCAAGGGCCCCGCTGACAAAAGACAGAGGCGCTGTTAAAGTCGCTCTTCCTGGTGGCAGGCTCTACTCTGCAGCCAGCCCTGACGTCCGCCATGGCGGCGCGATATCTGTCTGAGCATATGGCGGAGCTCCAGAATATTCTGGACTGCGGCCGCCTGCTGGATACGCAGCAGAGGGCTGTATTTGCTTCGAGGTCGCAAGTACCTTGGTGATGCGGCCGTTGATTTACTGCCTATGTGATCCAGGGTAGCAGTGTTGCTGTATCTTCAGACGGGTACACTGGTTGCGTTTTTGGTCCGGTGACCATGCTTCCACAGACCTTCCCTTTCAGGGTGGACGTCTATTCGGTCCACGGCTGCGTGAGATCATTAAGGATTTCACAGGAGGTAAGTGCCCTTCTTCCCAGAGCCTGGAGGCGTGAGTTTCGCCGTAGACACGGTAAGGTCGCTGCTGGGGCCGGATACCGGCAGTGGCAGCGCAAAACCAAAAAAGCGAAGGACAAGTCCTCAGCCTGATGGGTTGCCCCCACCCGGGATTCGGGTGGGGGAGCGTCTTCTGGGATGCGCAGGCCGGTGGCTGGCCCACATTCCCGATCGTTGGGTCCGGGAAGTGGTGTCCACTGGGTACGGGATAGAGTTCAACACACTACTCCCAGACAGGTTCTTCCCATCAAACTTAGGGCTCCCACAGGACCGCCGGGAGGCTCTTTTTGGGGCTGTCCAAGCACTTTCGGTCCAGGGGGTAATCGTGCTAGTGCCTCCAGAGGAGAGGTTTCGAGGTTTCTACTCAAATCTATTCGTGGTTCCCGAAAAGGGGGGGGGGTTCGGCCAGTACTGGACCTGAAGGCCCTGAACCGGTATGTCAGGGCGTGGAAATTCCGGTTGGAATCTATCCGCTCGGTCGTGGCCGCCCTTCATCATGGCGTTCCTGGACATCAGGGATGCGTACCTCCATTTACTCATTCGTCCACAGCATCAGCGCTTCCTGCGCTTTGCAGTGGGAGACCTCCATTTTCAATTTGTGGCACTCCCCTTCGGCCTGGCCTCAGCACCTCGAGTTTTCACAAAACTGCTAGCCCCGGTGTTGGCGTTGCTCCGACAGAGAGGCATTGCGGTGGTAGCCTACCTAGATGACCTGCTCCTGCGAGCGGAGTCCGTCTCGGATCGGGAGGAGAATGTGAGACTCACAATGACATCGCTGCAGAACTTCGGTTGGTTACTCAACCTGCAGAAGTCGTCTCTCCATCCCGTCGCCTGGAGTATCTGGGTCTAATTCTGGACACAGAACAGGCGAAGGTGTTCCTCCCTCCAGCCAAGTTGCTGTCTCTGCAGTCGGCAGGTTCTGTATGCGGGTGCTAGGGCTCATGGTCTCGTTGTTCGAGGCATTTCGCCCAGAGTCACGCTCATCTCCTTCAGCGAGCAATTCTGGCTCGGTGGGACAGGTCCCCTCGGTCCTTTAACTTTCGTATCCGTCTGAGCTCCCAGACCAGGGCGTCTCTGGCTTGGTGGCTACGGGACTCCGACCCTGACTCAGGGGAAGTCGTTCCTGCCCCTTCAGTGGGTGATCATCACCATGGATGCCAGTCTTTCAGGCTGGGGAGGGATCCTGGGGCAGCTGTCTGCCCAGGGCTGTTGGTCGGCGCAGGAGGCTCGTCTCCCCATCATTGTCCTGGAGCTGAGAGCACTCAGATTGTGCCTTTTTTTTCACTGGGTGAGATTGCAGGGTCGTCCGATCTAAATCAATCGGACAATGCCACAGCAGTGGCGTATGTGAACCATCAGGGCGGCACAAGGAGTCCAGCAGCTGCGGCGGAGGCAGCTCTGATACTACGTTGAGCGGAACGTCACGTTACGGTAATCTCTGCCATTTACATTCCCGGTGTGGAGAACTGGCAGGCGGACTTTCTCAGTCGCCAGATGCTGGACCAGGGAGAGTGGTCTCTCCAACCGGAGGTGTTCAATCAGATTTGCCGCAGATGGGGGACGCCAGACGTGGATCTCATGGCGTCTCTATTCAATCACAAGGTGGAGACCTTTGTGTCCAGAACGAAGGACCCGTTGGCAGTGGCCATTACCGCCTTCTGTACACTTTCCCTCCGATAAAACTGCTTCCGCGATTGATACGCAGGATAGTGGCGGAGGGGATACCAATAATCCTGGTGGCTCCAGCTTGGCCTCGGCGCACTTGGTACGCCGACGTGGTGCACATGTTGGCAGACGCCCCTTGGCAGCTCCCGTGGCGAGACGACCTTCTGTCTCAGGGGCC
>BLSH010068373.1:17060-28401 GCA_018402905.1 Glandirana rugosa
CTCGACGGAGGCGGCGTCGACGACCTGAGGAACACGGCGGGACTACCAAGTGTATGCGGTGACGACACCGTAACAGGCTAACTAAATCTAGCCTGCTGGGACGTTAGAGTGGGTCACCTGAGCTCCCAGACCAGGGCGTCTCTGGCTTGGTGGCTACGGGACTCCGACCCTGACTCAGGGGAAGTCGTTCCTGCCCCTTCAGTGGGTGATCATCACCATGGATGCCAGTCTTTCAGGCTGGGGAGGGATCCTGGGGCAGCTGTCTGCCCAGGGCTGTTGGTCGGCGCAGGAGGCTCGTCTCCCCATCATTGTCCTGGAGCTGAGAGCACTCAGATTGTGCCTTTTTTTTCACTGGGTGAGATTGCAGGGTCGTCCGATCTAAATCAATCGGACAATGCCACAGCAGTGGCGTATGTGAACCATCAGGGCGGCACAAGGAGTCCAGCAGCTGCGGCGGAGGCAGCTCTCATACTACGTTGAGCGGAACGTCACGTTACGGTAATCTCTGCCATTTACATTCCCGGTGTGGAGAACTGGCAGGCGGACTTTCTCAGTCGCCAGATGCTGGACCAGGGAGAGTGGTCTCTCCAACCGGAGGTGTTCAATCAGATTTGCCGCAGATGGGGGACGCCAGACGTGGATCTCATGGCGTCTCTATTCAATCACAAGGTGGAGACCTTTGTGTCCAGAACGAAGGACCCGTTGGCAGTGGCCATTACCGCCTTCTGTACACTTTCCCTCCGATAAAACTGCTTCCGCGATTGATACGCAGGATAGTGGCGGAGGGGATACCAATAATCCTGGTGGCTCCAGCTTGGCCTCGGCGCACTTGGTACGCCGACGTGGTGCACATGTTGGCAGACGCCCCTTGGCAGCTCCCGTGGCGAGACGACCTTCTGTCTCAGGGGCCCATCTTGCACCCTGCTTTACCCTCGCTGGTTTTGATGCCTTGGCTTACGAGTCCCAGGTGCTAAGAGACAGGGGAGTCGCTGACTCGGTGATCCCAACGTTGTGGTAGGCTTGCAAGTGTACTTCCTGCAAGATTTACCACCGCACCTGGAAGGCTTATATAGCTTGGTGCGAGGCGGAGGGTCATAACCCTCGCTCTGATGTCGTGTCCAGGGTCCTGACTATTTTTCAGCAAGGCCTGAACAAAAACCTGGCTTTGAGCACACTCAAGGGCCAGATATCGGCTCTGGCAATTCTTTTTCAGAGACCTTGGCTTCGCAATCGTTGATTCGTACTTTTGTACAAGGTGTTGCGACATCTGGCGCCTCGGGTGAAGGCTCCGATGGCTCCGTGGGATCTGAATTTGGTGCTTTCTGTACTTCAGAAACCGCCATATGGGAATATCAGGGAGATTTCCTTACAATTGCTGTCACAGAAGGTGGCCTTTTTAGTTGCCATCACTTCCGCCAGACGGTGTCTGCATTAGCAGCACTATCCTGCAAGTCTCCCTACCTGGTCCTACATAGGGACAAGGCGGTCTTGCGACCCTCTCCTTCATTCCTTCCGAAGGTGGTTTCTTCCTTTCACATTAATGAAGATATTGTCCTTCCTTCAGTGTGCCCTCGTCCGTCACACTCAAAAGAGATTGAGTTGCATACTTTGGATGTAGTGAGGGCCTTACGAGTGTACTTGGCTGCCACAGCTTCTTTTCAAAAAGCTGATGCCTTGTTTGGCTATCAGAGGGTCCGCGCACAGGGCTAGCGGCCTCGTTGGCTACGATTTCTCGTTGGATCAGACAGTCCGTGACCCATGCCTATTCTGTTCGGGGCAAGGTTCCCCCTTTTCCGGTCACGGCTCATTCTACCTGGACTGTTAGCACTTCTTGGGTTCTCAGACACCAGGCCTCGGTGTCGCAGGTGTGCAAGGCGGCCACTTGGGCCTCTGTTCACACTTTCACTAAGTTTTATAGGTTGCTGTGCTTGCATCTTCGGATGCTGCTTTTGGCCGCAAAATTTTGCAGGCGGCAGTGTAGGAGCGTCTGGCGCCTCCTTAGAGGTTCAGTTGGGTACTGTTAGCGTTTACCCACCCCTCTTTTTGACACGGCTTGGGGACATCCCCACACGTAATGGAGAGCTGCGTCTGCCAGTGAACGATAGGAGAAGAAGGGATTTTATTAAAACTTACCGTAAAATCCTTTTCTCCGAGTTCACTGACAGACGCAGAACCCACCCCTCTGTGCTCTGTTCTTGTATGGCTTGTGTACGAACTGAAGAGCTATGCTATGAGGGGGTTTTATGTGGGAAGAGAGGACGGTCCCCATGGGAGGGGCCAGCTGTTCCTTTTCCCTGCCTAGTTAACTCCTAGTGAGACCAGCATAAAACCCACACGTAATGGAGAGCTGCATCTGTCAGTGAACTTGGAGAAAAGGATTTTACGGTAAGTTTTAATAAAATCCCTTTTTCCGTATGTGGACTTTCTCGATAAGTACGTTTATAAGGATTGGGCTCGGCCTCAGAGCTCCCTTCCCATCCCGAAGTTTTGCAGTGCGTTATCCCTTTGAGGACAAATTATTGAAGAAGTGGGCTTCCCCCACTTCCGCCCCCCCCCCCCATGGTTGATCCACCGGTGTCCTGCCTGTGCAGGGCGACCACCATCCCAGTGGAGGGCACACCATACTTTAAGGACCCGGCTGACAGGAAGGCTGAGGCTTATGTCAGGTCCCTATTTGTTCTGACCGGATCGGCCATACGACCCATGGTGGCCTCTGCGCTGGCGCCGCAAACGCTCACTGAATGGGCAAAGCAGTTGCACAGTGAGTTGATCAGGACTCAATCTTCTCCTGAGTGTGTGGACCTCGCTGGCCGGAGGACCCTGGCGCATCTACCTTTCCAGGGGGGGCGGCTCTTCGGTGGCTCCCTGAATGAGGTGATCTAAGATCTCACCGGAGGGAAGAGCTCCTTCCTCCCGGATCCGAGGAGGAGTGCGAACTCCCGTCGCCGTCAGGGGTCTTCCTTTCCGGCCTATAGGCGGCCTTTTCGTCCCTCCCGCGCCTTGGGCAAGGGTCCACAGCCCGCCAAGGCCCCCACGGGTGGACAGAAGCGTACCTGGCCGCGTAAGCGCTCCAAGCCAGGTGACAAGGTCTGCCCTGCATGAAGGGCAGGGTGGGGGGGCGTCTCCTGGGGTTCGCAGACAGGTGGTCTCCCCGCATCTCAGACCGCTGGGTGCTCGAAGTGGTCCTCTTCGGGGTACAGCATAGAATTCCTTTCCCGCCCCCCAGACAGGTTCTCCACCTCCAACCTGCAGCTACCTGCAGGCAGGCTGCGGGCCCTGTTCGGGGTCATTGTCCCCGTTCCTCGTGCAGAACGTTCCCAAGGGTTTTATTCCAACCTTTTCATTGTTCCAAAGAAGGTTGGGGTTCATCCCATTCTGGATCTGAAGGACCTCAACATTTTTGTGCGGGTTTGCAGGTTTCGCATGGAGTCGGTCCGCTCGGTAGTAGTGGCCCTGCACCAGGGCGACCTCCTGGCCTCCCTCGACATCAGATATGTACCTGCATGTCCCCATCTGCGACCAGCGCCAGCGCTTGCTGCGCTTTGTGGTTTGAGAGGATCACTACCAGTTCGTAGCTCTTCCGTTTGGCCTGGCCTCGGGTCTACACCATACTGCTGGCCTTGGTTCTGGCTCTGCTGAGACAGAGGGGTATCGCGGTGGTGGCATATCTGGACGACCTTCTCCTGCAAGCGGAGTCGGCTCCAGTGCTCAGGGACGATTACCCTGCACACTCTGCAGGAATTTTCCTTCCGCCAACCAAGCGGCAGATGCTTTAGTCGGCGGTTTGGTCCCTGCTGTCCCAGAAATGGGCCTCACTTCGGTTTTGCATGCGGGTCCTGGGCCTAATGGTGGCCTCCTTCGAGGCAGTCCCTTATGCTCAGTATCACACCCGAGTTCTGCAGCGGGAGATTCTCCTGAGATGGCACAGATCCCCATCTTCCCTGGATCAGGTGATCAGGATGGATCACCCAGTGAGGGCCTCGCTGCTCTGGTGGCTGCAGTCCCTGGCTCTTCAGTCGGGGAAGTCTTTCCTCCCCCTTCACTGGACAATGATCATG
Organism: Glandirana rugosa; assembly: GCA_018402905.1. Taxonomy (NCBI): domain Eukaryota; kingdom Metazoa; phylum Chordata; class Amphibia; order Anura; family Ranidae; genus Glandirana; species Glandirana rugosa. The sequence continues at coordinate 21,119 of BLSH010068373.1, forward strand.
ACGGACGCCAGCCTGACAGGCTGGAGTGGAGTCCTGGGGTTGCTTTCAGCCCAGATACGGTGGTCTCGGAGGAGTCTCGTCTCCCGATCAATGTTCTGGAATTGTGGGCGATTTGGTGCTGCCTCTCCCATTGGATGTCGAGGCTACACGGGTGCCCAGTTCGGATTCAGTCGGACAGGGCCACGGCCATAGCATACGTGAACCACCAGGGCGGGACGAGAAGCTCGGCTGCGGCTTTGGAGGTAGCCCCCATCCTGCGGTGGGCAGAAAGTCACATTCCGGCAATCTCTGCCGTCCACATACCGGGGGTAGAAAATTGGCAGGCGGACTATCTCAGTCGTCAGTGCCTGGACCACCGGATGTGTTTCATCAGATTTGCCTGAGATGGGGTGTACCGGACGTGGACCTACTCACGTCCCATCTTAATCGGAAGGTGCAGACCTTTGTGAGCAGGACAAGGGATCCCTTAGCGGACGCTTTTGTAGCTCCGTGGGATCGGTATCAACTCATCTATGCCTTTCCTCCTCTCAAACTGCTTCCGCGCCTCCTGCGCAGAACAGAGGCGGAGGGCATTCTGACCATTCTGGTAGCTCCAGATTGGCCAAGGCGTCCTTGGTACGCAGACATAGTGCGGATGGTGGTGGACGTCCCCTGGCGACTCCCACTTTGCGAGGATCTTCTGTCCCAGGGGCCCATCTTGCACCCTGCTTTACCCTCTCTGGCTTTAACGGTCTGGCTATTGAATCCCAGCTGTTAAGGGATCGTGGGGCCTCGGACTCTGTGATTCCTACCATGTTGAAGGCACCTAAGGCTACTTCACATAAGTTTTACCACCGCACCTGGAAGGCTTACATCGCCTGGTGCGAGGCCGGGGGGTGGAACCCTCACTCCTTCTCTGTGTCTCGGGTTCTGGCCTTCCTGCAGAAGGGCCTCGACCAGAAACTGGTGTTGAGCACTATCGAGGGTCAGGTTTCTGCTCTGGCGATCTTTTTTCAGCGTCCCTTGGCGATGCATTCGTTGATACGTACTTTAATGCAGGGGGTTCAGCATGTCGTCCCCCAGGTACGGTCGCCTTTGGCGCCATGGGATCTCAATTTGGTCCTCTCGGTACTTCAGAAGCCGCCTTTTGAGAACATCAGGTTAATCTCTCTGCAGTTGCTTTCGCAGAAAGTGGCTTTCCTGGTGGCCATCACACCTGCCCGGTGGGTGTCTGAGTTGACGGCCCTGTCTTGTAAGTCTCCTTATCTGGTCCTACACAAGGATAAGGCGGTATTGCGCCCGTCTCTTTTTTTGCCGAAGGTGAAGTCATCTTTCCACATCAATGAGGACATTGTCCTTCCTTCACTTTGACCATGCCCGTCTCACCCTAAGGAGGCCGCTTTGCACTCCCTGGATGTTGTTCGGGCCCTGCGGGAGTATCTGGCGTTCACCACCTCCTTTTGGAGGTCAGACACTCTTTTTGTTGTGGCAGATAGCCCACGCAGAGGTTTGGCGGCCTCCTTGGCCACTATCTCACGTTGGATTAGACAGACGGTGACCCGAGCTTATGCTGTTCGGGGTCTGGAGCCTCCCTTTCCGGTCACAGCTCACTCTACCAGGGCGATTAGCACTTCCTGGGCTTTTCGACATCAGGCGTATGTGTCTCAGGTGTGCAAGGCGGCTACTTGAACTTCTGTGCACACCTTCTCAAAGTTTTACAAAGTTGATGTTTTAGCATCCTCAGATGCTGCGTTTGGCCGCAAAGTTTTGCAGGCGGCCGTGTGAGACACGTGTGGTTCCTCACTAAGGGTTCGGTTGGGTGTAGTTCTGTTGTTGTTCTGTTAACCACCCCTCAATTTTTGGCAGTGCTTTTGGATGTCCCACTTAGTCCTAAGAGTCGCTGTGCCTGTCGGCGAACGAAAGAGAAAACGGGATTTTTTGACTTGCTGTAAAATCCCTTTCTCTGAGTTAATATACAGGCACAGCACTCACCCCTCTGGATGTTGCACTGCTTGTTACGAACTGAGCTAGCAGAGCTGGGTGTGGGGTTATCTGCCAGTGGGGACTGCCCCTTGGGAAGGGCTGTGTCTGTTACTGTTCTTTTTGCTGTTAGAACTGCCTGTTCTGCCTAGTAAACTCCTGAAGAGGGCAGTATAACCCACTTAGTCCTAAGAGTTGCTGTGCCTGTCGACGAACGAAAGAGAAAACGGGATTTTTTGACTTGCTGTAAAATCCCTTTCTCTGAGTTAATATACAGGCACAGCACTCACCCCTCTGGATGTTGCACTGCTTGTTACGAACTGAGCTAGCAGAGCTGGGTGTGGGGTTATCTGCCAGTGGGGACTGCCCCTTGGGAAGGGCTGTGTCTGTTACTGTTCTTTTTGCTGTTAGAACTGCCTGTTCTGCCTAGTAAACTCCTGAAGAAGGCAGTATAACCCACTTAGTCCTAAGAGTCGCTGTGCCTGTTGACGAACTCAGAGAAAGGGATTTTACGGTAAGTCAAAAAATCCCGCTTTTGGATCGTGGCTGGGGAAATGTCGGCGAAGACCATGATGGAGTGGCCCTGGATCGAAAAGGTTATCGATGTCACAGGATTTTTTCATTACCCCTTCTTTGATAGAATAAAAGTTTCACAATGTCTCCTCTAGGCAGTCCATCTTGTCGAGGGGGTTGTAGAGCTCTATGAGCCCTGTTCAGCTCCAGCTTGTGTTCCGGAGTTTTTGGCAGAACCTCTTTGATGAGTGATTTAACAGCTCCCTGGATATCCATTATTGATTCAGGCAGTCCCCTGATACGGATGTTATATCATCGACTTATGTTCTCCATGTCGATTTTAGACAAGGCTGTATCCAGCTGGTCTTGGAGGGTCTGTACACAATAAGTATTTTCGTTCACCCTTGCAGCAGTTTTATCTACGGCCTGTAATATGAGTTCAATGCAGGAGCCTAGGCTGTGCAGATCAGCTTTAATGGTTTCTGTGATTTAAGCTGCATTTTGTGCTAGTCCCTCCACCAGCATCTCTGAAAATCTGTTTAAGAGGAGACCGAAGTCCTGGGGCTGGCCTGGTGTGATGGGGGAGGCCTGGTGTGGGCCTGCGAGGCTGAGCGGGCTATCACGCAGGTGGATTTTTAACATGTCCCCCATCGTTCAGCCTCAGGAGGGATTCAGTAGAAGCAGGCGAGGGGAAGTGTGAGATTGGGGTGGCTGGAAGGCAGATTGGGTACTTATCCGCTGCAGGAGGGTCTTCTATGGAGTACCCTCCTTCTGTGTGGCCGCAAGGAGAGGCTGCGGCCGCCATCTTGGGAGGCTCCGGGGCCTGTATGTCAAACCTCAACTGTCTGTGGACCTGTTTCTTAGTGTTCTCCCCGGGCATATGGATCGATTCCCCTTGGTCTCCGGAGTTTGGGCTAGCGGTCCGGTGCAAGACCGTGCGAGTGTGCCGGCTAGCAGGCTCCCGAATAGCTGGAGCAGAGCGGAGCTCCCTGTAAGCGCGTCCACTCAGAAGTCCCGCACATGCGCACTCAAGTGCTTTTTTTTTTTTTTAAACAACACACATGTTATACTTGCCTGCTCTGTGCAATGGTTTTGCACAGAGCAGCCCTGATTCTCTTCTTCTGTGATCTCCCACCGAAACTTCTGGCTCCTCCTGCCTTCAGAGTAACCCAATAGCAAGCTGCAAAGTATAGTATAGAGTGCCCCTATAGCAAGGTAAAAAAAAAAAAAAAGTCTGCCTTTAGAGCCATTCGCTACCTACCCAGGACTACATGTCCCATGAGACATTGCTCCTCATACATTCACAAGTTTTCAGGCACTTACTGACATGTATGGACGGTGTACTGAGCTGTATGTGTGCTTCACTGTATTTCCTGATATATCGGTATGTAAACAAATAATGCATTCTGTATGCAGGCCAAATAATCGGCTGGCCAATTAATCGATTATGAAAATAGTTGACAACTATTTTCATAATCCATTAGTTGTTATTGATTAGTTGTTTTGGCCCTACTAGCAGCTTCATGAAATAAGCAGAGGTGGCAGACCTTGCATAACCCTTTTAGAGATCTAGAGTATCTTTATAAATTGCAAGCAATCCGCTCTTTGAACTCTCGTCATCAATAGATATCTCAGAAGAGATTTCAGCTGACTACTTTGTCCTCCAAAACCGAGAAGGCCCTATATTGTTCTAAAGCTAAATTCTTTCTTCATATCAACACATCCTCTACAATGTTTTGCCCACAGACTTAACCAGACATTACGCCCCCTCGTGTATACATTTTGTTTCAATCAATTTTTATTAATATATGAAGCAAATAAAAAATTATTTACTTACATCCCAGGTTACATTGTGGGATAAAAAAGGTATCCAGGAATCTTCAACAGTTAGGCTGGGTTCACACTATTGCCGCATACGGCTCCTAGCAGGGGTCCAGTGTGTCTCCATTCACTGTTTCAGGTCCGATTTCAGCCCGAATATTAGGCTGAATTCGGACCTGAAACAGACCAAAAGACACACAGGACCCCTGTGCAAATTCGCACCAGAGCTCCATAGAGAGCCGGTCACTATCAACTGCTATTGCGAATTGGATGCGGGAATACACATCCTATTCACATAGGTGTGAACCCAGCCTTAAAGGAAACAGAGTAGAGGTATAAATTCTAGCGAGCATCAAGTTTAACAAAGCTTAATATATTCACCATTAATACATGTAGCAAGATAGAAATCATGGAGGGTCACTGAAGCGGCAGGGCCAGCATCACAAGACAAGAAGAGCGAGCTCCTTGGGAGTAGAGCTTAAGTGTCATCCCCAAGAGGTCTTTGTCCATCACCCCATCTGACCATGATTCCATCCTCCCAGCATTAGAAATTAAATCTTGGTGATGGATATCCAGCATAAGAATAACACATACAGTGCCTTGAAAAAGTATTCATACCCCTTGAAATTTTCCACATTTTGTCATGTTACAACCAAAAATATAAATGTATTTCATTGGAATTTTATGTGATAGACCAACACAAAGTGGCACATAATTGTGAAGTGGAAGGAAAATGATAAATGGTTTTCCAATTTTTTTTTACAAATAAATTTATTTTTAAATATTATAAATTTGTAAAATAATTTGAAAACCATTTATCATTTTCCTTCCACTTCACAACTATATGGCACTTTTTGTTGGCCTATCACATAAAAGCCCGATAAAATACATTTACATTTCTGGTTGTAACATAACAAAATGTGGAACATTGCAAAGGGGTATGAATACTTTTTCAAGGCACTGTATAGGAATCACAAGGAGATGTCAGATCAGTTCCCGAAAAGGGTAAGCAAAATTTACCATTCAATTGAGAGAAGTACACATTTAATAACCCAACTTTTGCTAAACAGCTAATCCCACTTGTTGGGTATGAATAGAGAAAAGTTGATCACATGATCCTGGACAGCTGACCCAGGGAAGACCAGTGGAACCTGAGAAAGGAGGGCTCCCAGAGAGACTCCTCCAAGAACCCACTTACTTCCCAAGCCCAGGGGCCCACAAAGCAACCTGACTAAGAGAGAAAGCAAGTAGAGAAAAGATAGAAGAATCAGAAGGAAAGAGAAAGGAATAAGGTAGAGAAAGATCCAGAAGCCTAGAGGAAATTATCAGATAACCCAAAATTAACAAATTCTAAATTACTACAGGGATACATGTACATACGCTGCCCATGGTTCCCAGATAGCTTCAAATTTCTGAATCGTACCAAGAAGGTCGCTGACCATCTTCTGGGCATGGCCATGGTCCAGGAAATTTTCCGCATAGCCAGGCCAAAGGGAACATTCAATGTCTTCCATGCACTAGCTATAGTTAGTTTAGCCCTGAGCAGCACAACAAAAATCAGGCATTTTGCTTTCTTAGGTGCGGATTCAATGGGAAAATTGAGTATAGCAATCTGTGGGGATTTGGGGATAGAAACCCCTGTAATCCCCTGTGGAATATTTTGTTCCAGAAGCCTCTAATTTTGGGACAATCCCACTGGACATGTAGCATCGTCCCTATGTGGCCACATGCCCTAAAGAATATGGGGGAGGTTAAAGGAAAGATCCTAGCTAATTTAGCCGGCACAAGATACCATCTCATTAATACTTTTAAGATAGCTTCAACCAAGGAAATATTGTGGCCCTATGCCAGACCTCCAGATCCCACTCCTGGGCCAAGTCCTTCTCCCAATCCAGCATATAGAGGGTCTTTGAAGGAACGTTGGCTAGTGATTTGTAAATCTCGGTAATTCCACCTCTTTGCTCCATAGCCTGACCACACCTATGATGTTAAGGTGTGATAGAAGGGGGATCAGGTTTTTGCACCATAGTGAATGTAAAAAGTGAGAAATCTGGGGAAAGCTGAATTTCTCCTATTGTTCACTGACAGACGCAGCTCTCCATTACATGTGGGGTTTATGCTGGTCTCACTAGGAGTTAACTAGGCAGGGAAAAGAAACAGCTAGCCCCTCCCATGGGGCTGTCCTCTCTTCCCACATAAACCTCCTCCATAGCATAGCTCATCAGTTTAAATGCCTAGTTTGCAAGGAGTTGACCTGGCTTCCCTTTAGGGGAATTGCGGTCCTGTTTGTGACCATTCTTTTTATTTTATTTTATTTTCTTATCTTCTATCAAGATGATCTGCTAATCAAGAAGCCGGTCGGGGCATGGAGAGTCCATGGGCTCTGTACTTTCCCCGACCTGGCCGACTGATGCGAGCCAGTCCCGCAGTATGGGGACCCGCTGCATAGTGCCCGTTTCGTGCGGGTGGCCTGGGGTGATCCCCACTTACGCCCAACCTGGATGCGATTCGGAAGGGCGAATTTCTGGCCTGCAGCATGCCGCCCAGGCACGGGCGGAAAGTCTGCGACTGGGTGGCTACCCTTGGCGCTCGTCGGAGTGGTGAGTGAGAGTTCCTCCCTTCCCCCTTTTTCAGGGGCGGAAGGGGGACCGACGAAAAAAAAAGGAAAAAAAATGCTTTTTTTATCCGGGTAGCCACCCGCAGGGGCGCGTGGAGCTCCTGCCCCCCCTCCTACCCCCGCACCCAGTCCGTCTGCCCCATCATTTTCGTTCTGGCCGCCATGCGGCGATCGGCCGCCATTTTGCGGCGGACCTCCGCCATTTTGCCGGAGCCGCAGACATATCTGGCCTATGGGGCTTTCCCTCTAGCGCTCAGAGCGGCCATTTGCGGTACTGCAAGTCTCTGTACTGGAGGTTTCGGCCTCTAGTGTCTAACGGCGGCCATTTTGACCACATGTCTCTGCAAAAACGTGTGTGCAGCATTTTCCCTTC
>BLSH010068373.1:140270-152352 GCA_018402905.1 Glandirana rugosa
CCAGAAGGAATAGGTTTCTCTTTACCATCGGCTGCTCCGGCGGTACGGAAACGCGCTGGGAAGGCAGTCGTGTTTATTTCTTAGTCTGAAGGCTTTTCTTCGACATTTTTTGTTTATGTGGGCGTTTCGGGAGTGGTGTAGGTTTCTTACGTCAAGTTGAAGAAACCCTACGCTGCCCACGCCCGTGTTACTCCCTTCTTGTTATAGGAGTAAATTTAATTTTCTTCTTTGGTGGAAGCCTTCTTTGTTTCCCCTTCCAGCGTTTTGACGGAACAGGAATACTTCCTGGTTCATTCCACTGAACGTCCTATTACGACGGTTGAGTCTGTGGGCGGATCGCCTACACTGTCGGTGCTTTGCGGGTGTATTTGTTTTTTACAGCTTCTTTTCGGAAGTCTGATTCTTTATTTGTGCTGACGGAAGGGTCGCGCAAAGGCATGGCGGCCTCGTCGGCTACCATTTCTCTTTGGATAAGGAAGACCGTGATTAATGCATATGAGATTTGGGGAAAGGTTCCCCCGTTTCCAGTCACGGCTCATTCCACCAGGGCAGTTAGTACTTCCTGGGCGTTTAGACACCAGGCCTCGGTGTCTCAGATGTGCAAAGCGGCTACTTGGTGCACACGTTTACTAAGTTTTACAAAATTGATGTTTCAGCATCTTCGGATGCTGCCTTTGGCCGCAAAGTATTACAAGCGGCAGTGTAGGCGTGATTCGCGCCTCCTGAGAGGGCGTTTTTTTGTTGGGTACAGTTGTTATAGTCTGCCCACCCCTCTTCATTGGCACAGCTTTGGGATGTCCCAAGGTGTCATAAGAAGGCTGCGTCTGTCAGTGAACGGAAGAGTAAAAGGGATTTTATTATAACTTACCGTAAAATCCTTTTCTCTGAGTTCACTGACAGACGAAGCACCCACCCCTCTGTGTTGAGAGCAGGGGGATTATATGCGGTGAGGACGGCCCCCTGGGAGGGGCCAACCTATGCTTTTGTTTTATTTTTGCCTAGTCTACTCCAAGTAGTATGAGCATAACCCCAGGTGTCATAAGAAGGCTGCGTCTGTCAGTGAACTCAGAGAAAAGGATTTTACGGTAAGTTATAATAAAATCCCTTTTTTGCGGCGGATCGCCGGCATTTTGCCGTAGCCGCTGCCATTTTCCTGAGGTTTTCCCTCTAGTGCTGAGCGGCGGCTATTTTGCCGTAGTCGCGGCCTGTATACAGGCTTTGGCCTCTAGTGAACGTTTGGCCATATTGGATGTCCCTGGAAAGAAGAACGTGCTGCTGCCGTTTTGCTTTCTCTTTCACTTGGGACAGCGTGGATGAAAACAGGCGGCACAGGCTTTATGACTGGCGGTCCCTAAGCACTCCTCCTAGGATGCAGCGCTTGTGAGGCACAAAATAGCAAGTATAGCTGGGCTCTCCCTGGGGTACTGGTAGCGGTGGGTGCAGTCCTCCGGGGGCCTCCCTGGTTGATCTGTGGGGTGGCGATGGGGCTGCATTGTGGGGGGTGTCAGGGCATTTTTTTATTTGCCTGTCAGATCCGGTGGTACGATGGCGGATGACCCTGCGGGTCCTTCTGAGTAGGAGTCAGCGGCAGCGCAACCTGCGCTGGGGACCCTGGTGTCCCTGGACCAGCTGAAAGCAGTATTTGGGGAGTTCTTTCCCCGGGTGGGGCCGAGCAGGGCTCTGGGGGCCCCTAAAAAGCTTCCGCCTCCCCCTCTTTCCTCAGGGGAGGAGTCTGAACCGGAAGTGGCTTCAGGGGTCACGGGGACCCCCGTGAAATTCTCAGAGGGCGAGCTAGATCCCTCAGACGGCGAAGAAGACCAGGGGGCCTCGGTTGCGCGCGAAAAGGCGCTGGTGGCCGTACTGATTACTAATATCCGTGCGTCCTTGCGACTGGACCAAGCAGGGGAGTCGCAGGAGTCCGCATACGTTTGCGGGTCTGCTAGGCCACCCAGGTCCCCTAAGGCTTATCCTTATGATCAATTTTTTGACCACTTGGTTTATCAGGAATGGCAGCATCCGCGGAATTCCTTCGCCCTACCTAAACGCTTCACTATACGCTACCCTTTTGAGGATAGTTTTGTGAAAAAGTGGGCATCCCCCGCAGTGGACCCTCCGGTGGCTAGCCTGAACAAGGCAACGACCATTCCTTTGGAGGGGTCTCCCTCGTTTAAGGACCCAGCCGATAGGCGGACGAAGGCGTTGTCAAAAGCACTTTTCCTGCTGGCAGGGTCAGCCATGAGACCGGCCCTGGCGTTAGCCATGGCAGCACAATCTCTGTCCGAGTGTACGACGGAGCTGCAGAATGATTTGGACTGTGGGAGGACGCTTGAGGCGTCGCAGAGAGCAGACCATTTGTTTCAGGGTCTTCGGTACCTGTGAGACGCAGCTCTGGACCTGCTCCCCATGTTGTCTTAAATGTCTGTTTTTGCAGTCATTATCAGACGGGTACTCTGGTTATGCTCGTGGTCGGGTGAACACGCGTCTAAGAAGGGTCTTGCGGATCTTCCTTTTCAGGGTGGTCAACTCTTTGGGGCGCATTTGAATGAAATCATCAAGGATTTGACTGGAGGGAGGGTCCTGCTTCTTCGGGTCAGAAGAGGTTTTTTCGTGCCCCAGGCGCAGCGGGCAAGGGGTCGAGGCCCGGCAAGCCTGCTGCAGGGGCCGGTAAACGCCCCTGGCAACGCAAGAGCGAAAAGACACAGGAGAAGTCCTCCTCTGCATGATGGGTTGCCCCCACCCGAATTTCGGGTGGGGGGATGATGGGTTGCCCCCGCCCGAATTTCGGGTGGGGGCCGTCTTCTGGGGTTCGCAGACAGGTGGACTGCCTGCATTTCCGACCGGTGGGTGCAGGAAGTGGTGTCCTCCGGGTACAGGATAGAGTTCAGCACTCTACCTCCAGACAGGTTCTTCCCATCGAACTTGAGACTCCCTCAGGGGTGTCCGGAGGCCCTCCTAAGGGCTGTTCAGGCACTCTCCGACCAACCAGGGGGTGATAGTGCCAGTACCTCAGTTGGAAAGGTTTCACGGTTTCTACTCAAACCTATTCGTGGTCCCCAAAAAAGGGGGGAGGGGTCAGGCCAGTTCTGGACCTGAAGGCGCTAAGCCACTTTGTGAAAGCGTGAAAATTCAGGATGGAATCTGTCCGTTCTGTCGTGGCCGCCCTGCACCAAGGCGATTTCATGGCGTCCCTGGATATCAGGGACGCGTATCTCCATGTCCCCATCTGTCTCCGGCACCAGCGTTTTCTGCGCTTTGCGGTGGGAGATCTTCATTACCAATTCGTGGCACTGCCCTTCGGTCTGGCCTCGGCTCCTCGGGTGTTCGCCAAGCTGGTGGCCCCGGTGCTGGTGCTGCTGAGGCAGAGAGGCATTGCGATGGTAGCATACCTCAATGATCTGCTACTGAGAGGGGAGACTGCTTCGGCTCTGGAGGAGAACGTGGCTATCACCATGGCCTCATTGAAGGACTTTGGCTGGCTGATCAATCTGCAGAAGTCGTCGGTGATGCCGTCCTGTCGCCTGGAATACCTGGGTCTGGTTCTGGACACGGAGCAGGCGAAGGTGTTCTTACCTCCGGCCAAGTTACTGACACTACAAGCAGCGGTGCGAACCCTGCTGTCACGCCAGTGGTCTTCCTTACGGTTCTGTATGCGGGTGTTGGGGCTCATGGTTTCAGCCTTTGAGGCGGTACCTTACGCCCAGAGTCACACTTGGCTCCTTCAGCGAGCGATTCTGTCACGGTGGGACAAGTCTCCACTGTCCCTGGAACAGCTGATCAGACTGGATCCTCAGACCAGAGGATCGTTGACCTGGTGGCTTCGGGCCCGGCTCTGACGTTATGGAAGTAATTTCTTCCCCTGAATTGGTCGATAGGCTGGCGTCCTTTGTGACTATCAGGCTGGGGGGGTCCTGGGGCAGCTGTCTGCTCAGGGCCATTGGTCGGCGCAGGAATCTCGCTTTCCGATCAATGTGCTGGTCTGCCTCTCCCAATGGATGGTAAGGTTGCGCGGCCTCCCGGTTCGGGTTCAGTCGGACTACGCCACGGCAGTGGCGTATGTGAACCATCAGGGTGGAACGAGGAGCTCGGAAGCGGCTCTCATTCTGCGATAGGCAGAACATCACGTGCCGGCAATCTCCGCCATTTACATTCCGGGCGTAGAGAATTGGCAGGCGGATTTTCTCAGTCGCCAGACGCTGGATCAGGAGGAATGGTCCCTACATCCAGAAGTGTTCCACCAGATTTGCCACAAGTGGGGCACGCCAGATGTGGACCTCATGGCGTCTCGGTTCAATCACAAAGTGAAAACTTTTGTGTGCGGCCGCCACGGACACGCTGGTAGCGCCTTGGAGTCGGTATCAGCTCCTGTACGCTTTTCCTCCCATCAAGCTTCTACCGTGGCTACTGCGCAGGGTGGAAGCGGAGGGGATTCCGACAATCCTGGTGGCTCCGGATTGGCCTCGGCGTCCTTGGTACGCCGACATGGTGCGAATGGTGGCAGATGTTCCCTGGCGCGAAGATCTGTTGTCTCAGGGGCCCATCTTGCACCCTGCTTTACCCTCGCTGGCATTGATGGCTTGGCTATTGAGTCCCAGGTGTTGAGGGATAGGGGTGTCACGGACTCCGTGATCCGTACCATGCTTAAAGCGCGCAAGTGTACTTCACGCAAGATTTATCATCGCACCTGGAAGGCCTATATTGCCTGGTGTGAGGAGGGGGGTTGGAACCCTCATTTTTACGTTGTGTCCAGGGTCCTGGCTTTTTTGCAGCAGGGCCTGGCTAAAAAATTGACATTGAGTACACTCAAGGGTCAGATTTCGGCTCTGGCGATTCTATTTCAGCAGCCTTTGGCGTCACATTCGTTGATTTGTACATTTGTACAAGGTGTACGCCATGTGGCTCCTCGGGTGCGGTCTCCTATGGCGCCGTGGGATTTGAATTTGGTGCTTTCTGTGCTGCAGAAACCGCCATATGAGAAGATCAGGGATATTCCCTTACAGTTGCTGTCGCAAAAAGTGGCCTTTTTGGTGGCCATCACATCCGCTAGGCGGGTGTCTGAGTTGGCAGTGTTGTCCTGCAAGTCTCCTTACTTAGTCCTTCATAAGGACAAGGTGGTCTTGCGTCCTTCTCCTTCATTTCTACCGAAGGTGGTCTCTTCTTTTCACATTAATGAAGATATTGTTCTTCCTTCATTATGTCCGCATCCATCGCATCCCAAGGAATTTGAGTTACATTCATTGGATGTCGTGAGGGCTTTGCGGGTGTATTTGCTGGCTACAGCTTCCTTTCGGAAGTCTGATGCGTTGTTTGTACTGACGGATGGTCCGCGCAAAGGATTGGCGGCCTCGTTGGCTACTGTTTCCCGTTGGATCAGACAGACAGTGACCCATGCGTATACTGTTCGGGGCAAGGTACCCCCTTTTCCAGTCACGGCTCATTCCACCAGGGCAGTTAGCACTTCTTGGGCTTTTAGACACCAGGCTTCGGTGTCATAGGTGTGCAAGGCGGCCACTTGGGCCTCGGTGCACACGTTTACTACGTTTTGTAAAGTTGATGTGTCAGCATCTTCGGATGCTGCTTTTGGCCGTAAAGTTTTACAGGCGGCAGTGTAAGTGCAGCTGGCGCCTCCTGAGAGGATTCTGTTGGGTACAGTTGTTGTCGTTTACCCATCCCTCTTGACTGACACAGCTTTGGGACATCCCCACTTTTCAATGAAGGGCTGCGTCTGTCAGTGAACTTAAGAGAAAAAAGGATTTTATTAAAACTTAATGTAAAATCCTTTTCTCTGAGTCCACTGACAGACGCAGCACCCACCCCTCTGTGTTGCGTTTGTACGGCTTGTTACGAACTAATATGCTAAGCAGAGCAGGGGGGTTATATGGGAGAGAGAGGACAGCCCCCTGGGAGGGGCCAGCGTGCTTTCTTATAATTTGCCTAGTCAACTCCTGGTAGGATGTGCATATAAACCCACTTGTCAATGAAGGGCTCCGTTTGCCAGTGAACTCAGAGAAAGGGATTTTATGGTAAGTTTTAATAAAATCCCTTTTTTCATTAATTCCCATCTACTATACAGGTCACAGCAGCAGATGCAAATAATATTTTTAGATCCTTTCACCCCCCTCCTCTTATATGTCTGATCTTTGTATGTTAATCCTTCACCTCCCTTATTCTGCACATTAACCCCATCATCTTCGTCCTCCCACTGCATATGATCTGTACATTCATTTTTTCACTACCACCACCTCTATCTGGATATAGCCTTTATACTTTGCTTATACTGCACCCTTAAAGGATAACTTCACCAATAAAAAAAACAAAAATGTACATCTTTTTGCAGGTAAAAAAATGTACATTTATTTGTTTTACTTGGAGCCAGTATAGGATTACAATACCAGCACCTGAATATGAGTGTAAAATAAGGTGAACTTATCCTTTAACAAGATCTTTTGTTCTCCTCAATACCAGAATGTTTCTTTATTTCCAAACAGTAATGGCAAAAATGAGATCACCTTGGTGTGTTTACTTTACAAAAAAGGGGTGATTTTGGGGGGTGATTTATTTTAACTGAAATTAAGGGAATCTGGTTTAATGGGGCTAGTTGTCCATCAAAATATCACAGCACAGGAAACTGAAAAATGTCCTGGTAATAAAGGCTAACAGATAAGAACATATGCTGTCCACACATGATGGATCTGTATCAAAAGTTCAAATGTTTGGAGAAATTACATCAGAAACGCTATCAGTGCAGCATTTCTAAGGTTTCAGGACCTCTTTGTCCCTCGAAGTGGAGAGCAACATTGGGGTCAATTCACGAACATTTACCGCATGTGATAATGCGGTCACGTGACTCATATGCATAAAGTATCGTATGCGGTAAAGTCCAATTCATTGAAAAAGAAAAGGATTTTGCGCTACACATTATGAAAAAAAATTGTCAGTGAATATCATCAAAAATCGTGTGATAAGTCCAATTAACGAACGGAACAGGAGGTAAAAAAAAGTGATATTTAACACCAGGGTTTTGCTAGTGATAACCAGTGTGGTATTTCCTGCTTGAGAGAGAGTTGAGTTAGCAGCGTTACCAGGGATTGGGGTTTTTGAATGCAATTTCTTGCAATTTAACCTGCTCAGAAGGCATCTGAGAAGAAGGATTGTGGTGATGGCTCCATAATATTTTGTGAAGAGGACCCTTCTGGACGATTTTACAGAGGGTGAAGCTCTTTGGACGTTACGGCTGACCAAGGAGCTTATACTTATGTTGCATGTGAGGCTGCGGCTAGTACTGGAGACCACCACCCAGAGGAGTCATGATATACCGGGCATGCTGAGGTTGCTTGCCATGCTCCATTTCCTTTGCAAGGCTTCCTACGAGATAGACTCTGGGAATGTTGTTGACATTTCGCAGGCGGTCATATTCCCGAATCCTCGCACGTGTGCTGCAGGGATTCAATTCGATTTGCGTCCACCTATATCTACATGCCATTATCTCGCCAGGAGTGGGATCAGATTAAAGGTGAATTCTACAGTATGGCATCCATCCCCAATGTAATGGACGCTATCAATTGCACCCATGTCCCTCTCTTTCCACCAATCCACAAGGAGCCTTTTTACAGGAACCGCAAGGGCTACCATTTGATGAACAATCCAGGTGGTATATGACAGCCAGATGTTGATCCAGGATGTGGTAACTGGATTCCCCAATTCGGTCCATGATGCCCATATACTCTTCCAGTCTCAGCTCTGAAAATTTTGAAAAGGAAACATTCAATCGTGGTTGGCTATACTCGGTAAGTAGTGTAAAATCCTCTTATGTTTATATGCATGCATGTTTATTGTCTACATACCAGTAAGATCATTTCATGTCTCACCTCTGCAATGCTCCTTACCTGTGACTCTTCAGTAATGTGCACGTCTTTCCAAATCTGCCAAACGCTCTATTTTTTTTTTATTTTATTTCTATGCTGTGTTTAGACAAACGTGTTTTTACAAATTTAATGTAACAGCAGCCTTTTTTTTCACTTAGGGGATTCCAGATACACTTGCTTGCCCTGACTGTTCACACCCATCCCATATTGCATCTCTCATGCCCATCAAGGTACAATACAGCCCTCTCCAGAACCCGAATAGTCATTGAATGCACCTTCAGTGTGCTGAAGAGCAGGTTCTGCCGCATCCCGCTTTCTGGAGGGTTCCTGAGATATGCTCTGGAGAAAGTGGGGGACATGTTCCTGGCCTGCTGCATCCTCTGCAACATCACCCGACATGCTGGACTGCTGTAGGACATTGATGTGGAGCTAATGGAGGATGGAGAACACATTTTCACACCTAAGGTGTGTCAAGATCCTCGAGGCAATGCGTATCGGCAGCAGCTGATCAAGCAGTACTTCACTAGGTGAGTTCATTTTAGATATGACATTGTACGTGTCTGGTAAAGTGTACATTTTCTAAGCTTCAAACTTACCCCTATGTACCACCTTTTTATAGCATGAACATTGTTTAGGTATTTTCTTTGGTTTTGGGGGAGGTTTGGGTATGTCAATGGTTATTAGTAGCACACTGCCTAACAAGAAGTGGGGAGAGAAGCCATAGGAGTTCTGGAGGGGAGGAGGGAAATCAGGCAACTGCAGTCTCAACCTAAGAATAATAAACTTTATTGATGGCAAATTCAAAGATCAAGAAAAAGATCAAATTGGCAGACTACACAAAAGGGTTTAAAAATAGGTAAACGTTGCCGCTAAAAACACACACCCGAGTTCACTAACACACATATGCACAATACAAAATGATAATGTAGTAATAGGGCTGGAGATCAGGTTTTTATGGCGTCGTAGGAAACCTCAGTGGTGTCAGCCAATATATGGCTATACAGTCATAGTTACATAGTTAGTCAGGTTGTAAAAGACACAAGTCCATCTAGTTCAACCGGTAAAAAAACCATACAATCCCATATACACAATCCTTCACCCACAGTTGATCCAGAGGAAGGCAAAAAACCCCAGCAAAGCATGATCCAATTTGCTACAGCAGGGAAAAAAATTCCTTACTGATCCCCCAAGAGGCAACCGGATTTTCCCTGGATCAACTTTGCCTATAAATGTCAGTACCCAGTTATGTCATGTGCATTACGGAAAGAATCCAGGCCTTTTTTAAAGCAATCTACTGAGCTTGCCAGAACCACCTCTGGAGGAAGTCTCTTCCACATTTTCACAGCTCTTACTTTGAAGAAACCTTTCTGTATTTGGAGCTGAAATCTTTTCCTCTAGGCGTAAATAGTGCCCCCGTGTCCTCTGTGATGACCTTTTAAAGTGACTAACTCAACACCAAGTTCACTATATGGACCACTTATGTATTTGTACATGTTGATCTCTCCCCCCCCCCCCCCCTTAATCTCCCATTCTCAAGAGATAATACATTCAGTTCCTCTAATCATAGCTGAATTCCTCCATGCCTCTTATCAGTTTGGTTTGGTTACCCTTCTCTGCACTTTCTCTAGTTCTCTGTTATCCTTTATGAGAACTTGTACCAAAAACTGAACTGCATATTCCAGATGAGGTCTTACTAATGATTTGTACAGGAGCAAAATTATATCTCTCTCTGGAGTTCATACCACTCAATACAAGAAAGGACTTGCTTTGGAAACCACCGCTTGGCATTGCATGCTATTATTAAGTTTATGATCTACCAAAACCCCCAGATCCTTCTCCATTATGGATTCCCCCAGTTGTACATATAAAGATAATTAAAAGTATGGGTCCCAAAACTGAACCTTTGGGTACACCACTGATAACTTTAGACCATTAAGAGTAAGAATCATTAACCACTACTCTCTGAATTTGTTTTTTTTTTAGCCAGTTTTCTATCCATTTACCTTACATGTTAGCCATGTGTGGGGAACTGTCAAACCCATTTGCAAAATCCAAGTATACCAGGTCCACAGCCACCCCTCTGTCCAAGGTTTTACTTACCTTCTTATAATGAGAAATCCAGTTTGACAACATCTGTCTTTCATGAATCCGTGCTGTCTGATGCTTAATGTATTTTTTTCCAGCAAGAACTCATCTATGTAGTCTTTTATTAAACTCTCCAGTATTTCCCCAACAATAGACGTTAAACGAACAGGTCTATATCCAGTGGTACAATTCCAGTCATTAACGAGTCCCTAAAAATTAGAAACAATGGCTTTGAAATGAGAGAGCTCAATTCTTTTAGGATCTGTGGGCGGATGTCATCTGGTCCAGGTGCTTTATCCACCTTTATTCTGTCTAAATATTTCTGGACTTTATCACTTTTGAGCCATTGTGGATCATTTTGGGCTGTGTCAATACCATCCGCCATTATGAACATGAGCTCCCCCATGCTCCTTTGTATACACCGAGCTGAAGAAAGTATTTAATAAATTTGCCTTCTCTTTGTCCCCAGTCACCAACTCTAGATTATTTTGTAAAAGGCCTACATTCTTAGACCTGACCTTTTTACTAATATATTTGAGAATTTTGGGGGGGGGGGGGGGTTTCTCCTATATTTTGCAATCTGGGGTTCATTGTGAATTTGACACTGGACATCTGCTCTCACCATTCATGGCCTCCTAAATAGTAGCTATTTTATGCAGTGTGACGGTAATAAAGTTGGTCTCCCTGCACTGGAAGTTGAATGACTGAGAGGGCTGGAGGTGCAGTATCTTCCTCAATAAAGTGTCAATGGGTAGGGGATAGCAGATGAAGGAAGCTCCAGGGCACGCTAGATGCAGGAATGAGATGAAGTTCACGTCACCTAGTAGATGAAATGAGTCGGTGCATCTGCCTCTGCACACCCTGGCCCACTCCCGCACCCGCTGCCCTCCCTCCACCTGCCCTTTCCACAGCATCCTTCAGCCGCCCACACTGCCTGCTCCAAGCCGGCCAACTGTCCATCCCCCTGGAATCCCAGCCCCTGCCATCCACCGCATGTCCTGTAGCCCAGCGTAAGTTATTGACAAGATCCACGGTCACACCAGCGAGAGCAGAGGCTCACATTCAAGTGATTGAGGCTCTCACACCTCCGCAATACTCCAGGAACTCGACCGCACAGCTGAAAGAAGGACATGCCCTGCACACTGCAGCGATTGGTTCACAGCACCAGCAGCACTGAGAACTGCCCCACAATCAGTGGTACCACCCACACAACTGTGAGTAGCACTCAAGTGACACTTCCCTAATTGAGACCAACTCATTAACAAACCGTGCTGAATATTTCATGGAGGTGGTGGAGGGGAGACTGTGACTCCATCTAGTGTGCACAGGAGCTTCCTTCACCTGCTATGTCCTGCCCATTGACCCTTTATTTGGGAAGGAACGGCACCTCCACCCCTCTGTCATTCAACTTCCAGTGGAGGGAGACCAACTTTATTGCTGTCACACTGCATACAATAGCTACTATTTAAGATGTCATAAGTGAATGGTGAGCACATATTACCACAGTGTCTCTGTATAGCCGTATACTGACTGACACCACTGAGGTTTCTGACACACCACAAAAACCTGATCTCCAGCCCTATTACTAGATTATCATTTTGTATTGTGCATATGGGGTGTGTTAGTGAACCCAGGTGGGTGTGTTTTTAGTGGCAACGTTATCCTATTTTTAAACCCTTTTGTGTAGTGTGCCAGTTTGATCTTGTTCTTGATTTTTGAATTTGCTATCAATAAAGTTTATCATTCTTAGATTGAGACTGCGGTTGCCTGATTTTCCTCCAGAACTCCTACGGGTTCTCTCCCCACTTCTTATTTGACTGTATTTTTATGTTCGGGAGTTGAAGGGATAGGTGCCACCTGCTTTGGTGAGTCAGAACCTTCTATGGTGTTGTCATACATATTTATCCAGCACTTGGATCCTCTGGTGCCCTTATTTCTTTTACCATTGATATTCGTAGCACGCTGCCTAAACTTTTCTGTCTTATGTTCTGATGCCAAACCTCAGTTATTACACAGAACACATTTAACAATTAGCAAAGTACACTTAATAAAAAATGAATAGAAGACCATAAAAAGGTCAAAATAATATATATATATATATATATATATATATATATATATTTATTCATATATTC
>BLSH010068373.1:207128-220055 GCA_018402905.1 Glandirana rugosa
CTCCACACTTTTACACCTTATCTGAGGGAGGTCTCCACCAAAACCGGTCGTGCCAACTAATTTTTTCCGGACCTAAGAAAGGAATTACATTTTTTATATTGACCCATGATTGTAAAAATCCATTTCAAAAAAGGCACAAGTCCATCTAGTTCAACCAAAAATAAAAATTATGTATAACCAAACATCCCATATACAATCCTTCACCCACAGTTGATCCACAGGAAGGCAAAAAACCCCAGCAAAGCATGATCCAATTTGCTATAGCAGGGGAAAAAAATTCCTTCCTAATCCCCCGAGAGGCAATCGGATACACCCTGGATCAACTTTACCTAAAAATGTTAGTACCCAGTTATATTTTTTACATTAAGGAAAGAATCCAGGCCTTTTTTAATCAACCGTGCTGGCCAAAACCACCTCTGGAGGGAGTCTATTCCACATTTTCACACCTCTGTGAAGAAACCTTTCCGTATTTGTAGATGAAATCTTTTTTCCTCTAGACGTAAAGAGTGCCCCCTTGTCCTTTGTGATGACCTTAAAGTAAATAACTCCACACCAAGTTCACTATATGGACCACTTATATATTTGTACATGTTGATCATATCCCCTCTTAACCTCCTCTTCACAAGAGAGAATAAATTCAGTTCCTCTAATCTTTCCTCATAGCTAAGCTCCTCCATGCCTTTTATTAGTTTGGTTGCCCTTCTCTGCACTTTCTCCAGTTCCCCAATATCCCTTTTGAGAACTGGTGCCCAAAACTGAACTGCATATTCCACATGAGGTTTTACTACTGATTTGTACAGGGGCAAAATAATGTCTCTATCTCTGGAGTCCATACAAGAAATGATTTTGCTTGCTTTGGAAACCATAAGCTTAATATTGGCATGCAATGCCAAGCTGCGATCTACCAAAACTCCCAGATCCTTCTCCAGTATGGATTCCCCCAGTTGTGCTCCCCTTAGTATGTATGATGCATGCATATTCTTAGCCCCCAAGTGCATAACTTTACATTTTTCAACATTAAACCTCATTTGCCACATAGTCACCCAATTAGACAGTGCATTGAGGTCTGCTTGTAAGTTGGAGACATCCTGCAAGGATGTTATTCCACTGCATAGCTTAGTGTCATCTGCAAATACTGAAATGGTACTTTTAATCCCAGACCCTATATCATTTATAAATAAATAAGAGAGGTTGCTCCCTACATAAGTCAGACTCCACCGCCAGGTACGTGGCAGTAACAAACAGCCATGTCTGAGTCTGAGCATGGGCCCGCTCCAATGGAATAACTTTGCCTGCACCTGGCCGGGCTAACTCAAGCTGTTAAGAGTCTGCAGGAAGAGTATACCCGGCTTGAAGGATGTGTTCAGGAGCTCGCCTCACCAACCTCACCTGGAGCTAGTCAGACCCCAACCCGCACAATTGTCAGATTACCTACGGAACCCAAGTTCCCAATGCCAGAACGGTTCTCAGGAGACCGTAGAAAATGCCGGGCGTTCCGTAATGCCTGTGAGCTTTACTTCGCCCTTCAGCCCTGCACCTTCTCTCTTGAAGCCACAAAGATGGGCTTGGTAAAACCTTTTCTGTTGGACGAACGCCAGTCCTGGGCCCACCGTTTACTAGAACAGAAGTCTCTGACCTCATGCTGTTCCAAGCCATGGCTCGGCTCTACGCACCATTACATGCTCTCCAACAACCGTGTGGCAGAAGACTACGTTGCAGAGTTCAGGCACTGGACCGTCGACATGGCCTGGAACAATGCAGCCCTCTGCTACCAGTTCTGTCTGGGCCTCTCCAAACCCTTGAAGGACAAACTAGCTCATGTTGGGATGCCTCAATCCCTGGATGCCCTAATTCATTTTTCGATCTAGACTGATCTACGCATCCGGAGCGTATAGCTGAAAGGCTCCCCACGGCTTACATGGATGTTACCCCGTGTTCCCAGCTACCCAGTCCAGTTTCTTCTGCTTTCGCAGCCTCCTCCTCTCCCTCAGATCTCCCTGAGCCGATGCAACTGGGGCTTCTCCGCCCGTCACTCACTTCGGAGGAAAGACCACGTCATCGGAGAAATAACCTATGTCTCTACGGTGAAGAGCCTGGGCATATAGTAAGAACTTGCCCAGCCAAGCTTTGTAAGTGCTCTACAGTCACCACGGCTGATGCACCAACTGTACCTAGTAAAGCTTCTCATCTAGCTCTCCCCCTCTCTACAGCTTCCTGGATGGAGCATCCTAGTTAACGCGATTATTGATTCTGGAGCCTGCAGCTGCTTCGTGGACCAGTCGTTTGCAGTGCAACACCTAATTCCTCTGTGACCTACGTCTCATGGAATGATCGTATATTTGGCAGACAGCACCACCATTAAGTCCAGCTTGGTCACACATGAAACCATTCCATTGTCGGCTACGATGGCCAACGGACACCAAGAGCTGCTCCTCCTGGATGCCATTGCATCCCCTCTCTTCCCCATTATCCTCGGCCTACCCTGGCTTCGGGCACACACACCCAGCATCGATTGGGTCACAGGAAACATCAAGTTCCAGTCTCCCTACTGCTTCCGGCATTGCCTGCAGCAAACTGGAGAAGTTACCTCCACCTTGCTTTGCTTGGACTTAGACTTTGTCCCTGACCTCCACCAATCCATTCCCTCAGCTTACCATGCCTTTCTGTATGTGCTTAGCAAGAAGGGGGCCAAGAACTTGCCACCCCATAGGGCTTTACGACTGCCCTTTTGAGCTCCTACCGGGAGCGGAAGTACCCTTTGGAAGGATTTACCCGCTAACCGAATTGGAGTTGTCGGCACTCAAGACCTATCTGGATGCTAACCTAAGGAAAAATTTCATCCGTCCTTCCATGTCTCCTGCAGGGGCCGGGATATTCTTCATGGAGAAGGACCACACCCTGCGGCCCTGTATTGACTATAGGGAACTAAATAAAATTAGAGTCAAGGACCACACCCTTTGCCTTTCGTACCAGAGCTCTTCCAAAGGCTGGATGCGGCAACCCTCTTTACTAAGTTGGATCTACAAGGTGCATATAATCTGGTCCTCATCTGGGAAGGCTTCAGGCACTTCGAATACCGGGGTCATGCCCTTCGGGTTCTGTAACGTCCTGGCCACATTCCAACATTTCGTGAACGATGTTTTCGGAGACTATCTGGACCTGTTCGTGATCCTATATCTGAATGATATTTTGATTTTCTTTTCTTCCTTGAATGAGCATCGCCGGCACATCCCGAGTGTCCTAAGCCACCTTCGGCAGCATGGACTCTAGGCCAAGGCAGAAAAATGTGCATTTGAATGCTCAAGCATCCCTTTCCTGGGACTTGTTATCTCAGTCACCAGCATTACCATGGATCCATAGAAAGTCTCCACCATCATAGACTGGCCGGTACCTGTAGACAAAAGGGGGGTTCAACGCTTTGTTGGATTCGCAAACTTCTACAGGAAGTTCATAAAAGGGTTTTAAGCTATCATCACCCCTATCACCCAACTGACTAAACAAGACATGGTTTTAATGGACCACCGAAACGCAAGCAGCCTTCGAGACCCTGAAAAACCTCTTTACGTCAGCACCTATCCTGAAGCATTCCAATCCTGTCCTGCCTCACGTCCTGGAAGTGGGTGCTTCAGAGACTGTCGTAGGGGCCGTACTCTCACAGAGATGAGGCGCTAAGGCCTTACTACACCCTATAGCATTCTTCTCTCGTAAACTTTTTGCACCTGAAAAGAATTACGACATAGGGGATAGAGAGCTCTTAGCCATCAAATTCGCTCTTGAGGAATGGCGATATCTGCTAGAGGTAGCCACGCACCCCATCTTGATCTACACAGATTACAAAAATTTTGAATACCTAAGAACAGAAAAAAGACTGAGACCCTGTCAGGCTCAGTGGGTGCTCTTTCTCTAGATTTTTATTCCACATCACGTGCAGGCCTGGGTTGAAGAACATCAAATCAGATGCCTTGTCCCGGATGTTCTTTAAACCTGGATGCTCCACTCCCCCGGACACCATTCTTCCTCCCAGGAATTTTCTATTGACGCAGGAAGATTTACTGTCCCGGATCAGACGATCCCTAGCCAGGACCACTGGTCCCACTGACCCTAAGCTACGAATGAGAGAAGGGGTTATTATGGCACGACAACAAAATCTTTCTACCAGAGGAACAACGCATATCAGTTCTGGAGCTCTGCCATGACCACAAGCTGGCAAGGCACTGCTCATAAAACTGCTGAACTCCTCCTACGCTCCATTTGGTGGCTGCAAGCTGATGGGGACTGTAATAAATATGTCAGCACTTGTCTCACCTGTGCCCAAAATAAGAACAGCAAAACTAAAGCGTGGGGCCTGCTAAACCTGCTCCCAGTACCTGAATGGCCCTGGTCTATGATCTCTATGGACTTTATTGTCGAGCTGCCCTCATCTGAGGGATACTCCGCTATCTTCGTGGTTGTAGATCGCCTAACCAAGATGACCCACTTTCTTCCTATGAAAGGCACACCCACCGCCGCTGAAACAGCAGAAATATCCATCAACGAAATTGTCAGGCTCCAAAAAATCCCAACACATATCATATCAGACCGAAGAGTGCAATTAATTTCCAGATTTTGGAAAGCACTGTGCTCCGCACTGGAGATCGAGCTGTCATTTTTATCATCCTACCACCCACAGAAGAATGGTCAAACAGCGGACCAATCAAACGTTAGAATAGTCTCTTCACTGTTTCTCCTCCTTCTCCCAGGATGATTGGGCCTCACTGTTACCTCTGGCCGAGTTTGCTTACAATAATATAATAATAATAATAATAACATTCATTCGGCCACCAAATAATCTCCGTTCTTGGCAAACTACGGCTTCCATATGACCTTCATGCCTAACCTTGCCCCTGAAAGTGTGGTACCGGCTGTGCAGGAAACCACTAAATTCTTTGAAAAGAACAACAAACTTCTGCAGGAAACGTTGTCTAGAACTCAGGAGTATAATAAAGAAATCCTTGATGAGAAAAGGTGGGGAGAACTGGAATTGCAACCTGGCGAGCGGGTCTGGCTGGCCACAAAGAAGTTTGGGCCTAGATTTATTGGGCCCTTTTCAGTGAAGAGGAAGATCAACAGGATGGCTTACGAACTCGAATTACCTCTGTCACTGTGAATCCACCCGGTCCTCCATGTAGCCTTACTGCGACCTGTCGCCCCTAATCCCTTCCCTGGATGGAAGACTGGCCCGTTGGAATCAATTCTAGTAGATGGAGAGGAGGAGTTTGAGGTGGAATCCATCCTGGACTGCAGGAAGAGGGGTAGCAACACCCAGTACCTGGTCAAGTGGAGGGGGTATGGCCACGAGGAAAATTCTTGGGAACCCAAAGCCAACATCCATGCAGAAGATCAGGTCCTTCAAGAGGAACCATCCAATAAGAATTGCCAGTTTAGGTGTCCGGATGCTGCCCCTTGGGGGGGGGGGGGCGGGGGTCAGGAAGCTCAGCATGAATATTCGGGTGGAATGCCCTTTCCTGTGCGCAGGCGCACGCGGGGCAGGTGCGGGCGCGCTCGTGGCAGCAATGGCGTCAAACAAGCCATTAAAACTGGACAGCACCATGTAATTGGTGCTGTCCATTCTACAGCGTTCCCGTGTCCCCCATTGATCGGTTACCTGAGGTTCCTGTTTCTGTGACCCAGCTTGCCCTTGACCTTGCCATGATCTCTGCCCCCACCGACCCCGGCTTGTCCACGACCATCCTCCCACCTGCTCCCTGTGTACTTCTGCTGCCAGCCCGCTGACTACCTGGCCTGTACCCGACTATCCGTCTGCCTGCTCCTCCTGTACCTCACTGCCAGCCCGTTGCTGACCCAGCCTGTACCACAACTCCAGCACGAGCCTTGGAAGGATCTTCCCATTACCATCTGTGACCCATTCCAGCCCTTGTGCCATCCTGCACTCCCTAACCACCTTTCTCCTCTACCAGGGGTTCCCGAATCAGGGGTGTAAGAGAGGTTGCTCCCAAGTCAGACTCCACCGCCAGGTACGTGACAAGCGGCTAAATCAAACATAAAAATACATGCAAGTAAAAAAAAAAGTCCCTAGTCCATATAGACAAAGTTACAATACCCAAAGCAGCGCTCCAATCAAATAAATGAAATATGACCAGAATTCACATGTAAAACCATATGAGAAATCAGTAATGTTGATAGGTGATAAAACAGTTAAATTGATAGGTGAAGGATACTACCTAATCATTGATAGGCATATACCGTTCACCACCAGGTGAAACGCACTCTCCTAGGGGTTTACACTCACCAAAGGGATGTAATTCAAAAGCCTTTAACACACCAGGTGTTTCCCGTTTGGTCCGGTTATCTCAAACAACTCATCGCCCAGGGTGGTATAGTCATGTAAAAAAAGGCTCCACATAGCGTGATACCATTTTGAAATGTATTCAAGATGACCACCCCCTTAAAAACACACTTACACAACATAAATTGTTACAGGCATTTGGTTGAAAAATCAAACTGTGTGTTATCACCAATCAATAGGGAATGCCATCTGCCATCCACCACATCCACTGTGTTGATAGTATCTAGCTGTTCCTTCCTGGTAGTGACACACACACACGCCGCTTCCGGTTGCCTTAGGGACACATTCTGCCGCATTTCCTCATCACGCCTTCAACAGAGAGTGTGACCAAATGACACGGCGTCCCGGCATTTATAGGATTACCCAGCATTATTTTAACCCCAATGTGATCACCGCCTTACTTTGCAACATTGCTTGTTAATGGAATCACAATCACAAGGGAACTCATTCAATACACACAGCTGGCCTGTAAATCCTACATTTCATTTAAAGCAAAATTACATACTAGCAAACCCAGATACTACCTAGTAAAGCTCAATCATGGATATCTCCCGGCAATACTAGAGTTTGCACTGTATGGTTATATAATCCAAACAAATAATGCATCTACATTTTCACGTGATTAAAGTTAATAAAAATTTATAAAACTGTTCACATGAAATAACAGTGTAAGCTCCAATATTCGATATATAGCTTAATTCATACTAAATATATCAGCAAGTGAAACACATGTAATATAAATGCAATAATATAAGAAAAGAGAAGGTCGCGGGGCTGTTGATTACACTAACCCCAACATCAGTAAATTATTTCATATAATTAAAAAACACATTCATAAATAAAACCTATATATCACTGATGAAACTGTTGATATCAAGTTCCACATTTAACCCTTTGGGCACAAGAGTGCACATAGCTGGACTGTACATCCTACATTTTATTTAAAGCAAACTGACATACTAACAAGCCCAGATACTACCTAGTAAAGCTCAATCATGCATATCTCCCGGTAATACTAGGGTTTGCACTGTATGGTTATATAATCCAAACAAATAATGCCTCTAAATGTTCACGTGATTATAATTAGTAAAAATTAATAAAATTGTTCACATGAAATGACATTGTAAACTCCAATATGAAAAGTATTATAGCTTAACTCATACTAAATATATCAGCAAGTGAAATATATGTAATATAATAAAAGAGAAGTTTGAGGGGCTGTTGATTACACTAACCCCAACATTAGTAAATTATTAATTTCATATATAAACAATTAAAAAAAATCATAAATAAAACCTATATATCACTGATGGAATAGTTGATATCAAGTTCCACATTTAACCCTTTGGGCACGAGAGTGCACAAAGCTGGACTGTACATCCTACATTTCATTTAAAGCAAACTGACATACTAACAAACCCAGATACTACCTAGTAAAGCTCAATCATGCCTATCTCCCGGCAATACTAGAGTTTGCACTGTATGGTTATATAATCCAAACAAATAATTCCTCTAAATTTTCACGTGATTAAAATTAGTAAAAATTAATAAAATTGTTCATATGAAATGATATTGTAAACTCCAATATGAAAAATATTATAGCTTAACTCATACTAAATATATCATATGTAATATAATAAAAGAGAAGTTTGAGGGGCTGTTGATTACACTAACCCCAACATTAGTAAATTATTAATTTAATTAATATAATTCTCTCACTATATTAGAACCTGTCCAAGCTGGTTTAATACGGTCTATGCCCTAAAATTTAAGAATGGACGGATATGGATTGTGGAACATCTTAAAGTGCAATGAAACACTATGATCCTTAAAACCTATTTTTATGCTTTGAACATGCTCTGCAATCCTAATTCTTAGTAACCTCTTTGTGCACCAATGTACATCAGCCCACACGGGCATTCTAAAGCGTAAACTACATGGGTAGTGTTGTATGTAATGAATTCGCAAATTTTAAATTCTCTACTATTAGAAAGTGAGGTGAAAATCTCCAATACTCTCATTGGCCTGGTGACCTCTCTACATGCTTTATATTTCCTACATGCAAAGAAGCCATCACGGTCCCAAAAGGATGGAGGTCTGGTGGGTGGGCCCAAAATTTTCTTCACCACCCTATCACCAACACTGGGGGCCTTCCTATATACTGTATACATTTAGGGGCAGCTGGAAAGAATATTATTTTTTAACTCACCGTAAAATCCTTTTCTCATAGTTCATTGACGGATGCAGCAACTCTTCATTACGCCTGGGGTTATGCTACCTTTCATTAGGAGTGGACTAGGCAGAACTTCAGTTCAGCTAAACACAGACACAGCCCCTCCCAGGGGGCAGTCCTCCCTGGGATAACCCCCGACCGGTCAGCTCAGCCTTCAGTCCGTAACAAGCAGTGCAAGCTCGAACCAACAAAGAGAGGTGGGGTGCTGCATCCGTCAATGAACTATGAGAAAAGGATTTTACGGTGAGTTAAAAAAAATCCTATTTTCTCTTTCATTCATTGACGGATGCAGCAACTCTTCATTACGCCTGGGGATGTCCCAAAGCAGTGTCAAAAGAGGGGTGGGTAATGCAAAAACAAATCTTCACCCAACGGGGAATTCTCCATTATAACCTGGAGGAACCGCACACAGCGGCCTGCAAAACTTTGCGGCCGAAAGCAGCATCCGAGGATGCTGACAAATCAACTTTGTAAAACTTAGTAAAGGCGTGCACTGAGGATCATGTAGCCGCTCTGCACACTTGAGAAACCAACGCTTGATGTCGGAAAGCCCAGGAAGTGCTAATCGCCCTGGTAGAGTGAGCCGTGACCGGAAAGGGGGGCTCGAGACCCCGCAAGTCATACGTACGGGTCACTGTCTGGGGAATCCATCGAGAAATGGTGGTCGAAGAGGCCTCCAAGCCCTTGTGTGGTCCATCCACCACGACAAAGAGCGCATCCGACCTCCGAAAAGAGGCCGTGGTCGCCAGATACACCCGCAAAGCCCTAACCACATCCAAGGAATGCCAGGTGATCTCCTTAGGATGGGATGGGCGCGGGCACAGCGAAGGAAGGACAATGTCCTCGTTAATGTGAAAAGAAGATACCACCTTCGGCAAGAAGGAAGGTGACAGGCGCAAAACCGCCTTATCCATGTGTAGGACCAGATACGGGGACCTAGACAACAGAGCCGCCAACTCTGACACTCGTCTGGCAGAAGTGATGGCTACCAGAAAGGCCACCTTCTGAGAAAGCAGTTGTAAGGAAATTTCCCTGATATTTTCAAAGGGAGGCTTCTGAAGCCCCGAAAGGACCAGATTGAGGTCCCAAGGAGCCAAAGGCGTACGCACCTGGGGAGCGACATGTCAGACCCCCTGAATAAAGGTGCGTACCAACGAATGCGTCGCCAAATGATGCTGAAAATACATGGCCAAGGCAGACACCTGGCCCTTGATAGTGCTCAACGCCAGTTTACGGTCCAGGCCCTGCTGCAGAAAGGCCAGCAGCCTAGACACCGAAAAGGAATGGGGGTTCCACCCCACCCCTTCGCGCCAGGCGATATACGCCTTCCAGGTGCGATGGTATATCTTCCTAGAAGTGCACCTTGGATTCAATAGCCAGGCCGTCAAAGCCAGAGAGGGTAAAGCAGGGTGCAAAATGGGGCCCTGGGACAGAAGGTCCTCGCGAAGCGGGAGACGCCAGGGAACATCCACCACCATCCGCATCATGTCTGCGTACCACGGACGCCGAGGCCAATCTGGAGCCACCAGAATGGTTGGAATCCCCACCACCTCAATCATGCGCAACAGATGCTGAATCAGCTTTAGAGGGGGAAATGCATAAATGAGCCGATACGGGCTCCATGGAGCTACAAGGGCGTCCGCTGCGTCCGCCAGTGGATCCCTTGCTCTGCTCACGAAGGTCTGAACCTTTCGATTGAGCCGGGACGCCAGATCTACGTCTGGAGTGCCCCATTTTTGGCAAAGTTGTCGGAACACATCCGGATGCAGGGACCACTCTCCCTGATCCAACCTCTGTCGGCTGAGGTAATCCGCTTGCCAATTTTCTATGCCCGGAATGTACACGACGGAGAGAGCCGGCACATGGAGCTCTGCCCGCTGCAGAATATGAGCCGCCTCCAATGCTGCCGCCGAGCTTCTTGTTCCGCCCTGATGGTTCACATATGCCACGGCCGTGGCATTGTCCGACTGGACTCTGACAGGGCGGCCTTGCAGCCTTCCCGACCAATGGGAGAGGCAATGCCTGATGGCCTGAAGTTCCAGCACATTGATCGGGAGCCGACTTTCCTCCCAAGACCACCGACCCTGGGTTGACAACAACCCCAGGACTCCCCCCGCCGCTTAGACTGGCATCTGTGGTCACTATGGACCACATCACGGGGAGGAAGGATTTCCCTTAGAACCGAGGCCCTTAACCACCAAATAAGAGAGGACCTGGCCACGCGGTCCAGTTTGACCAGGCGATCCAGGGACAGAGGAGATTTGTCCCACCGCAGCAGAATCAGGGGGCTGCAGGGAACTGGGTATGACTCTGGGCATACGGAACTGCCTCGAAGGTGGACACCATGAGCCCCAGGACCCGCATGCAAAACCTCAGAGAGGTCCACTTCTTTGACAGAAGAGACCTCACTGCCTGCTGCAGCAACTGCAGTCTTCCTGGGGGGAGAAAAACCTTCGCCCTGACCAAGTCCAAGGTTAAACCCAGGTACTCCTGTAGGGTGTGCAGTGTGATGGCTATGTTGTTGCTCAGAGCTGAGGCCGACTCTGCCCGCAGAAGCAGGTCGTCCAGATATGCCAGAACTGCAATGCCCCTCTGTCACAATAGAGCTAACACCGGGGCCAGGAGTTTGGTTAAAACCCGGGGGGCCGAGGCCAGGCTGAACGGCAAGGCCACAAACTGGTAGTGTTGATCGCCCACCATGAAATGTAAAAAACGTTGGTGTGAGACACAGATGGGGACATGCAGATACGCATCCTTGATATCCAAGGACGCTAGCAAGTCCCCCTGGCGAGGGGCCGCTACCACTGAGTGGATTGACTCCATCCTGAATTTCCACGCCCGAACATAAACATTGAGTGCCTGCAGATCCAGGACGGGCCTGACCCCATCCTTCTTTGGGACCACAAACAGGTTGGAGTAAAAAAACCATGGAAGCGTTCCGTGGCCGGCACCGGCACAATCACCCCCTTGAAGAGCAGATCCTGCACGGCCCGCATCAGGACCAACTGTCGCCCTGGGGGAAGCCTCAGATTGGAGGCAAAGAACCTGTCAGGAGGCATGGCATGGAATTCTATTTTGTACCCTGTGGAGACCACCTCACACACACAGGAATCTGAAATACGAGATGTCCACTGTTCCGCGAACTCCAGCAGGCGACCCCCCCCTACCCGAGCGACGGGCAGGGGTAACCCATCTTCTCGTCCGACTTCTCTTGCTTATGCTGCCATGGTCGCTTCTGACCTCCTGCAGCTGCCTTGGAGGGCTTAGCAACCTTGCCCGCCGAACGGGGGGCACGAAAAAACTTTTTCTGAGCAGAAAACGAGGGGCCCGGCCTACGAGGAGGTTCCTTATCCCTCTTAGGCTCAGGGAGAAAGCTACTCTTACCACAGAAGCTCCGACGAGGCGCCCTCCCTGAAAGGGCAAGTCAGTAAGCGCCTTTTTTGATGCCTGGTCCCCAGACCAGCACTTCAACCAGAGTACACGCCTGATCACTATGAAGGTGGACAGCTTTGATAGTATGGGAGCTATGTCCAGGGCTGCATCACAAAGATACCTGAGCCCCTGGGTGAGCTGCTCAGCCAGCTCCACAGTTTCAGGCAGGACATGCGTCTTGCACAAACCATACTGCAACACCACAGCCCATTACGTCAGAGCTTGCGCCACAAGTGCTGATGCAAGCATCGGCCGCATGGCCGACCCAGTCAAGACAAACATGGCCTTGGCAACTGCCTCGGCCCTCCTGTCAGCTGGATCCTTAAAAAACGGCGTGCCATCCACCGGAATAGTGGTCGCCTTGCTCAGGCGGGACGCCGGGGGGGTCTACCTTGGGAGAGACCCACTTCTGCGACATACTGTCCTCAAAAGGATAACGTACAACAAACCGTCTTGGTAGAGGCAGAGAGCTCTGCGGGCACTGCCACTCTTTGTACACAAACTGATCAGAGAAGGGTACATAGGGGAATACCTTAGGGGTGCGAACCGGCCTATGCGATCCAAAGACCACAGCCGACTCTTGCAAGTCCCCCGCTGTCCCCAGCGTCAGTGTCTCCCAGACAGCTGAGATTAAGGAGCCCACCAAAGCCCTTTCATGTGCAACAGTGTGCCCTGAAAGATCATCTTCCCCATCAGAGGAATCCTGGAGCTCCCCATCCGACAACTCGAGGGGGGTCCCCGTCCTGATGGACCCCCCTCAAGGTCCGAATCCCCCCCAGATGAAGGGGAAGGAGGAGACGGCCATCTCCTGTCCGCTCTGCGGTCACGTCCCAACTCTGCCCGGGAAATAAAGGCCTCCAGGACCTGAGTCAGTGTAGCCAGAGGAACCACAGGTCCCAGCACACCCTCAGCCCCA
>BLSH010068373.1:260796-271353 GCA_018402905.1 Glandirana rugosa
CCGACTGTGTTGTGAGTTTATGGATCCGTGAGTCTAGGGGCTGCTGAATAGGTTTTGTATAAGAATATTGAAGGGCGGGAATGAAAGATTCTGGGCTGTTGATGATCTTTTCACCTTACAACCTGATGTTAGCACCAAACCCTCCTAATTGGATTTTTACACATATGACGGCTTTAAGGAAATGAACGATGTTCGGGAGGGCTAATCTTAGGGCCGGTGGATGAAATCCGTTCACGTCTTCGAGAAGGTTCTGAAACCCGCGCGTCTTTTGGGGCCCACGGATTCTTTGTTAACTGTGAGGGGTTTGTGGAACCGCCAGATCGTGAGGGACTTGGAAGAGCTTCTGCACTTGCCTAAAGTAGGTGGCCGGGATTCTAATCGGGAGGGCTTGTAGCAAGTAAAGGAATTTCGGCAGTATACACATTTTTAGGTTAATCCTCCCAAACCACGATTGTAGTCCAACATTCCACTTTTCTAGTAGTTGTCGGGTCTTAGAAAGTAAGGGCGGGAAGTTATAAGAATATGTTTTGGATAAGTCGTCGGGGATCTGAGTGCCTAGGTATTTGAGTGTTGTGTCAGCCCATTTGAAGCTTAAGTTTGATTTGAGGCGCTGCAAGGCTTGCTGAGAGATTCCAACACCCATAGTGTTGAATACACATAGATTCCAACACCCATGACTTTGAAAAATTAATTTTCAGATTAGCTATTTTCCCGAAGCGCGAGAATTCCTTGAGGAGGTTCAGGAGAGATATTTCGGGGTTCACCAGAGAGAACAATAGATCATCGGCATAGGCCGGAATCTTATGTTTTGTATTCCCTATCTGAAGGCCCTGGATGTTTTGGTTCAAGCGGATGTGGCATAAGAAGGGCTCCAGGGAAAGGGCGAATAGCAGCGGGGAGAGGGGGCACCCCTGTCTCGTACCGTTACTGATCTTGAAGGGTTCAGAGAGGACACCATTTACTTTAACCTGTGCCGTTGGGCTAGAGTATAAATGAGTTATCCAATTATACATAGCTTCATTAATGCCCAGATGTTGGAGCACCAAGAAGATGTAATTCCAGTTTACCCGGTCAAACGCCTTCTCTGCGTCAGTACCGAGTAGAAGGCAAGGCTTCAAGGGTGGTTTTTGCGAAATGTAAGCGGTTGAGGACTTTCGTGGTATTATCTCTAGCTTCTCGGGCGGGGATGAATCCCACCTGGTCCAGGTGTATCAGCTCTCCCTGATGTTGCGCAAGTCTCCCTGCCAAAATTTTAGTGAAGAGTTTTAAGTCAACATTTAGGAGAGAGATAGGTCTGTAGCTGGAGCAAGAGGTAGGATCTTTACCCTCCTTATGTATAATTGAGATATGTTGTAAAGTGCTGAGTAGTAGGTCTTAAAACTCTGAGTAATTTGGTCGGGCATAACTACCGATTGGCCCTGGGGTGTGAAGATTTTGGATATGTAGGATGCTAGTTTCTGTTCTCTAATTGTTCTCGCTAGTTGTTTCCCGACTCATATTGTACGTGTCGGCATCTTTGCAGTGCCGCCTTGGCCTTATAAAGCAACAGGCCCGTTATTTGTTTGCGTGTTATCTGTAGATCTGAGTCCAGGGTCGGGGAGGGTGCGTGTTTGAATTTGGACTCCAGTATGTGGAGTTTATCTAAAAGTTGGGTCAGCTGTTGGTTGCGTTCCCTTTTAATGCTGGCCCCGTGTTTTATCAGTAGTCCACGGATCACTGTTTTATGGGCTTCCCAGAGTATGCCCGGGTTGCATCCAGGTTGGTCATTGGTTTGAAAATAGAGATTTAGTTCTTTTGCGACCTCTGCGTGAACCTCTGGGATCTGCAAGAGACTCATTTAGACGCCAGAAACGGGACCGTTTGCTAGGGGAGTCCGAGAGTTTATAAAGCAGGGAGATCGGTGCATGGTCAGACCACGTCCTATCTCCTATGGAAGTATGAGTCACAGCTCCCAGTTGCCCGTGAGGTATCAAAAAGAGATCTATTCTGGAATAGGTTTTATGTGGGTGAGAGTAAAAGGTGTAATCACGCTCACCCGGGTGCTGGAGTCGCCATACGTCAATCAACTGGGCCTCGTGAATTGTCCGTGCTATACGTTTACGAGCAAGAGGAGGGACTGAGGAGTAGCCTGCAGAGCTATCTTCAGCTGGTATTAATGGCATGTTAAAATCACCCCCCATAATAAGGTGACCTTCCGTAAACTCAGTCAATTTTCCCAAAGCGTTTTTCAGGAATGTGTCTTGGTGTTCGGGGAGTACACGGTGGCTAAAGTCACCTGTGACCCTCCTATCATCCCCTTTAGGAAAATGTACCTGCCCTCGCAGTCTCTCATTACGTCTTGGCATGTCCAGGGGATGTGGGATGCCAAGAGGATCGAGACTCCCTTTGATTTTGTTTACAGATTTGTAGAGTGGTAAACTTGGGGGTACCATCTGTTTTTGAGTACGGGGAGGCTATCTTCCTTAAAGTGGGTCTCCTGAATAAAGGCAACATCCACCCTGGACCACTTCAGGTCAGCTAGTAGCATGCGTCTTTTTTTCAGGTACGTTTAGTCCCTTAGCATTTAGGGAGAGCACTCTGATCTCGTCCATACCCAGCGCCGGCAAGAGAGAGGAG
Organism: Glandirana rugosa; assembly: GCA_018402905.1. Classification (NCBI taxonomy): domain Eukaryota; kingdom Metazoa; phylum Chordata; class Amphibia; order Anura; family Ranidae; genus Glandirana; species Glandirana rugosa. Next base: position 263,413 of record BLSH010068373.1, read on the forward strand.
AGGGGAAAGAAAGGAGGAGAAGTGGGAGATGTAAGGAAGAGGGGTTGGGTGTAGGGCAGAAAAGAGGGAGGGGGATAGGAATAGTATAAAGAAAACGGCTGGAGTGGGGTTTACGTAGGGCCTCGAGGGTGTGGCCCCTGTTTAGCTAAACTATAGCTTGAGCGCTCCCTGAGCAACAGTCTCAGGTGATAAGCGTGTGTCCTATGAGGGAGAGAGGTTGGAAATAGCCAAGAATGAAGAGCCCGGCATTCCCGCCCTCCCCAGCAGTCATAACTGGACAGTTATAGTAGGCAAATAAGAGTACAGGCAGTCCCCTAGTTATGAACATCTGACTTATGAACGACTCCTACTTACAAACGGAGGGAGACAACAGGAAGTGAGAGGAAATCTCCCCCTAGGAAGGGAAATTCACTTTTTTTTTAAGGGAAAAAGGGGTCTCCACTGATGCTTTATCACCAAAGTTTGTTTCCACAACTACCCAAAATTTTCAAAATCCAATTATCATTGGGACAGGAAGTGAGGTAAAATTTTCTGAACAGGAACATAGACAGCAAAACAAACATTACAGGGGTGTTACCCCTTCCCTATGCTATCCAAAAAGCTTAAAAATATTTGTTTTGGCTGAAGATACACTTAAAAATGTACCTGTTCTGACTTACAAACAAATTCGACTTATGAACAAACCTACAGTCCCTATCTTGTTTGTAACCCAGGGACCGCCTGTATAACAAAACAGCAGAACTGAGCGTAAGAATAACTGATATTGAGGATGCGAAAATAAAACATTTCTAGAGTGAAAAACTCCCCATAAAGCATTACCTGTACTCAGGTGTTCTCCTTTGAGCGGCCTGAGCATAGTTTGGTTACCCATACATCACCACCCCTCCTCCCCCAGTCCTCCACTTGGACCTCCCGCCACCCCCAAGCACACACCAGCGTGGCTAATTGGCATAACACCTATGTTACTTAAGGGTAGAGGTTGGTGAGGTCCAAAGTAGCAACAGGTGGGCCTCGTTGCCATTTTGTCTATGGCACTAGGTTGAGTGGGGGTATCCCACCACACGGTGGTGTCTCTGGGGGAAGGTCGCCCCTCAGGCAGCGAACTCCACTGTCCACGAGGAGTATTAAAATGACTCATATGTGTGAAGCAGTCACATCCATGTTTCACAAAGGGCAACCTTGGGTACTGATTAGTGGGGGAAACAGTCCTTTGTGGCTTAACAGTAAAAGTACAGGACTTATAGCGTTTTCCACCAGCATCAACATAGCCCAGGGTGGTTCATTTTCCGGTGTATATCCCGGGATCCATGTCACATTGTTGTTGTCCCGAGAACCGGGATGTAGCCGGGTTCCCCCGCTCTCATATCAGTCTCGTATGGGCAGTGGGGGGGAGGCCAAAGAAAGGAGAGAAAAATATATAGGGGGGTTTCCGTTCATGTAAGGGGCAGTAACGTCACATCTGTGGTAACAGTTCATGGGGATGTAAATGCATCACTTACTTTAGGCTTCACGTGCCCGATCCACAGAAAGGGCTCGGATCTCCTCCGTGTTCTTTGTGAACGGGGCAAGGACCCAGATCGGGCAGGAGGTGTACCCAGGCGGTTGGCAGATGTCGGCAGCGGCCCAAGCCAGTTAGGAACTGCGACCGGCTCCACGTCCAAGAAGGTGAAGAGGTCCGCTAGTTCGGCAGGCGTGCGCAGGGTGAAGGATTAAGTGGCCTTTCGGATGGTGACCGCCAAGGGATATCCCCAGCGGTAGGTGCACCTTTGTTGTCTGGCAACGTCCAGCACTGGGCGTAGGAGAGCCCTACGTTGGAGGGTCGCCCGAGAGATATCAGGGAGTATTTTCACCACGGCACCGTCAAACTCCACCTCTCCATGTTCCCATGCTCTGCGGAGTATATTCTCCTTTTGCACATATCGGTGGAGTCTGCAGATGACGTCTTGGGGTCTGTTCGGGTCTGGTGACTGGGGTCCTAGAGCACGGTGTACCCTGTGAAACGCCATTGTTGGTGGAGGAGGGTCTAATATGCTGTTAAAGATGGCGGTGAGTGTCTCTGCTAAATTTTCCGGGCCTGTTGCTTCTGGGAGGCCGCGTATCCTCAGGTTATTGCGGCGACTGCGGTCTTCTATTTCTTCTAGGTGTAACTGGACCTGTAGTACCGCATTCGCCTGGGACCCTTGGTGTTGCTCCAGAGCCGACATCCTGGTCTCCAGCGAGGAGATAGAGGCCTCCCCTGCAGATACTTTGGTGGAGAGCGACTGCACGTCGTCTCTGACCTCTTGGATGTCGCGGAGGTGTGCTTCTTCCAGGCGGAGAATTAGTGATTCTATGTCCGATTTCGTCGGTAATGCCTGTAGTAGACCTCGGATCTCAGGGTCTACTCCGCTCCCACTCTGCTGCGGCATGGTTGACATAGTGGGGCGGAAAGCCTCTGGGATGTCCTGTAAGGAGTCCAGGCTGCAGGTGGGAGATGAAGGCCGCTGCTGGTTGTTGGCAGGCCTGTCTGTCTGAGCCGGGCAGCGTGGAGCCGCCACTATCGCTGCCGGAGATGTCCTCTGTAACACGGGGGGGAAAAGTGGTGAAGTTCCCTCTGCGGGGTACCGGAGCGGGCTAGTCGGGCTGAGGAGCGAGTCCGCTGTTGTTTAGAAGAGGGCATGCCTTGGAAGGTTGAACAGGGCAGCCGGGAAGGACATGGGGAAGCCGGAGCTATCTTCAGTTGCTTCTTCACGCCGCCATGTCCAAGCCACGCCCCAACAGGTTATTTTTCTCACATCAGAAACAATAGGTGAACAGTATTGCGCTAAGAATATTCAATGCAACAGCAGCAACATATAGTGTGATAATGACACTAAAGCAAATAAACAAAAAAATAGTTGCGCTAAAACATAAATATGAAATAGCATGTAAATCAAAAACTATGTGAATAAAAATCGAAAATCAAAAAATGAATGAAAAAAGGTGCAGTGTCCAAAGGTGTTCAGTGAAGTAAATGTCCATAAGTTGAATAATACATCCAACACCAAACAGTAATCAAAAGTGACTCTGGTTTAAGTGATCCTAAAGGAGGAGAGAAAACAGTCCCACACTATTCAATGTGATGGATAGTCTATGTGATGATATCCTGCTCAGATTCACCCAAAGATAAGTGGACCAACACCGGAGGAAGTTCACTCAAAGGTACCCTTACCAGAGCTATAGGACTTGTTATCGCTAACAAGTCATAGGCGCTGACAGAAATAACCCTCTGCGGGGTATCTTTACGAGTCCAGTCCTCTCCTTCAGGTGATCAAAGAAATAGACCTCTGACAATATCCCTCCAGCCAAGATAATTGATCGTATCACTCCATATCACTCCATCATAACGGCGTCATGAAAAGGAGAAGGGTCTCATAGTGTAACTCCATAAATAATATTTTATTGCAAAATTGAAGTGGGTACTCACATGTAATCAGTAGTAATATCGCATCAAGAACATGCTGGCAGCAAAACAAATGAAACAAAGCGTTCCTGTGACTCGTGTGGGCGTGGTGACGTCAGACGTGGCTCCGCCCTACATGTTTCGTCATACGTGACGTCTGGACGACGTCACGTATGATGAAACATGTAGGGCGGAGCCACGTCTGCTGTCACCATGAGTCACAGGAACGGGAACGCTTTGTTTCATTTGTTTTGCTGCCGGCATGTTCTTAATGCGATATTACTACTGATTACATGTGAGTACCCACTTCAATTTTGCAATAAAATATTATTTATGGAGTTACACTATGAGACCCTTCTCCTTTTCATGACGCCGTTATGATGGAGGGATATGGAGTGATACGATCAATTATCTTGGCTGGAGGGATATTGTCTGACGTCTATTTCCTTGATCACCTGAAGGAGAGGACTGGACTCATAAAGATACCCCACAGAGGGTTATTTCTGTCAGCGCCTATGACTTGTTAGCAATAACAAGTCCTATAGCTCTGGTAAGGGTACCTTTGAGTGAACTTAGAGGTGTACTTCCTCCGGTGTTGGTCCACTTATCTTTGGGTGAATCTGAGCAGGATATCCTCACATAGACTATCCATCACATTGAATAGTGTGGGACTGTTTTCTCTCCTCCTTTAGGATCACTTAAACCAGAGTCACTTTTGATTACTGTTTGGTGTTGGATGTATTATTCAACTTATGGACATTTACTTCACTGAACACCTTTGGACACTGCACTTTTTTTCATTCATTTTTTGATTTTCGATTTTTATTCACATAGTTTTTGATTTACATGTTATTTCATATTTACGTTTTAGCGCAACGATTTTTTTGTTTATTTTTCTCACATGGCATATGCATACCACAAATTACACCCCAAAACACATTCTCCTTCTCCCGAGTATGGCAATACCACGTGTGGGACATTTTCACAGCCTAGCCACATAGAGAGACCCAACATGCAGGGAGCGCTATCAAGTGTTCTAGGAGCATAAATTACACATCTAACTTGTTGACTACATATTACACTTTTGAAGGCCCTGGAGCACCAGGACAATGTAATTACCCACAAAATGACCCCATTTTGGAAAGCTAACACCCCAACCTATAATCTATGAGGCATAATGAGTCTTTTGAATGGTTCATTTTTTTCCAGAAGTTTTTGGAAAATGTGGGGGGAAAAATGAAAACCCATTTTTTTTTTTAAGCAAAGTTGTCCAAGATATTTCCAACACACAGCATGTACATAGCAAAAATGACACCCAATATATATTCTGCTACTTCTGAGTATAGCAATACCACATGTGTGAGACATTTACACAGCCTGGCCACATATAGAGGCTCAACATCCAGGTAGCACCTCCAGGCGTTCTAGGAGCATAAATTACACGTACCATTTTCTGACTACTATCACATTTTTGAAGGCCCTTCATATATCTAACACATAGCATACATATACCAAATAACAAAAGATTACCTGTGGTTTTAGTATAGCAGTGGTCCACAGAGGAGAGCATCGGTTTAGGCATCAGGCATTGATTTGGTCAGCGACAGCAAAAGCAATCGTCCAAGCAGCAGGCAGGAATATTGTCCATAGTTAGTACAGGCAGAAATACTGTCAGCACAGCCAAAGCGTTGGTCCAGGTAGCAGGCAGAGATGTCTAGGCAGAAATACTGTCCATAGTCAGTAAAGGCAGCAGGCAGAGATATGGTCAACACAGCCAATGTATTGGTCAAGGCAGCAGAAAGAAACATGGTCCATAAAGTCCTGGGTCATTACAGGCAGCAATATGGTCAGCACAGCCAAAGTATTGGTCCAGGCAACAGGAATAAACCTGGTCCAGAAAGTCCTGGGTCATTACAGGCAGCAATATGGTCAGCACAGCCAAAGTATTGGTCCAGGCAGCAGGAAGAAAGGTCCATAAAGTTCTGGGTCATTACAGGCCGCGATATGGTCAGCCCAGGCAGCAGGAAGGACCATCAAGCTTAGGGATAGGGGGTAGAGGCTTCTCCCACCCAAATGCTTTGAAGCCTCTGGGAAACCAGACCCTGTTCTGGGAACACAGAAAACCAAAAACTGTTTTTCTCTACTCAGAACGCTTCTCTGGAGCAACTCACATATGTCAGACCCCTGTGTACTAAAGTATAAGGGCAAAAGATCAGTCCAAGTGGCAGGCAAAAACATGGTCATTTAACAGGCCGAGGTCGGTGCACGTGGAAGTCAGAAACGTGGTTTTAAACTGCAGGCAAAGATATTGTCGGTAAACAGGCCAGGGTTAGTTAACATGGAAGTCAGAAACATGGTTTAAGACGGCAGGCAAAGACATTGTCGGTAAACAGGCCAGGGTTAGTTAACGTGGTAGCAAGCAAATGGTCAGGCATTTGAAATGGGGAAATGGTAGTCTCTAGTCTATAAGGGGAAATAATATCTGATTTGTGTATGATCAGAGGGACAGTCGGGGCAATAATAAAAGTATCTCTTCTGACTCCTCCTCTGGAGCATACACAATATTTCTTCTGTCGTCGTCTTCTGGATTCTGTGGGTGGGGATAGGGTAGGGATAATGTTGCTTGTGGAGGGCAGTAATAATTTTTTCAATGTATTTGAATTAGGTGAGGGATTGGTTTTCAGACGATCTTTGGCAACACACAAACGAATTATGCATGGCCATATGAAAAAGGTGAAATGCAGCTTTCTTATACCAAAAACTGGACTTTCAGGTAGATAAATAGTGCTGTACCATCTGGTCATTTAAATGTACCCCCCCCCCATGAATAGATTGTAGTCGTGGAAACACTTGGGCTTTACAACGGAGCCACGTCTTCTTTGGATCTCCACCAAGGTGTTATTGTGGATAGTAGAGAGGATGTGGACATCTTTCTTGTCCCTCCTAGTTCATGGCCAATACCTCTTCATTCCTCATGAAGGCAGATTCCCCCTTTTGTAGTTTTTTGGTGAGGAGATTTTGTGGGAAGCCCTTCCGTTTTTTCTTGAACGTTCCGCGGGCCATGGTTGTCTCTCCATAAAGATGGCGAAATAGGGGCAGGCTGGTATAGTAGTTATCCATGTATGGTGGTATCCTTTTCCAAAGAGGGGGTATGACAGCTGCCAGACAATCTTCCCACTGGTTCCAATATATGTGGGACAATCATGGGGCTGGATTTGGGAGTCTTCAGCTTTGTATATTCTAAAGGTGTACACATAGCCAGTGGCTCGATCACACAGTTTAAGTTTTAAGCCATACCTGGCTCTCTTGCTGGGTATGTACTGCTTGAAATGCAGCCGGCTAGTGAAATGGATGAGGGACTCATCCACACAGATGTTTTTATCCAGGATGAACACTTCCTGGAATGTCTGGGAAAAGGAATTAGTTAGGGGGCGTATCCTATATAATTTATCATGGTTGGGGTGATCTCAGGGAGGGCACTGCAAATTATCACAAAAATGGCAGAAACCAATAATCATGTTGTATCTTGTCCTGGCCATTACAGAGGAGTATATGGGCATGTGGTGGATGGGGTGGGTGGACCAATACCCATGGAGTTCATTTTTTTGTGTAATCCCCATATTCAACATTAGGCCCAAAAATATTTTCACTTCATCCAGTGTCAGACGTCGCCAATGGAACATGCAGGCATAAGATGAAGTGGGATTGGCAGCAATAAATTGTTCTGCATAGAGATTGGTTTGGTCCACCATACTCTGTAGCCATTCGGGGGTGAAAAACAAAAGTAGTCCAATAGGGCAAAATCGGGAGTGTCAACCTGCACACCTGGTTGTGCGGTGAAATTTTGGATTATTGCAGACCGTGAGTTGGCGGGCACGCATACAGGGTTTGCCAGGGCATCGGGAAGGAAGGACCAGGCCCAAATTAGGTTTCTTTGGGTTGGGCGTGTAGTTCCAGTGCTAGTACTGGGCTCCTCTTCCTGGGGTCTGGTCCCGCTGGTGGTGGGCAGGTCTTCGGATCTTGGTCCTAATCTTATTCTTTTAGGAGGGCGGGCGGTTTCCTCAGCTGAATCAGATCTGATCCACTGCCCTCTAATGGCTCATACTCCGAACCAGAATCGTTTGATGAGAGCTCCCCGCTGCTCTCATCATCCGACATGGCAAGTATTTCATACACCTCCTCAGGGTTTTTACTCTCTGAGACATGATAGTGTGCCTTGTGATTGTACTGATGGCAGTACTGATGGGTGGCGGTACCGGTGGCTGGCCTGTGTGGCGGTACTGGTGGCGAATCTGCGTTTAGCAGTACCGGTGGTGTTACTGGTGGCTGGCCTGTGTGGTGATACAGATGGCTGTACTGATGGCAGATCTGTGTTTAGTGGTACCAGTGGCAGTACTGGTGACTGGCCTGTGTGGCAGTACCGGTGGCGGTACTGTGTAGCGGTACTGTGTAGCGGTAGTAATTGTACTGGTGGTGGCCCTGTGTGACAGGCTGTGACAGATCCAGATGGTACTGGTGAC
>BLSH010068373.1:329262-344627 GCA_018402905.1 Glandirana rugosa
CTTCAACTCCCTTGTCTACAGGTCGTAAGCTTTCCTTGTCGCTTTGTAATTTATATTTGACCTCCTAGTCCTCTTAGCGAGATCTTCCTTTTTGGACTCCCAGGCGCCATAGGGTCTTCGGTGTGTCTGCGTTCGTCTTCTAAATGTTATATGGTACCTATTTCACAAACCTGGGTACGAATTTTATTTTCTCTGAGGGCGTCTTCCCTAGCATGGGTCCAAACACTTTATCCATGGTATATTGTAAATCTTCTGCTTGCGTCTGTGTGGCTTCTGGGATACCGCGGACCCTCAGGTTTTTCCTTCTAGAGCGATTCTCCTGATCCTCCAGTTTATATTTAATGTTTCGCTGTTCCTTTCGAATGCTGGACATCTGTTCCCTCAACTTCTTGATCTCTTCTGCCTGTTTATCCATTTTCTCTTCGGTTTCTTCAACTCTTCTTAATATATGGCTCAGGTCTTCGCGTATGCCAGTCATGTCCCCTTTAAGGGATCTCTCCAGCCTTACAAACATTTCTGCCATTTCTGTTTTTGTGGGAATCTGTGCGCCCTTTTGCTGTTCCTCCATTATCATCTCTAGCTGGTCTCCTTTCCCTTGTGTCCCGGGGTCTGTTCCTTGTGATAATCTTTTTTGTGGGCCTTTACCACTTTCTTTTTGTTTACTCCTTGTTCCTGTTTGTTCTGTTGGGCTAACCTGCCCCTGCCCCTTTTCATGTATCATGAACTTTTTTATTGTGTTTGGGCTTGCGCTCGTCCTCGGCGGGTTCCCTCCCCCTCCCTTCACCACCTTTCCCATTTATCCCTCCTCCTGGTGCGTTTCTGGCGAAAATGGGGGGTTTGGGTCCTCCGTTAACCTGATTAGGTTTCCTTTAACTGTCTCTGCATACCTGGAGCCTGTGTGGTTTCTTAAAAAGGTTTTTTTTTTTTTTGTTTTTTGGTGGGTCCTATATTTTCCTCCCCCTTTTTACCCCGGGGCTCTCCCAGGAACTATTTAGATGTTGACGGGCAGTTTATATTTTTATTTTGAAAGGCAGTGGAGAATTCTTGCTGAGGTGAACTCAAAAAATATGTCTCTATGTTAATCTTTGTTAGTCTCTGTTAAATCAGCCCAGTCAGCGACTTTGTCTCTATGATGCCATATTCCCATATTACCTTAGCGAGCTTGCTTGTCGTTCTGAGTCCCGTAACCTTTTTTTTTTTTTTTTGGGCCGCTAGGGAGTATACTGGGCTACCTTCAATATCTGTGTGCACCTAGGAAGCGAGATAGGGGATAGGGAGTGCCAACCGAACCATCGGACCGACGGCTCTCTACTCAGTGGCGACTTAATCCGCTCCCGCTGTTAACCTGCAGAGCTCAGGTCTGAGCGTGGATGGGGCCGGGGAATAGAGAGAGGGAGGGGCCCATCGGGGTGAGGTAGAGTGTCCCAGTGTCAATGCGGTCCCTGGTCCCGTTTTATGTGTACCTGGCTCCCTGTTTCTCTCCGCTCGTAAGCCCCCTCTTCACCGATCACACAAAAATTCCTGGTGAATCGGCTCTCTATTATCAGTTCGGGCCGTGGTGTGTCTTCCCGGATACCGCCGGCCAGCTCCCCCCTCTCCCGGCACTTACCGGCTCCTTGATGAACCTCCTTACCCCCTGCTCTCCCAGGTCCAGCTCTGGTGTAGAAGCCGGCGTTTTCCCCCGTTCAGACTATCCGTCTTCCTCGTCCGGGGTCGTGCCCTATACCGGCGTTTCAATTCCTGGGTCTGTGGGATCCGATCGACTCGTGCGGTGTAGAGCAGCGCGGGTCCGCTCAGGTTTTGGGAACGGCGAGAGGGACTCCCTCGGTCTATCTGCCAGGTCTAAGTGCAGGACGTGCGGGGTATCCGGAGCGCGTCAGAGTTTCTTCCGTGGCTCCATATCAGCTGGCGGGTGCGACGGCTCTTGCTCCGGAGGCTGACGAGGGCTTACGCTGGCGTCATGACCGGCTCCTCCCCCAGAATCCTGTAACACCGATATATTCTCATCTGATGTTCATCCATCATTCATACATCCATCAATTCATTCATTCCATTACTACATCACTACACCAAGGTTTTCTCAGACCTCTGCCCTGTTTAAAATCTACCCCATAGTTGCAGCTGCAGTCACATGGGGACCCGCATGGTCTGGTCACATGGTCATTTTATTCACAGATAATTCAGCCACAGCCAAACTTTTTAAAGAATGGTCCGGGTCTGTCCTTATCATGTCCTTCATGTGCAGGTTGAGGTGGCTTGGCCTCACGTATAAATTCCATTTTCAGAGCGAATTCATTAGTGGGGAGTACAATGTGGCAGCTGATGCCTTGTCTCATCTTGATTTTCTTACACCAACCAGAAGCAGATCCAGTTGGCAAACCGGTTCCACCTTACTTGCGGTTGATAGTGGATTAAACAAACCTGGGGAGCAAGCTGCCAACCTGGTGAACTCCATTATCTAGGAATACTCTCAGAGCTTCCAATACGGCTTGGAAATGTTTTGATAGATTCAGGACCCTCTACTCTGGCAATGGTTTCAAGGATGTCAAGTGCATGATGGCTTTTGTGGCTTATTGCCACAACATTTTGTCCCTTTTCTTCAACACCTTTAAACTATATTTCGCAGGTATCCAGCACTTTAGATCCCTGCAGGATCCCGATAGTCCATCTATTTTTGCGGCTTATCCTATCAAAGCCATCTTGAGGGGTATCCAGAGAAGCCAGGGTCAATCACGGTTGCCAATCACCGTCCAGATGTTTAGCGGGATCTCTAATTTATTATCCCAGTCTCCTTTCGGCACGGGCCCCAGCCTGGTCCTCAAGGTGGCCATCTATTTAAGTTTCTATGGCTTTCTCAGACCAGGGGAAGCATCTCAGGCTAGCCTTCACGCCCTGGTATTACTCAAGGCCAGTCTCACCAGATATCCTGATTATTTTGCTTTACAGCTCCCCCATAACAAAAACAGACAGACAGGTCAGGGTTTTGTAATTAAATTTTTCAAAACCAATAATACCTGTCCTATGGAAGTTTTGGACCAATTATTCGCGTTATTCACAGTGGCGCCCCTCAATAGTACTTTACTTCCTTTCCCTTCACCGCCTCTCTCCTCCAAACAGTTTATTGCCCATGTCAGAATTCTGCTCACTAATTTAGGGTTAAAACCAATGCAATTTCCAGGACACTCATTCAGGATTGGTGCAGCATCCAAACAGGGAGTCCCTTCTCACGTCATTAAAGTACAACTAAAGGCAACATATATATTTTAGTAAATCCTCATATAAATACCTGAAAGTTACATATGGTAATAAACATAATAACTGAAATTATTATTTTCCTACCATGTAGCTGGAATTGTGGTCTGTCCCCATTTATTTATTCTTTGCTGTATACTACAAGTGAGAGAGCTCAGATGTCATTTCCTTTCAGTGAAGTATCTTGTCTTTTCCACAGTCCTCCAGCCTTCTATAATGCTCAGTCTATTTTACATAACACACACCCATATGCCAATCAATAGCTGGGTGTGTGCTATATAAGACAGTATAAGTCAGTACAGGTTACTTTCCACACAGACTAGTCTCTTAATCTGTGTGTTTCTCCCTGCCTGCCCTCCCCTGGTAATTTGTAAACTGGCAGAACAAAATCAAACCTAGGAGCTGGCTGTACAGACAGAGCAGTGGGCGCGCAAAGGCGTGACATAAGTGGCCATGGGTGGGGCTTCACGGGCCGATCGTGGGCAGAGCCAAATCAGGACTTGTATGTATAGTAAAATGCCTGAGAATTCCCTGTGCTGCAAGAGCCCCTCCCCCAGTGACGTCAGGACATTTCTGCAGAGAGAGATAGACGCAAATGAGGACAACATGTGTTGTGTTCAACACAGGCAATGCGAAAACCAGGAAGTAAAGTTGTCACCTTATTAAAGGAAGTGCACATGAGAGCAGGAGGCAAGGTAGAGATCTCAACATCCTTATGCCTTTTGCAAAACAATTAGCGAGATGTTTAACAGACTGTATAAGTGCATAACATATTGATTTCTTCATTTTGACCATAGTTCTACTTTAAATACATGGGGCGCTGAAACTCTTCTTGTTACAATCGTAATATTCCTGATCCCCAGGATGAAGTTATGCGAGCATTTGCTACTCTTGTCAATTGATTGTGCAGAGTATTTCCATTAAATATGGCATTTCATTACTAACTTGTGTATTCTTTGCCCTCTTTTAAGCATACTATCCTGCACGACCATGGCACACCATTAATACAAGTAACCCGTTCTCGGTATCTAGACTCTAACAACAAGTTAGAAGGCTGGTCATTGGCTAGCCTGAGTTTGTGGGAGGAGGCTTGGGCTTATAAGCTCCCGCCTCCTTCCTATTTTCGTATCCCTCCCACCCATACCCCTTTTCTTTTTCAAATTACGCTCAGGGTATGCCCTCTTTTAAACATACTATCCTGCGTGACCATGGCACACCTCAGGTCACCATTCATACAGGTAACCCATTCTCGATATCCAGACTCAGACGACAAGCAGTGTGCTAATCTATTTTTGTGGTCAAACAGCAGAGCTCTGCATGTGTGGAGAGGGGGTGTGTGCCTCTCTTCCAATCAGCTGTCTCACAGTGTACAGCAATAACCCCTCCTAAAGGGAAATGAGGAAGTGAACATTTGAAGAGAATGTGCACTTTCTAAACAGTATATAAATGTGAAGGCAGCATATATGGGTGTAATACTTATATAGGGAGATTTGATTCATCTCTGTGTATCATCTGAGGCTGTTCACTTCACTGGGTATGTGGAGGGTTTACATCCACTTTAAACCTAGCTAGGGAGACCCCTAAAATCAGTAGGACATTGAGTTTGTATAAGTCCTGTAAGTTTGGTGGGATCTGGATGCTGAGGTAACATATGGACTTTGTAGCCCAGTGGAATGGGAAAGAACATGAACTGGAGGTAATGTGATGTTGAGTAAGGTAGACTTATGGGTGAAATTACTGAAGTCATGAAATGTGGGGAACTCCCACAAAATGGAGGGACACACAACATGAGAGTTTGAAATGAGCAGGAGTATATCATCCATGAACAGACCAATTCTGCAATGGACATTGCCAGTAGGAAGCCCGTGTATGTCAGGGTTTGCATGTATGGCTTGAGCAAGATGCGCCATAGCGAATATGTATAGGAGGGGCAATAGAGGACAGCCATGATGTGTCCCATTGCTAATCAGTGGTTTGATTGCAAAAGATAGTAGGACAAACCCCCAAAAATTCTTCAAATATATTCATGGTAAAAGGGTGAAGTCTGTGCATGTAGGCCCTTTACAAAATAATCTACAGTGGGTGATGGGACAAAGAAGGCAAATTTATTCAATGCTTTCTTTAGATCCACCATGCTCCTTTGTATACACAGAGCTAATGTCCATAATGAGGATGGTATTGACTCAGCCCCAAATGATCCACAGTGGCTCAAAACTAATATGGTCCAGAAACATTTAGACCTAATAAAGGTGGATAAAGCACCTGGACCAGGTGTCATCCACCCACGGATCCTAAGAGAATTGAGCTCTCATTTCAAAGCCATTGTTTCTAATTTTTAGAGACTTGTTAATGACTGCACTAGTACCACTGAATTGGCGTAGGGCCAATGTGGTGCCCATATTTAAAAAAGGGGTCAAAGTCTTTATCAAGTAACTATAGACCTGTTAGTTTAACTTCTATAGTTGGGAAGATATTGGAGAGTTTAACAAAAGACCACATAGATGAGTTATTGCTGGAAAAAATATTTTAAGCAACAGCCAGCATGGATTCATGAAAGAGAGAAGTTGCCAAACAAACCTATTTTCTTTTCATGAGGAGGTAAGTAAAACTTTGGACAGAGGGGTGGCTGTGGTATACTGTATTTGTATTTTGCAGCAGCAAGTGTAAGGCGCAATGGCCAGGAGTCCACAGTGCACAAAAAAAGTCCAATACCAAAATCAGAAGTCTGTGGGGTCCATAGTGACACAAAGGGCAGCCATCCAATATGAGCTGAAACGGGAGGTCAAAAACACCGAAACAAAAAAGAAACAGGCGCCTCTAAGTGTAATATGTATGATACAGTTTATTGCACACAGCCAAGTAAAAACTCACAATGCACGTCTTGTCCCCTGTTGCCTGAAGAAGTAGCGCGGCTACCACAACATTGTAGCCTTCCCGCTATCGAAATGCATTGCATGTTGATGATGACATCCTCCCACGCCATATCTATTGTGCTTTCCAAGCCTCACTCTGGGCCTCCCCACGGACCGGCCAGCTTTTCCATTGCTGTGAGGCGTTTGCCTAGAGATGCTGCAGTCCGGCACCTAGATGGATGACTGCACCCCCGGTTGGATTAGCTCCCCTTTCCCCTGTGGATCACTGATGTGCCTGTTATTCACTTACTCCATGCAAGGTTTTACTTGGCTGTGTGGTTTACCCCAAGGTTCAGTGTTGGGACCCTTACTTTTTAATACCTTTATAAATGATATAGGGTCTGGGATTAAAAGTACCATTTCAGTCTTTTGCAGATGACACCAAGCTATGGGGTGGAATAACGTCCTTACCGGATGTCTCCAACGTACAAGCCGACCTGAATGCACTGTTTAATTGGCCAACTGTGTGGCAAATGAGGTTTAATTAATATGAATAAATAAAGGATGTGGCGCTGCTCCTTAATTAGACAAACGTGCATATGCAATATACATAATAATCTATCATCAAAAGCAAAAAAATAAATGACAAAGTTATCCATATACTGTGTTGAATAAAACGTGTAATAATTGTATAATAAATAGGTTTTCAAAGAAATAGTCCACCCACCGTGCTCAAAAATAGTATGAAGATGGAATCTATTGATTTATGCACAAACTGAAAGTACTCCACCACAACTTGTGCTGTAAGAATTGCGCACTCACCAGAAATTTAAATCAAATACGCCTTTAGATATACCATGATATTTCCAACAATTGTATCCAATCAGCCTTAAGGTAGAATAGGATGGCTCCAGCCAACACCAGGTTAATATATGTATTACCTCAATATCCCTCTACTAAATCTACTTCATCTCAGGGGTATCATCAAAGCATGCTCAAAAAAGGACAGATGAAAACTTAATTGGCAGTATGTTTATTAAGCGAAATCTAAAATGACTAGCAGCAAGGGATATACTCACATTTAGGTGTGCTGTATGCCAGCACCAGCATGTACACCTTGTAGGACCAGAAACGCCCTCAAAAACATAACTGTAATATATGAAAATGGGTCACATAAGTAACACCAAAAAGCTTAAATAGTATAGTTTAACCACTTCTTCACTGACGTGCCTATATAAATGTAATTGTGGCAAGTAGTTACTACCAGGGTCATGGTTGCAGATGTAGCCATGATCCTGGTATTGTTTTCAGCCTGTGACTGACTTTCTTGATCACTTTTACAGCACTCCAAAGGTCCCTCCTGATTAGGAGTCAAAAGGCTAACCCCCTAATTGGACTTTAGTATTTGGTCATGAGTGTCAAAGACCAAAGATGTGAAGGAAGACTAACTACAAAGTATGTTCAGCTTCTAAGAGATTGGAAGACGTGTAAGACAAATGACTGGCCTAGCATGTGGTATTGTATCATGGGAGATGACAACTAATTCTCCATATTGTTTCCAAAACATGGTTTTTAGAAGCCTGCATAATCAGCATGGCCCTCTGAGACCAGAGAAAACTTATGGCTTAATTCAAGACAGTTTTTATTGGCCCAAGATGAGAGATACTGTGCCTAGTTTATGTAGACTTTGCCTCAGATGCTTACAGAGGAAACTGCCAGTTCGAGCTGCTCCAGTGGGTCACTTACAGAGTTTGGGCCCTATGGACTTAGTCTATGTAGATTTTTCCCTGCACTGACAATGATTTGTAGAGGAATTATAAATGCAGTGGTGATGACTAGTGTTCGGTGAACAGTTCGAACTGAACATAGCTCGTTTGGCAAACACCCGAATTTGCAGGTAACTCGGTGCGATGTTCGCCCGCTGCGCACCTCACAATGCACTGTGCGCTTCACAGTCAAGGTGCAAGGTTTTGTGTATTACCACTGTCAAGCGATGATGACTTTCTCCAAACTTGGCTTATAGTCCCACCCCACACTATTAAAGGGTAACTTCCCATAGAAAGCTTTTGCATTGTGTTGGAGTGTAGATAGAGCAGGGCTCAGTTTGCTACTAGTGAGTTAGTGTGTTCCCGTGGCGGCTGTTGCCCAAAAATCTTTGGGGCGGGCGCAAACAAACTTAAAAATGAAACGGTTAGTAATGCAGGCCTGGTCTGTACACCTGCTGTGCCCATTATGAGGGGTTCTCACCATCCCTGTGCTGAGTTCCTGGGTCTGTATCCCTGCTGTGCCTGTTATGGGAGGTTCTCACCATCCCTGTGCTGAGTTCCTGGGTCTGCACCCCTGCTGTGCCCATTTTGAGGGGTTCCCACCCACCATCCCTGTGCTGAGTTCTCGCGTCTGTACACCCGCTGTGCCCATTATGAGGGGTTTCCACCATCCCTTTGCTGAGTTCCTGGGTCTGTACACCTGCTGTGCCCATTCAGCAGCAACACACAGGGACTGGGAGTCAGGGAAAGCATGACCTGCTGCTACTGTTTGCAGTGACAGGCAGATGACAGTTTACACTTACACAAGTCCAGATTGGACAGCAAAGGAAGTGACACTGCATGGGGATCACACCAGGCACAAAAACATTCAGCGCCAGTTCCCGCATTGCATTGGACTTGCAGGCAGTAAATACTACCCTATGCAAACTGCTGCGGGTGTCAATAGAAAGTTAATGACACCCCAAGATCGGTTTGTATATCGCAGAGCGAACTGTCAAATGGTGCAGGAATTGGATTGCACGGGTGTGAACACCTATGTGATCCGATTCCAGTGTGGACCAAAAAAAAGGGTCCTGCACCATTTTGGTGCAAATGCGATGCAAATATAGTTATAGATATCTGTATCTGTTTACCCCCCTTCCTGTACATTTTACCCCCTCCCTGTACACGTTACCCCCCCCCCGTACATGTTACCCCCCCCTCCTGTACATTTTACCACCTCCCTGTACGTTACCCCCATTTCCTGTACATTTTACCCTCCCTTCCTGTACATGTTACCCCCTCTTTCCATGTACACATTGGCCCCCATCCCCCTACACATTGCCTTCTTGCACTTGCCCACTGTCCCCTAAGAATATGGCTGAGATGTTGCACTAATTACTGCTCAGCCTGGCAGGGGTTAAAACTGATGCTGTCTCACTGGGCTGCACACTGAGATCCCTGCTTTCCAATTGGCTGTTGTAAATCTGGCTCTCCAGAGATCCAGGGACTAACCTGTTGATCTGTCATTAGAAAGCTACCAAGTCCCATAATGGAGTAGTAGAGAGATGTGGAGGCTTGCCAGGAAGAGGTATGTTGCTTACCTGCAGGCAATCACAGCACGAGAGACAGAGCAGCTTCACTGAGTGCAGAATCACTCACTGTACTGGACATGTATCGGCCGCCTGGGTCCCCTTGAAGTATGGACGGGCCAGGAGGAGGAACAGCTGCCCCCGCTGTACAGGGATAGAACCACAGGGACTGGGATGAGTCGACTACAGAAACCAGAAGTGACACCGCGGTTCTGCTTAGCAAGCACTGCCCTACATCCTATGGACAGTGCCAATCATAAAGCACCTCACAACAGTGGGAGTGTTCGGGGCGCAATGGTCTGCATCCCGAAGACTCTAAACACAGCCAATAAAGCACCCCAGAGTCAATAACGTGGATTCATTTTTGTCATGCTTCTCATAGACACCTACAGTATCTGACAAAAGCGAGTACACCCCTCACATTTTTGTAAATATTTTATTATATCTTTTCATATGACAACACTGAAGGAATGACACTTTGCTACAATATACAGTAGTGAGTGTACAGCTTGTATAACAGTGTGGATTTGCTGTCCCCTCAGAACAACTCAACACACAGCCATTAATGTCTAAACCACTGGCAACATAAGTGAGTACACCCCTAAGTGAAAATGTCCATATTGGGACCAATTAGCCATTTTCCCTCACCAGTGTCACTTGACTCGTTAGTGTTACAAGGTCTCAGGTGTGAATGGGGAGCAGGTGTTTTAAATTTGGTGTTATCACTCTCTCATACTGGTCACTGGAAGTTCAACATGGCACCTCGTGGCATGAGATGCCATGTTGAACTTCCAGTGACCAGTATGAGAGAGCGAGAGCGATAACCCCAAATTTAGCACACCCATATAATGCAGATAAAAAACTTCTTTATTCAAAAATGTGTCAATAAAAACAGGCACAAGGGCATATTTGCAGGGGACAAAAGGGTAACCTTTTATAATAAAGAAGCTTTTATCTGTGTTATGTGGGTGTGCAGCTGTCAAATCTTCTTTCTCCATATGTACACTGTAGCAATGATAGGGCGTGCACCCCATGTATAAGCTGGATTTCAGACACCATCATTGCCGGTTCACCTGGAGCAGCAGGATTGCTTTTACTTCTATAAGGATAGGCAGGTGTTCCCATGCCACTATGGGGGGCAGCAGCATCTGTGTCCACAGGCAAGGTGGACATGATCAGGCAGGGCACATTTGGCTCTGTTTAGTGAAGCTGCCAGTGTTATCTAGCCACAGCATATAGAGGAGGTGGTGGACTGGCTTACTAAACCATCCTCATTCTCTATGACCCAAGCTGACACTAGAGTGCAGTCCACCACAGCTGCCAAAGCAGCTTATTCTGCCTCCTTGTACACAGCTACTCCTGCCATAGCCACAGCATCATGCATGGGGGAGTCAGCTGAATTATTTGAACACAGCATAAGCCACTTGCTTCTTGTGGATGCACATATATTACTTAATTCTGATGGTTTTAAGGTAGAGGAAGAGAGTAACATGAGCTTACAGAGAAGGGAGAACACTGATAAACAACAAATTGGCAGTCATGTTCCCTCAGTCACAGCGTATTGCCAAGTTGGCTCCAGTGATGATGAGGATGCAGGGGATGACGAGGAGGTCACTAATGGGACTTGGGTGTCGGATAGAGCAGAGGAAGAAAGTGAGGGGGAGAAACAACCCCAATGATGCCTCATTATATCCTCCAGAGGCAGCAATCATGGAAGAGTAGAGTGCAGCCACCCTATGCCATCAGGTTGTGGAGCTGTTACCGCCTGGTTCAAATCCACAGCTCAGTTGTGTGGACCTTTTTAGCACATGTGCAGCCGATTGCACTGTTGCAACTTGCAATCTCTGCGCAAGCAGATCAAGCATGGCAAAAACACCAGCCATTTGGGTACCACATGCTTGACAAGGCATTTAACCTCCCACCTCTCAGCCCATTGGCAAGAGTACCTAAAAGCTACACACAAGGGACACAATTCTTCTCATTTCTCACCTTTCAGGTCTACCCCAGCTATATCTCATGACCTCTCAGCAGCCTTTCGTTGACAGGGATGATGGTATAGCAAAGGGTGTCACAGGTCCTTGCAAAACATCTGCCAACAGCACACGGCCAGCTGTAGAGTATAAAAGGCAAATTAATTTTTCATACATCACGGGACACAGTAACATTCAGTGATATAAAATCGGACACATTATTAGATATGGATACACCAAGATATTTAATATTCTCCCCCTGTTGCATAGGACAGCTAGCTGGAACCCTACAACTGGGGGAAGGCGTCTTGAGTGTAAGGATTTGAGATTTACCCCAAACTTGGCAAATTTATTTAAGATCTCTAGTGCCGAAGACAAGGAAGCATCCCAATCACGAAGAAACAATACCATGTCATCGGCATAGAGTGCAATTTTTTTTTTTTCGGTCAAACTGCCCACTGTTATCCCCTTTACCTCATATATACCCTTAAAGCTGCAACCAACGGTTCAATCAAAATGGTAAAAAGATCAGGTGACATTGGGCATTCCTGCCGAGTGCCCGTATCGGAAAAATCTCTGATAACATACCATATATTTTAATGGCAGCAGTTGGGGATTGATACAGAATATCAATCTATTTCCTAAAAAATGGACCAAAACCAAAAAATTCCAAAACCGTACTCATGTATTTCCAATCAATGGAGTCAAAAGCCTTCTCCAGGAAAACTAAAATCCCTCCACTAAAACTATCTAAGCCTAACTGGGCGTGGGTGAATACCCTTCGTAGATTTATATCGGTGGCCTTCTTGGGCATAAAACCCATTTGATCGGGAGAGATAATTTGTTGTAAGGCTGGGTTCACACCTATGTGAATTGGATGCAGCTTAAACCGCATCCAATTCGCAGGACACTTGAAAACACATTGTTTTCAATGTGTTTACGGTCCACATATGTCCTGTGCATTTGCACTCCGCATTGCACAAAAAACGTGTGCGTTTTCTGTGCAATGCGGTGGGAATTCCCAGCCCGTTGTGTTCAATGGGAGCGCATCTAACATGGAGATGCACTATGCACTGAACGGGGATATTTTCCCTTGCTCGCAGCCCCTCCCCCCGCAGCTGCTGCGCTGTGAGAACGGACAGGAGCCGCCGAACGTCGGCTCCGCCCCTTCTCGGCAGCAGACAGGCTGGTATTTGCACCGGACTGGTGTGCACCCAGCCTTAAACCCCCTTCAGCGTAGTGGCCAGAATTTTGTTAATATTTTAAAATCTGTATTCAATAATGATATGTGCTAGTTCACACCAGATGCCGTTCCGTGCGCTTTTTTCTGCACTAAAAATGCATTCACAGTGTTTTCCATGTATTCCAATGGCTCCAGTTCACACCAGTGCAGTCAGTTTCCGGTGCAGAAAAATTTAGAGCATATAGTTCACACCAGTGCAGTCAGTTTCTGGTGCAGAAAAAATGTAGAACATGCTGCATTTTTTCTGCACAGAACTGTACTGGAACATAGCAAATTGTATCAAAAACGCACTGGAACTGCGTGTGGTGTTAACACAATATGCTATTTTCCAGTACAGTTCTGTGCAGAAAAAATGCAGCATGCTCTAGATTTTTTCTGACCTGGAAACTGACTGCACTGTTGTGAACTAGAACTATTGGAATACATGGAAAACACTGTGCATGCATTTTAGTGCAGAAAAAAAGCTCATGGAACTGCATCTGGTGTGAACTAGCACTCAATGCAGAAAAAAAGTGGACGGAACTGCATCTGGTGTGAACTAGCACATAGGTCTATAAGATGAGCATTGTAATGGATCTTTGTCTGGTTTGGGCAATAGCACTATATGCACCTCAGAAAAAGACAGTGGTAAATATCCCGTTTGAAAACAATGCACATATAGCTGTAGAAGTCTGGGTACCAAAATATCTGAATAGTGATGGTACCACTCCATCGGGATTCCATGTGGACCAGGAGCCTTACCCGTAGGGAATGACCCAACAGCCACGGCTACCTCCTCCTCTCTAAATGGGGCATCTAACCAGACTCTGGTCTCTTCTGATAGAGTAGGTAAATGTAGTGCCTCTAAAGTAGCTCCTAATTCCTCTCCATCATATGCCTCTATAGGTGCGTATAAATTCTTATAAAAGGATACAAATGCTTGCAATATTTCTACCCTATCCTTTAGTAATGTACCCAAAGAGGACAGTATACATGGGACCACTGATTTCTCTTTCTCCGTTGCTGCCAACAAGGACAGCAACTTACCATTTTTGTCCCCTTCCTGAAATATATGCATGGCTTCCCTTTGCAGATCACCGGACACGTCCCTTGCAAGTGGAGACAGACGTTCCTCCTGGCAGCCTGCAACCGACCCAGCATCTCTGCAGATGAAGAATCTTCATATTCCTGCGCACACTCACGCTCTCTAGCTTGAAGATTTTCCCCCGTATTATTACTTTCTTTCCTAAAGGCTTTAATAGCCGATATATACATCCCCCTGGTGGTAGCCTTAAAGGCATCCCACTCTAGTTGTGTCGTCGCTGATCCTTCATTGATCTGCCAATATTCCTTCATATGGGACTGTAAAACCTCCTTCACAGAGGGTTCACCTATCCACCCAGGTAACAGCCGCCAGGTCCTTCTAGGCTACCAATAAGCCAACTGCAGATCAAGCTGCAGTAGGTTATGATCTGACACACCACCCGGAAGGTACATTATATCAGACACCGAGGGCAGAAGCACATCATTTACAAAGTCCATATCAATCCTGGAGGAGGAAGCTAACAATGGGGACAAATGTGAGTAACATCTCTCCGCAAGGTGCTTCCTCTGCCATAAATCAGTGAGACCAGCCGTCTCTGCCCAATGTACTAAATCGAAATTGAGGGCTCTGTGCATTCAATGTATCTAAGGAATAATCTAATATTAAAACTACCAGTAATTTAAATGAGATATACGGTGCCAATTTCTCCAACACTTCATATAGGACGCTATCTGAAAATGGAGTAATATACATATTTACCAGAGCTATACCGTTTGAGTGTATCTCAGTCAGTACTATTAAGTAACATCCTTCGGATCAGAAATACCACACAAGGCAATGACATATGCAAGAGAGACACTCCCCTTCAGAGGAATGGGAGGAGACCGGACGTAGCGTGGACTGCAGCCGTGGCGTCAGAGGGAGGAGGAGGTCATCCCGCGGCGCGGCGCGGTGCGGCGCGAGAAGTAGGTAGCGAAGGAGTGGAGGAGGAAGGCAGAGCTACCATGCGGGGAGAGATCTGAGTGGAGCGCCGCAGCCTGGACCCCGGAGCCATCCCCCAACAGTGCCAGAAAGCCTAAGCTCAGCCCGACCGCCCCTGACCAGCCGCCGGCGGGAGGAGAGGAGGTTCCGGCCCCTACCCCTCGCCGCGATCATCCATCCATAAGACAGCCCGGACAAGGAGAGACGGGTGCCACTGAAGCAGCGAGCAGCGGATAAGTATCGCTTTGCTTTGTTTACCCTTATTATTGCTGTGCTGGCCGTGAGAAGTAACTAAATGTAAGAAAGACTGTGTTATGAAGCTCTGATGGTGGGAGATTAAAAACTTTTAAGCTACAAACTTAAACCTAAAAAGCAGAAAACGGGAGACACAAGAGAAACACAGGGGCGGCACAGTAAAGGGGAGAAAGAAGTGGAAAGGAGAAGCAAAGTAAGGAGGAGCGGCATGGTAGCAAGTAGATAACCAGATGAAAGATGTAGCAGAGGTGGAATAGAAGAAGGGGAAGAGAGAGCGAGAGACCAGCAGAAAAAGTATAGAAGGAGGAGAAGGGGGGAAGGGTAGAGGGGTGGCGGAGGGTGAACGCCTACCCCACAGACTACCCCACAGACCTCCTCCCCAGATATACTACCGAAGAGCCCTTACTTTCCACCTCCTCCCTGGCACCCCCCCCCCCCCCCCCCCCCCCCC
>BLSH010068373.1:390459-402944 GCA_018402905.1 Glandirana rugosa
TAAAGTCCCGTAAAGAGAAACGGAGGACAACGGAGGAGGAGGATGACGCGAAGGAGCTGGTGGAGGAGTCATACTGAGGAGGTGGTCGAGGAAGCGCAGTAGGAGGAGGAGGCAACAGGAGGCAAAGAGAAATGCCCTGAAATCCTCAGTGGTGGAAGGACATGCGCCAAATGGCTAGCCGGCTCAGGCCCACCTGCCACTACATTTGCCCAGTGTGCAGTTAGCGAAATATACCGCCCCTGCCCATGCTTACCTACCCAGGTATCAGTGGTTATGTGGACCTTGCCACAGATGGCGTTGCGCAGTGCACACTTGATCTTGTCCCCGACTTGTTTGTGCAGGGAAGGGATGGCTCGCCTGGAAAAGTAGTGGCGGCTGGGAACCATGTACTGTGGGACAGCCACCGCCATCAGGTTTTTGAAACTGTCCGTGTCCACCAAACGGAATGACAGCATTTCAAAGGCCAGGGATTTTGAAATGCTTGCATTCAGGGCCAGGGATCGCGGGTGGGTAGTGGGGTACTTCCTCTTTCTCTCCAGTGTTTGGGAGATGGTGTGGAAATGCTTGGGGATGGTGGCGGACATGGTGGCGTTGCTGGCATATCGTCTGTTTGCTGGGTGGCAGGTGACACTGTCACGGTAGAGGTGGAGGAAGAGGCCGAGGCAGAAGAGGAAGCAGGAGGAGGCTGAGACCTTTCTTGGATTTTGAGGTAATTATTCCAATGCAGCTTGTGCCTTGAATTTAGATGCCTGATTATGCAGGTTGTGGTCAGGTTTAGAACATTTATGCCCCGGCTCAGGCTATCATTGCACAGCTTGCAAACCACTCGTGTCTTGTCGTCAGCACATTGTTTGAAGAACTGCCACGCGGGGGAACGCCTTTGAGCTGCCTTTGGTGTGCGGTGGGTAGTAGCAAGCATACTGTCTAGGGGACGCTCGCTCTGCTTTTGCAACCTGCTTCCTCTTTTGCTGTGCTGGTGCCTCTGTGCGACCACCACCTCTTCCTCCAAACTGCACACGTCACTCGCATGACCCTCAGTCCATGTGGGGTCTAGGACCTCATCATCCTCCTCCCCATCATCTTCCGCCCACCCTTCACCACTGCCCTCCTTGTCAGTCTGCACACTGAGGAAAGCTGCAGCAGTTGGCACCTGTGTTTCATCATCATCTAAGATGTGCTGTGCTGGTGTTTCCATGTCCTCATCCTGCAACAGAAGTGGTTGGGCATCGGTGCACTCAATGTCTTCCACTTCTGGGGCAGCGCTATATGGATGGCCCACGGAAAGCACACCAGGAGAGTCATCAAAATGCATAAGAGCCTCTTGCATGACTTGGGGCTCAGACTGCTTGGCTAATTTACAAGGGGCTGAGGTGAAAGACAGATGGCCATGGGGTTCAGGTGCCAACTCTGAGCTTTCATCAAGAGACCAGGAGGGAGACAATGTGAAGGAACTGGAGGCATTGTCAGCCACCCAATCTACTATCGCCTGTACTTGTTCTGGCCTCACAAATCGTTGAGCGGCATTCGGGCCTACCATATACCGGTGAAGGTTCTGTTGGCTACCTGAGGAAGGTGTTTCACTTGTGCGTGTAGCTGGCACACATCGACCACGTCCTCTCCTTCCAACAGGAGCTTCACCAACACGACCAACACCAGCAGCACCAGCATCACCAGCAGCACCGTGACCATGTCCCTTATTTGATGCTCTCCTCATTGTGCCCGCAAATGTACTATGTAGCCAATAATCGGTCCCTTACAGCAACAGCTGGAACCTGGCCCTATAGGAGTAGGCAATGATTTTTGAACAATAATTTGTCCCTTATAGCAACAGCTGGAACCTGGCCCTATAGGAGTAGGCAATGATTTTTGAACAATAATCTGTCCCTCCAAGCAACAGCTGGAACCTGGCCCTATAGGAGTAGGCAATGATTTTTGAACAATAATCTGTCACTTACAGCAATAGCTGGAACCTGGCCCTATAGGAGTAGGCGATGATTTTTGAACAATAATCTGTCCCTTACAGCAACAGCTGGAACCTGGCCCTATAGGAGTAGGCAATGATTTTTGAACAATAATCTGTCCCTTACAGCAACAGCTGGAACCTGGCCCTTTAGGAGTAGGCGATTATTTTTGAACAATAATCTGTCCCTTACAGCAACAGCTGGAACCTGGCCCTATAGGAGTAGGTGATGATTTTTGAACAATAATCTGTCCCTTACAGCAACAGCTGGAACCTGGCCCTATAGGAGTAGGCGATGATTTTTGAACAATAATCTGTCCCTCCAAGCAACAGCTAGAACCTGGCCCTATAGGAGTAGGCGATGATTTTTGAACAATAATCTGTCCCTTACAGCTACAGCTGGAACCTGCCCCTATAGGAGTAGGCAATGATTTTTGAACAATAATCTGTCACTTACAGCAACAGCTGGAACCTGGCCCTATAGGAGTAGGTGATGATTTTTGAACAATAATCTGTCCATCTAAGCAACAGCTGGAATCTGGCCCTATAGGAGTAGGTGATGATTTTTGAACAATAATCTGTCCCTTACAGCAACAGCTGGAACCTGGCCCTATAGGAGTAGGCGATGATTTTTGAACAATAATCTGTCCCTCCAAGCAACAGCTAGAAACTGGCCCTATAGGAGTAGGCGATGATTTTTGAACAATAATCTGTCCCTTACAGCTACAGCTGGAACCTGCCCCTATAGGAGTAGGCAATGATTTTTGAACAATAATCTGTCACTTACAGCAACAGCTGGAACCTGGCCCTATAGGAGTAGGTGATGATTTTTGAACAATAATCTGTCCATCTAAGCAACAGCTGGAACCTGGCCATATAGGAGTAGGCGATGATTTTTGAACAATAATCTGTCCCTTACAGCAACAGCTGGAACCTGGCCCTATAGGAGTAGGCGATGATTTTTGAACAATAATCTGTCCCTTACAGCAACAGCTGGAACCTGGCCCTATAGGAGTAGGCGATTATTTTTGAACAATAATCTGTCCCTTACAGTAAAAGCTGGAACCTGGCCCTATAGGAGTAGGCAATGATTTTTGAACAATAATCTGTCCCTTACAGTAAAAGCTGGAACCTGGCCCTATAGGAGTAGGCGATGATTTTTGAACAATAATCTGTCCCTTACAGCAACAGCTGGAACCTGGCCCTATAGGAGTAGGCGATGATTTTTGAATAATCTGTCTCTTACAGCAACAGCTGGAACCTGGCCCTATAGGAGTAGGTGATGATTTTTGAACAATAATCTGTCCCTCTAAGCAACAGCTGGAACCTGACCCTATAGAGCTAGGAGATGATTTTAGAACAATATAATCTGGCCCTCTAAGCAGAAGCCTCTACCTAGTGCAGTCAGATCGTTCTGTAATGCAGGGTGAGATCTGCAATCTGTCATTCAAAGCAGCAGTATGAGAAATCTCTAATTAGTCCAGAATCAGATCGTTGTGTACTGCAGGGTGAGATCTGCAATCTGTCCCTCAGAACAGCAGTAGTAGTAATCTCTAATTAGTCCAGAATCAGATCGTCCTGTAATGCAGGATGAGATGTTAAAATATCTGCAATCTGTCCTTCAGAACAATGCCAGCAGCTTCCTCTCCCTACACTAGTCAGTCTCAGAAAGCATGTGACTTGCAGCACTAAGTGACTCCAGCTTATAAAGAGGCTGGGTCACATGATGCACTGGCCATTCACAGCCATGCCATTAGTAGGCATGGCTGTGATGGCTTCTAAGGGCAAACCAGTGAAACGCTTGTTGATTGGCTGCCCTGCAGCTATTCAACATGCGTGATCAACTACCAGAACCCGAATGTTTATTAAAATGTCCAGGTTTGGGTCCAGGTCCCGGACACCCCAAAGTTCGGTACGGACCCGAACTTTACAGTTCGGGTTCGCTCAACTCTATTCATCTCCCCTTTCTTATCCTTAATTTTAGCTACTGTATATAACCTACGTTACTTCATGGCTTAATTGTTCCTGCCAATAGTTTCCCTGGTTTATTTCCCATCTTGTAATGTCCTATAGCTATTCTATTGAATGCCCCTTTTGTGTCTTGTTCCATCAAGTCTTTTTAATGCCTCCCATTTTTCTATTAACCTAACCATCAGAAAATTGTAGACATGATCCTGGCTGAAATGTCAGCACCACATCTCTAGAGAAACTGCAAAAAACTAAATATAGAAGGATAACTACTTCCTGACCAGCCACCGCAGTTTTACTGCGGCAGTTTGGCACGGGTGTGCGAATCACCGTCGTGCGCAATGTGCGGGCGAGCACCCGCCACAGAAGCGTGCCCGCGGGTCCGGCGGACTCAATGTCCGCTGGTGACCCGCAATCGCCTTCTACAGAGGCAGAATGGAGATCTGCCTATGTAAACAATGCATATCCCCGTTCTGCCAGATAACATGACAGAGCTCTGCTGTTCCCAAGTAATCGGGAACAGTGATCTCTGTTATGTCCCTGCTAGCTCATCCCCCCTACAATTAGAACACACCTAGGGAACACAGTTAACCCCTTCCCTGCCAGTGTCATTTTACATTGATCACTGCATGTTTATAGCACTGATCAATGTAATAATGTCCCTGATCCCCGAAAAGTGTCATTTGGGGTCAGATTTGTCCGCCGCAATGTCGCAGTCCTGCTAAATATCACTGTGGTGGTTGCCAACAAAGAAAACCCTTATCTGATCGCCTGATTAAAAAACCTGGGTTGCCCAGAATCGGGGTAAGAGGCCCGGGGTGCAAGGATAGACTATATGATGACCTTGTCCCAGACGTGTAAAAGCGAGAAGAGTGGGAGTATTAGCTGTGAAAGAGGTGGGCGGTCGGTTGAAAGCAGCCATAAAAGAGAAGTCAGTGGTATTGGCGATCAGTCTGACTCAAGAGTGACCTACTGCTTAAGAGGGCCATGGTGAAACCAGTCTAGTATTCTGGTAAGTATTGCTGGTATTGTGGTATAATTCCAAGTGAGGCGGATCTGCTCCATCAGCATCTCTCTGCCTCACCAGAATATCATAACTGAGTCTAGCAAAGATCGGGACCAAATGAACTTAAGTAGTATAGAACGTGCCAGTCGAAAGAATAAGCGCGGGATCCGGATTAGTATTGTTTGAAAGATGTAGAGAAATCTAGGGGGGATATCCATTTTGAAGAGGGACATCCGTCCTAGCCAGGAATGACACATAGGTTACCGTGTCTTAAAGCGCTGCTGCATAGTATTCAGGAGCAGGCAATAGTTTAACTCATACAGTTTTTGGAGTTGCAACGGTATTTGGATTCTTAGATATTTGATAGAGTGCTGCGCCCACTGGAATGGAAATTTATCTGCGATGGAGACTTAAGTGCCCGCCAGAAGTGATATATCTATGATTTAGTAGCATTCATTTTAAAATTATTTAAAATGCCAAATATATTCAATTCATTTAGTAGCGAGGGGAAGGCTACCAATGGATTGGTAATATGAAGCAGGAGGTAATCCGCAAATAAGCTAATCTTATATTGCTTGCCAGTGATGTCCAAGCCCTGTATTGAATTTTTGGAACGCAAGGCTACCGCCAAGTGTTCCATTACTAATATATACAAAAGCGGTGCAAGAGGACATCCATGATGGGTCCCATTAGATATATGAACCATGTCTGAGAGTACACCATTTACCCTAATCCTAGCTGTAGGGCAGGAATTAGAGAGCCATTATTTTGTAGGGATAGGCCAATTTGTTCCATTGTTGCTTTCAAGAATGCCCAGTCTAGACGATTGAATGATTTTTCTGCGTCAAGTAAAGTTCTTTCCCTGGCATTCCCCTCTGTCCTCATTGCACTGTGCCCATCTGTCCCTGGCATCCCCTTCTGTCCCTGGCATCCCCCTCTATCCTCGTTGCACTGCACCCCTCTGTCCCTGGCATCCCCCTCTGTCCTCGTTGCACTGCATCAATCTGTCCCTGACATCCCCCTCTGTCCCTTGCATTCCCCTCTGTCCTCGTTGCACTGCACTGCACCCCTCTGTCCCTGGCATCCCCCTCTGTCCTCACTGCACTGCGCCCCTCTGTCCCTGGCGTCCTCCTCTGTCCCTTGCATCCCCCTCTGTCCCTGTTGCACTGTGCCCCTCTGTCCCTGGCGTCCCCCTCTGTCCTCATTGCACTGCGCCCCTCTGTCCTTGTTGCACTGCGCCCCTCTGTCCCTGGCATCCCCTTCTTTCCCTGGCATCCCCCTCTGTCCTCGTTGCACTGTGCCCCTCTGTCCCGGGTGTCCCCCTCTGTGCCTGGCATCCCCCTCTGTCCCCAGGATCCCTCTCTGTCCCCCGCGTCCCTCCCTGTCCTGAAGCTGGGTAAGGGGCCCCAAAATTTCTGATGGCTGCCCTGAGAGACAGTGCTGAGTCTGGAGGATCCCAATGCTGAGACACTGCAACAGCAATATAACAAATTCTTAACCGTTGTTGAAAGGGGAACCTGAGCGCAACAAAATATGTAACCAAAAGCATGTTAGTACTGCAGATACAGTGAACTCCACCCCCTAGTCTGTAACCCTTTGTCAGAGGTGGGCTAAAGGGGACCTCCCTCTACGGTTGTGCCCTCCATCCCCGGTCCGCCCAGGAGTCCGCCCCCCCGGTCGGCAGAGAGCACAGGTCTACCAGAACACGGCCTACGAGCCGGATGGGGGGGAGGAACCCGCACGGCCGCAAGAGGGAGCGGCCACAACCCCATACAGTATAGAGACTCCCATCCAAACCCCTGCCCGGCAACACGCTGCACGTGACCGCAAAGCTGCAGGAGCAATGAACAGAACACCCACAGCGTGCAACCAGCAGGGGCCCCTTGTAATGATTTTTATATATGCCATCGCCCAGGGGTCCCGCCCATCTATATGAGCCCCGAACCCAGTGGCCCCAGCACCCCGGGACGTTGGAGCAGGAGCAGCCGGCCCACGGCCCCCCAGCCACCGCAGAGCCACAGGCCTCCCCAGGCCCCTGGGAAAAGGTGTCCCCCATCCACTGCATGGAGCCCCGCGAGGCGGGCAATCCCACAGTAGCCGGACGCCACAGGCCGGCCCCCCCACCCCGATCAACCCCCATATCCAGACACACACATACCTCCATACGTGGCACGGGGCCGTTATGACCATCACTGATCAAAGTACCACAGGTATCCCTATTAGGTGGCCCATATCCCACCCCCCTTCAGTCCCCCCTGCACCTCCCCAGATAACAGCAAAACGTATTATTGGACTAGGATAGCCATTGACTAGAGCATGGAGATGCAGTAAGGGTGGGCATGGTAGTCCAGCATACAGAGCATAGTCTCTATTGGAAATGGTCGGTCTAAGCTGACCTAAGGTCAACCCGCCTGCCCAAGTCACAGAGTCTGATACCTGACCATGAACCCCGCAGCCAGGAGTCCGGTGATGTGGGATCAGCGCCCAAGTCTGTCAGGATGTCCGTAGGGCTTCAAGAGGGCAACCAGGCATACCCAGTAGCCACGGCAACCAGGAGGGACCAGTAATTTTGGGTAGAGAATCCTTACTCCAATCCATCTGCCATAGTGCCCGGAAGTGGTGCAAGCACACAGTCTCTTCAGGTAAAAAGGGAAGACATCTGGGGGCACCCCCTAAAACCAGAGAGCATAAGGGGGATGGGGAAGCATTCTCCAACAGTCCACTTAGGCTCCCGTCCATCGAGGTGGTGCATCAGAGAGCACATGAGTCTATCACCGTGGCAGAGCCCCTAAGGGAGCATAGATAGTTCCGGTTCCCCCCGAGCTTCACAACATAGTCAGCGAGGGAGTTTAAAAATAAAAAATTAAATAAAAAAAAAAAGAAGAATGGAATAAACTGCCAACAGGCAACTAGATGAGTCAAGGGGATTCCAAAGACTTAAAGATGGCCCTTTTAGGTCTCTCTGTCAACCGGGAGGGACCTGCTACGCGAGTTCCTACGTCTTCCTGTAGGTCGTGGAGGGAGGCCCCTGCCCGCGGCCCGCCCAGGGATCCCTCCAGTAGCCCGGGGCAGGGGCTGCAGCCAATTGGGGACTGGAAAGCTTTCGATCTCCAGAAATTCAAACAGTGCGGGCAGCTCCTCCGGGTGCCGAAGTGTGAATGAAGAGGGCCCCTTCCTCACTGTTAGAGCGATAGGGAACCCCCACCTATATGTGTAGCCTAGTTGTCGTAGCCTGTCCAGAAGGGGCCGAAGTAGTGCCCGACGTTGTAAGGTGGCCCTGGAGAGATCGGGGAGCAGTTTTACTTGAGCACCATCAAAGTCAATAGCTCCTGTCTCCCATGCTTTGCGCATTATTAGCTCTTTATGTGTGTACCTGTGCAGGCAGCATATGACATCCCGTGGCCTGTTTGGATCTGTCGAGCGAGGGCCCAGTGCACGGTGCACCCGGTCGAATTCAAGGTCCCGTGGAGGGATGGAAGTA
Organism: Glandirana rugosa; assembly: GCA_018402905.1. Lineage (NCBI taxonomy): Eukaryota > Metazoa > Chordata > Amphibia > Anura > Ranidae > Glandirana > Glandirana rugosa. The sequence goes on from BLSH010068373.1 coordinate 398,875, forward strand.
GTCAGTTGCTGGCAGATCGCCAGGACCGTGGGCTGCAGCGACTCCTGACCCGACGCCTTCGGGAGGCCCCAAAGCCGCAGATTATTACGATGGCTCCGGTCCTCGAGCTCCTCCAGATGGAGTTGTAGTGAAGAGACCAGGGCTGATTGGTCTGATTGAGCCCTCTCCAGGCGCAGCACCCGGCTCTCCAGAGATGCGAGCGAGGCCTCACCTCCCGTCACTCTGCCCTCCAGCCTCTGCACCTCCGAACGTACCGCCTGCAGATCCCTGCGATGTGACTCCTCCAGCCGAAGGACCAGGGCCTCCATGTCGGCCCGGGTAGGCAGAGCCTGTAGCAGCGTCTGGAGTTCTGTGTCCCCTACAGACATTGCTGGTGTCGCTTGCATGCCTGATGTACCCGGCGGGTGGGAGAGAAGAATCTCTGGGAAGCCCGCCAGTGAGTCCGCGGCACAGGATGAGGCGGGTGAGGAAGGGGGGGGCGCCATGTGTAGCGTCGGGTGCGGGGCTCCACTCACCGCCGCCTCACAGGCCCGAGATGTGGCCGACCGGGTTCCGTGGAAGTAGTGGCGGATCTCAGAGCGGGGTGCATTCCTCAGGTGCTTGCCTGAATTCCTCCGCCTAGCAGGGCTCATGCCGAGAAGCCAAGCATGTGATATCTGCTGGAAAATAGGAGAGATGGCGGGAGCTCATGTAGAGCACTTCTTCACTCCGCCATTGCCAGACCACGCCCCCTGCAACAGCAATATACTCTGCTGTGTGCCCTGTGTTGTGCTATATGCCCCACTGTGTGCCCCATGCTCTGCTGTGTAATGTCTGATGTGCCCTGTGCCCCATGGCCTATGATGGGCTGTGTACCCCCTGATGTGCCCTACTGTGTGCCCTATGCCCTGTGATGTGCCCCATGCCCTGCTGTGTATCGCCTGATGTGCCCCAACTGTGTGCCCCATGATGTGCCCCATGCCCTGGGATGTGCTCTGTGCCCTGCTGTGTAACCCCTGATGTGCCTCATGCCCTGTGATGTGCCCCATGCTCGGCTGTATACCCCCTGATGTGCCCTAATGTGTGCCCCATGCCCTGTGATGTGCCCTGCTGTGTACTGCCTAATGTGCCCTAACATGTGCCCCACTATGTGCCCTATGCTCTGTGATGTTCCCCATGCCCTGATGTGTACCCTTTGATGTGCCCTGCTGTTTGCCCTGTGATGTGCCGCATTGTGTACCACTTGATGTGCCCTACTGTGTGCCCCATGATGTGCCCTACTGTGTTAAACATTTATGTTAAACATAGTTTCGAGAAATTCTGTGACAAACGCTTGTAATGTGGACAGTGCAATATGTAGGCGTGGCTTGAGTGTGGGGGGGGGGGACACAGGGTGCCCTGTGATCTTCTATTGCCTGAGTAGTCAGTCCGCCCCTTCATCAGAGATTTAGTTAAAGGTGGAATCCATAATTACCTAGAGGAAGAGCATTAATCTTTGGCAAAATTTCCTCGGTAGTAAAGGGTGTATTCAATGAAGAAGCAGCAGATTGATCTAGTCTAGGCAGGGCCGTGGTCGACATATATTGGAAAAGCTTTTTATGTCCCTCCATATTAGTGGAGTTTGTGATGGGATTTGGAGATGTTATAAAGAGTCTTATAATACTCATGAAACGTCAAAGCAATCTCTTCAGAGGATTGTGCCAGCCCCCTCTCAGGGCATCGAAGTTTAGAGATATAAGTGCGTCCGGTTTTTGTACGCATGGAGTTAGCGAACGGTGTACCAATCTTATTACCAAACTCATAGCTAATTCTGCTTGTACAGTCCTTATGTCAATAGTACATCTGGTCCAGTAGCTGGAGAAGATCCTTACGTTTCCTCTCCAGTTGTTGGAAAAGATTAGCCCCAAGGGTACGTTTATAGGCAATCTCTAACGTGTGGACTTCCTGTATAAGCCGTGTGATTTCCAAAGAGCATTCTTTATTCAAGCGGGTGCCTTCTGAAATAAGGGTCCCTCTAGTGACACCTTTCAAGGCCTCCCATTTGATCGGTTGTGCTGTTGTGTCTTGTATATGATCGAAAACAAAGTGAGAGATTTTACGTCTAATTGCCTCACAGGTCAGATTATCTTTTAGGAGGGTTTCGTCCGCCTCCAAGATGCCATTGGTTTAGAAAAATGTGGTAAAATAACTGAAAAAAAGAGTGACAAATGATCCGACCAGAGTTTTGTTCCAATAAATGCCTGTGGCTGCCAGTTCAGCATGTTATGCAAGACAAAAAAAATAGGTCTATCCTACTATTGGTAGAATGAGTTAGAGAATGGCAGGTATAGTCCTGTTCAGTTGGATGTAATACCCGCCACATATCTACTAATTGGAATTTATATAAGCAACACTTTAATCAATTGAGTTGGGAAAAGGAAAATCATGACAGGTTGAGATTGCATCGAATAATGGATCTAGTATGATATTTAAGTCACCTCCCAGTACGATCTTCCCTTCCGCCAAGGCACGTACCTTATGCAGAAGGGCGAGCAGCAGAGGGATCTGTCCATTGTTAGGAGCATACTGTCATGTACCTGGTGGAAGAGTCTGACATATGCAGTAGGCAACCTCCCTTACTACCCTGACTCGGGAGCCCCTGGTAGAGCAGACAGGTGGCTCAGGAGTGCAGGATGACACGAGGGTCGGACTGGGTCACTGGTGGTGGTAGGAAGTCCATTGGTGCACTCGTGCAACTGAAGCGTGGTCGTACAGGCCGGGTCGTGAACGGGCTGGCGGTGCGGTTCAGAAGGAGCAGGCAGGTGGATGGTCGGGTCCAGGCAGGGTCGTCAATAAGCAGGCAGCAGAGGTACACAAGGCTCAGGCAGGAGAGTGGTCGTAGGCAAGCCGGGGGCCGGTGCAGGCAGAGATCAGACAAGGTTGGGACAGGCCGGATCACAGGAACAGATAAAAAGGTTATGGGTCTCACAGGAACAAACTCGCACGCTGTAGATCAGATAGCACTTGCTACTGGGTGCAATCAGCCCAAATAGAGTCATTTGGCGCTGTTTCCAGCGCGTGCACGCGCGCGCACAGGTGCGTGAGAATGCACATAGGCGCAAAAAAGTCCATTAGCCACAGATTCTCTTCCTAACATTGCCCCCCCCCAAGGGGCAGCCTCCGGATGCCCGGTCGGGCCTTCAGATCCGGATGATTCCTCCAAAATGACCGGATAAGTTCCTTGGCATGGATGTGCCTTTCGGGTTCCCAGGAGCTTTCTTCTGGTCCGTACCCCTTCCACTTGACTAAGTACTGAGTCCAGACCCCTCTTCTTCTGCAGTCGAGGATGACCTCGACTTCATACTCCTCCTCTCTGTCCACAAGAACCGATTCAGGAGGAGCCGTTTTCCTTCCTGGAAATTGATCCCTTGTCACAGGTTTAAGCAGGGTGACGTGGAACACCGGGTGTACTCGGAGAGAAGAGGGGAGATTCAGCTCGTACGCCACTCTATTGACTTTTCTCTTGACCGAGAAAGGCCCCATTAACTTAGGTCTCAGTTTTCTTGAGGGGCAAGAAAGTTTCAGGTTTTTAGTGGAAAGCCAGACTTGATCGCCTGGCTGCAGGTCCAGCTCCCCCCGCCTCCTCCTATCAAAAGCCCGTTTGTTATGTTCTTGTGTCCGGGACAGTCTCCTGGAGAAGCTTATTATTCTCTTCGAGGAAGTTTGTAATGTTCTGTACTTCAGGTACAGTGCTTTCAAGCACCAAGTTGGGGAGGAAGGAGGAATGGTAGTCGAGGTTCGCCCAGAATGGTGACTGGTTGGTGGCAGAATGAACGGAGTTGTTGTAGGCGAACTCGGCTACCGGTAGCAGGGAGATCGAGTCGTCCTGGTCAAAAGAAGAGTAGCAGCGCAGGTACTGCTCCAGGGTCTGATTCATTCTCTCCGTCTGACCATTAGTTTGTGGATGGTAGGCGGAGGAGAAGGCCAATTCAATTCCTAAAGCTGAGCATAGAGCCTTCCAGACCTGGGACCTGAATTGCACCCCTCTATCCGACACAATGTTGGTGTGGAGGCGGACAATTTCTTTAATGAAAGTCTCTGCCGTTTGGATT
>BLSH010068373.1:409302-423440 GCA_018402905.1 Glandirana rugosa
CTGGCTCCTGGGGGGACTAGATTAGGACGTGAACAGTGCTTCCATTGTTACGGTGAGAGTCGACGAAAGTCGTGTTTCTAAAGGATCAAACGCCCTGGTGGCAGATTCACGGTCGACGGACTCTCACTAACAATGGCCCAATTAAGTTTGTTAATTGGGAAAGAGACGGTGGTGAAGAGCTACGGCCGGTCTTCTGGGTATACAATCGTTATGGTCATAAAGTCTTATTGGCGGACATTGTGTATGACAGTGGCGTCTGTCCATATAGGTCTACGCAATAAAATTTTTGTCATCGCGAGAAGTTTCCTTGTATAAGCATTGTGTTATTTTGTCCCTAAAGCTCTTAATGCAACTATTACGAATATGTTCCTTTGAAGAGCGCTACTGTTTTTAAAATAACGCATCTGGATATACCTGTCTGCGGTGACAGTATGTGTTACAGGCGGTTATTCTGAAATACTGGTATTGCTAACATATGGGTCTTCTGGCCGGCATCGAGAAGTGGTGGCAGAGAAAGGGTTAATTGTTTGAATTAACCCGGTAACAATCACTCTCAGGCAGCTGGCACTTAGACGGTGGTCCCGCAAACTAGGAAATCTTTGTGCTGAAAGCAGCTGAGAGTGGCATTGTTACCTTCGTGACAAGTGCAGGATTAGATCAGGGGGGTCCTCGGTCGCTGGGCGGTGAGGAGGGCAGCGATCTGATACCTGCGTTCGTCACAGTAGCCAGCTTCCAGGTCTCTCACAACTTGAGAAAGGCTGGTCAAATGCTCACCTAGTTCGTTCGTAAGTGAGGGCCTCTGTGCAGACTCGGTCATGGCTGTCTGATACTGTCACGTACCTGGTGGAAGAGTCTGACTTATGCAGTAGGCAACCTCCCTTACTACCCTGACTCAGGAGCCCCTTGTAGAGGAGAAAGGTGGCTCGGGAGTGCAGGATGGCACGAGAGTGGGACTGGGTCACTGGTGGAGGTAGGAAGTCCGTTGGTGCACTCGTGCAACTGAAGTGTGGTCGTACAGGCCAGGTCATGAACGGGCTGGTGGTGCGGAACAGAAGGAGCAGGCAGGTGGATGGTCGGGTCCAGGCAGGGTCGTCAACAGGCAGGCAGCAGAGGTACATGAGGCTCAGGCAGGAGAGTGGTCGTAGGCAATCCGGGGGTCGGTGCAGTCAGAGATCAGACAAGGTTGGGACAGGCCGGGTCACAGGAACAGATAAACAGGTTACGTGTCTCACAGGAACAAACTCACGCGCTGTAGATCAGACAGCACTTACTACTGGGTGCAATCAGCCCAAATAGAGCCGTTTGACGCCGTTTCCGGCGCGTGCACGTGCGCAGGTGCGCGCGAACGAGCATAGGCGTGCACATATGTGCAAAAAAAGTCCATTAGCCACAGATTCACTTCCTAACACATACACACTGATCAATGTAAATGGCATTTTGTTGATTTTACATTTGAGGATACGATATCTTCCCCCTGGATCTCCTATCTCATGAGCATCTGTGAAAACCTATCACCACACCTTTTGATTTACTTACTGGGTTATAACAAAGATACCACTTAGCATAATGACAAGTGGGCATAACTGGAACTGATGATTTTTTAAAATGGGTCTCCTGTAGGAAAAGCATGTGAACTCTCTGTTTATACATATTATATAGAAGTTGTGATAGTTTCTGAGGAATATTGAGCCCTCTTACATTAAGGGACCCACATTTTATTAGACATAATAATTTAAAAGTTGCGATCCTAAACGCTGGTGCTGAAAAAAAAAAAAAAGGGAGGAAAAAAAGAAGGGGGGAAAACAGGATTCCAGTTCTAACTAGACCCCCCAAAAAAGAAAGTGTGTCTATTCTGACACTCAGACCGCCTGAAAAGAGAGCCTTAGGCAGAAACCTGTATGGGGCAAGAGCCTGTCAAAGGCCATGAGCTCACTCCTGCTCATAGTGTTAATAAAAGATGGGGGGGGGGAGAAAGAAAAAGGGGGGTAGTGGGGAGAAGATCCCCAAGAGTGACATAAATCTAAAGCTATAGAGCTTAGTACCTAAATGGATGGCCCTTGTCGGCAAACCATTGTTTCAAATTCTCTGAGCGGTGCTGCTCCAAAGAAAAAAAACACCTCCCAAAATGTTGAATGGTAATTCCGGCTATGGTTCACTTCAAGATAATATGTTACCCCTAGTTAACAAAAAAAAAAAACAATTGATATGGGACATTTCTCCCACAAGAAAACTATATATCTCCCAGGCCTAGTCCTGCATCTCAGAGTAGGACACAGGTTGTGTGGGAGAACATCTATTAAGCAATTGGGGTACCCCGGGAAGAAGAGAAGGGAAAAAACCCCTTCCCTTTTATCCGCCAATTTCTGGCGGGAGGAAACAGGGAAAAGTAAAAGAAAAAAATGGGTAATGAGCCATGTCCGGCAGGAGTAAAAAGAAAAAAAAAAAAAACGCCTATAGTTAACCACATCAGGTTAACAGTAATCTAGAAAGTGTGTAGCCCAAATTATTTTCTACTCAATGAAGTAGTCCAGTCAATTTTAAATCATACTTGTCTGTAGCCAGTACTGTGTAGTCTTCATCCCTCAGTCATCGAGTGCAACCACCCTTATGTTGGTCTTAAGGACTTTCCAGAAACAGAGCTTGCAGGTTGCCAGGGTTCCCAAGCTGGTGGTGGTGGAAAAGACAGCGCCGGTGGATCCGGCCATGGCTCTAATTCGATCACTGATGGCCAGTGGCGTAGCATAGGCAATAATAATAATAATAATATGCAGTTAGGTCCATATATATTTGGACACAGGCACAGTTTTAGAGTGTTTCAGGTATTTACCAAAAACATATTCAAGCTATAGTTATATAGCTGAAAGTGCACACTCTCAAGTTTAATTTGAAGGTATGTACATCCAAATCAGAGGAATGGTTTAGGGATTACAGCTCTTAAGAATAGCCATCTCCCTTCATGACAGAGTTTGTTTCCAGATGGGGTGTCTGGAGGGGATGGATAATACACCTTACCTTATATTAAGCTCATGAAAGAGGTTACACGGTTCAAGGATGTCTGTTAAAACGGTTCTGACGTTTGTACCCACTCATACAAGTCTACTTCTTATGTACTATTGTATGGCAGATATTGCCTACATTTCTGTTCTTGCTGATACACTTCAATTAAAATATTGAACAAGAAAGAATAGCCACCCCCCTTTTTCAAGGGACCAAAAGTAATTGGACAATTGAATCAAAAGCCGTTTCATCATGGCCAGGTGTGGTCTACTTCATTATTTCTTCATCAATTAAGCAGGTAAAATGTCCGAAGTTGATTCTAAGTGTGGTATTTTGCATTTGGAATCTACAGTATTGATGTTACAATGCTGTGAACCTACATCATGCATTCAAAAGAGCTGTCCATGCAAGTGAAACAGGTCATTGTAAGGCTTCAAAAACAAAACCCAACAGAGAGATAGCAGCAACATTAGGAGTGGGCAAATCAACCATTTGGTACATTCTGAGGAAAGAAGAACGCACTGGTGAGCTCAGCAACATAAAAAGGCCTGGACGTCCACATCAGACAACAGTTGTGGATGATCGCATGATACTCTCTATGGTAAAGAAAAACACATTCACAACATTCAGACAAGTGAAGGACACTCTCTAGGAGGTGAGCGTATCATTCTCAACATCTACCATAAAGAGAAGACTTCACAAGAGCAAACACAGTGGGTTCACCACAAGGTCCACTCCATTCATAAGCCTGAATAGAAATTTAGAGATTAGACTTTGCCAAAAAACATCTAAAAAAAGCCTGGCCAGTTCTGGAAAAGCATTCCGGATGAAACTAAGATTAATCTGTACCAGAATGATAGGAAGAAAAAATATGTGGATAAGGCTTGGAACAGCTCATGATCCAAAGCACACAATGCCATCTGTGGTCACATGGTGGAGGCAGTGTGATGGTATGGGCATGCATAGCTTTCAGTGGCGCTGGGTCTTTGGTGTTTATTGATGATGTGACAGAGAAGACCGAAGCAGCCGGATGAATTCTGCAGTGTTTAGAGATATACTGTCAGCCCAGATTCAGCCAAATGCAGCAAAGTTGACAGGACTGTGCTTCATACTACAGATGGACAATAATCCAAAACACACTGCAAAAGCAACCCAGGAGCTTTTGAAGGAAAAGAAGTGGAATATTCTGCAATGGCCAAGTCAATCACCTGATGTCAACCCAATTGAGCATTTCACTTGCTGAAGGCAAAACTAAAGGCAGAAAGAGCCACAAACAAACAACAACTAAAGACATCTGCAGTTAGAGCCTGGCAAAGCATCAGAAGGGAGGAAACCCTGTCTTTGGTAATGTCCATGGGTTCCAGACTTCAGGCAGCCATTGCCAGTAAAGGATTCTCAACAACATATTAAAAATGAACATTTTATTTATAATTATATTATATTTGTTTGTCCAATTACATTTGAGCCCCTGACAATGGGGGGGGGGGGGGGGCTGTGTATAAAAATGGTAGCAGTTCCTAAAATTTGTACTCTATATTTATGTTCAACCCCTTGAATTGAAGCTGGAAGTCTGCACTTCCAATTCATTTGAATTGTTTAATTTTAATTTTATGCTGGTGGCATACAGAGCCAGGGTATGAAAACGGTGCCTGTCTCCAAATATATATGGACATAACTGTAAATAACATCTTATAGCAACTATTAATGCGCCACAACAGAAGAAAACAAGATAATAGCCCCAGCTTTTTGTTAAAGAGAGACTATAGTCACCAGATCAACTTTAGCTTAAAGTGTTAATAAACCCACAGCATTAAAATTAGTGTGTATATGTGCAGTAAAGCATGCTTGTTATACTCACTGTGGAACTTAAGGGGTTAATCCTCTGCACTGTGTAAAAAGGCCGTTTGATCCTGTCTTCTCTGATCTGCCCCTTCTTCCACAGTCCCCAATCCATCTCCTGATAGTACAAAGTCTTGGGGGCACTCTGCACATGTACAGTTTGGTGTGTATTGCTAGAGATTTTTTTTTCTTGGGAGGGTGCATGTGATCAGCACAGAGCCAATCAGCACTGTCCAGACAGAGGGTCAGGGGCCCTTCAGCCTCATATGACAGACAGAGGAGAATGAAATTAACCTGTTGGTGTTCCTGACCCTATAGTGTCCCTTTAACTAGAAATATCTAACTTTCAAAATTCACTGGATAAACAGACATTATAGTATAAAGCAGTTATTAAATAAGGAAACAAGGGCATATAAAATAAAGTGCAATGTCACAACAGATATGCAGTGGTATCCTTTTGCAGTGAACCGCAATAAAAAAAAAAAATGTACAGTAAAACCTTGGATTGCGAGAATAATTCATTCTAGAATAATGCTTGTAATCAAAAGCACTCGTATATCAAAGCACATTTTCCCATAAGGATTAATGGAAACTCAGATGATTTGTTTTTTCATAGGTCTTTCAGTTTATAGTCCATATAAAAAGATTATAGCAATGTGATGTCCATCCACACATGGCCGCCTCCACAAGGGGATTAGAAGCAAAATCCAGCAGGAGCTACAGAGTATAAAAGAGAAGAGAGGCACCTCTAAGTGTAGCAATATGGTTACATTTAATGAAGGTACAACATTTAGCAACTCACATGGTTGATGATTAAAAGAGGCACATCTAAGTATTCAGGCATCTGGGGTAAAGCTGTCCACATAGACCATCCTCTGCACCACCGGCTGTCACCACTGTCAGTCTGCAATTGTGACCCTCCAGTAGAGTGATCTGAAAGCGAGGCTTGAAGCACTCATGGAGCGCAGTGTGGAACGGATGACATCGATGGTGGTGCAGAGAACGGTCTATGTAGACAGCTTTACCCGGGATGCTTGCATACTTAGATGTATCTGTTTTAATCATCAACCATGTGAGTTGCGAAATGTTGTACCTTCATTAAATGTAACCATATTGCTACACTTAGAGGCGCCTCTCTTCTCTTTTATACTCAGCTGTGACGTGACATCGCTTGTATATCAAGTCAAAATTTATTTGAAAAATTTGGTCATCTTGCAAAACGCTCTCAAACCAAGTTTTTACTGGTCTTAAATTTAGTCGTTCACACTAATATAGGCTTAAACGTGAATTTTTATGGATTGATGCAAGCCTGCTAACTACAAGTTTCATATTTATTTGGGATGCATGTCTGGCCTCAGTTGACAACGTGACAAGATCTGAAAGCCTTTCCTCAGTCGTTGTGCGTAGGAATGATTTTATTAACTTTAGTGCAGAAAAGCTTCTTTAACGTGAGGCACTATTGACTGGCAAAACACAAGCCGGTAAAGTTCAATCAATGGAATAGAGTAAGAGCCGGTTCACACTGGAGCGGCGCGACTTGCAGGGCAAAGCAAGTCGCCCCGCTCGAGGCTACCTCAGCGCGGCTTGCAAGGAGACTTCTTTCCATAGAAGTCAATGCAAGTCGCGCTGAGGTCGCCCCGAAAATAGTGCAGGAACCTTTTTCTAAGTCGGAGCGACCTGAGTCGCTCCTATTAGAACGTTTCCATTGCACTGCATGGGGACGACTTGTCAGGCGACTTGAGTCGCCTGACAAGTCGCCTCAGTGTGAAACGGCTCTTAGGCTCCAGAAAGCTAGTGAACTCAAGAATTATGTCCACCTTAATGGCATTGGCATCTGATATTTTTTTTTCTGTGTAGGGTTAGCATTGCCTGCTTCAGCTCAATCTCCAAGTTTTCTATGTTGCAGGAGTAGAATTTGGCGATTGGTAGCAATTTCCCAAAATTAAGAAATTAATCAGATCGAGAATTCAGACACTGTACACATTTCATTATTTCCAGAGAATCATACAAAAAGCAAGATTTTAGCTCTGAAATTATTCTGTCAAGAACAACATACATGAACATTTTAATGAAATCATCTTTTTTGAGCAGTTGTTGTCGATGCCCTACAGTTTCCAAAATTACACTATTTCTTAATATGAGAGAAGGCCGGCGACCTTGCTTCTTGGATGGCGGTTCAGTAGAATCATCAGTTGGTACTGGTATTCCACAGTTGATGCTCAGTTGGATTGCTTATGCCCAGACAATTTCTATTGCTTCAGAATTAGCAGAGCCCTCAGGTCTCTGGATTGCACACTTCTTCAAGCTTTTGTATAATTGTTTGCACGAGAAGGACAGCTGATGACAAATCAATATCTTTGGCTTGTAACATGTTAGAGAGCGTCTGGGTCCTTTTTAGTATGCTCTAAAAAAAACAAGTGCCAGAATGAAGCCAAAATCAATGAACTGGTGAATGGATTTTGCCTCAACTACTCTCAGTATGGTTCCCTTCTGCCAACATATTGAGAGTTTCCAACAGAGGGTCAAGTGTTTTAAGAACAGCATTGCAGGCTGCATGTTGGCATGTCCACCTTCTGTCACTTAATTGTTTAAGCTGGATAGCTGGTTTGCTTGATGTTTCTTCTTGCACATTAGCAAACACTGAATGAACAACAGAAGTACTGCAAAACACATACAGCTTGTTGAGTTTCACAAAAAAATAATTTGCTGCCTTACATTCTTCACAGTGTCCACGATGACCAGGTTGAGGCGGTGACTCATGCAATGAATGTAAAGTGCATAAGGCACCTCCTTTTTAATGCATGCTTGCATGCCACTAAGCCGGCCACTCATTACAGAGGCTCCATCATAGCCTTGTCCAACACAATTATTTTTATCAATGCCTAGAGATGCTAGGGCCTGGAATATTGTATCCTGTTAGAGATTCAGCATAAAGGCTATCTGCTCAGTAGAATTGTAAGAACCATTAATGTACCATCTGATCGTGAAAAAATCAGATTATGACAGACAGTTGTTTTGATTTACATAGATCCTTTGTTTCATCTGCAATGATGGAAAAGGAACTTCCTTTAATGCTCTGTGTGGTGCCTTCTCTAACGAGCAGCCATAATTGAAAGTAGTTAATTTTGGATAGATGGATGTAGATATCTTGCATTCCTAGGTCCTGTAATTTTGTTTCTTACAACGCTGTCTTTTTTCTGCAATTAAATAGAGAATTTCACATATATTTCCATGGTTGACATGATCTGAGCTGTACCAATGCTCTCGCTGGGCAATTTTAGTCTTGGCTGTTAACAACAAAACCTGGGCAATTGTTTTTATGTAATGTCTATTTTCATTGACCTTTCGTGTGTGAGCTTTAGTTAGATCTTTCATGATCGATGTATCCTGGCTTACGCTTTTTTTTTAAATCCTCCCATCTGACATAAGAATCCTTGTGTGAAGCAGCTTCGAGTGCATTTTTCCAGTTTTGTACCCTATGTTGACAAACGGTACTTTTTTTAACATGCCAATGGAGATATTTTGATGTTGAAAAAAATTGACACGGGAAACAGTATGCTGCATTCTGGGACACAAAATATTCCAACCATTCAAACGATCAAAACCACTGTGGGCTGAATGACCTTGAGCGTGCTCCCATTTGTTTCTGTGGGTATTTGATTAATACGGGCTGTCTTGGCCCTTCACTAGCACACTGGCCAATATCATCTGGTCATTGTACCTTTGCTTTTTCCACGCTAGCAGATGTTTGTGCACTCTGTGGCTGTTCAGCTTCACTGAATTGCTCTTCATAAGCACTGTGTTGGATATTGCTTTGTGAGAAGGTGCTTGCATCTTCAACCTGCAATGAAGGTTCGTCATCATCTGATATTAATTCAGCAGTGTCATATTCAACTTCATCCTTGTCAAGCTCTTCACACTCCTCAATGGAATAAGACAGACCAGGCTGACTTTTTTCTTGTTGCTGCTCTTTTGAAATATCAGCCTTCTGGGTCTTAACATTTACCACTGAATAAAATGGACGAATGTTAATTTTTGAGTTTGATAGGAAATTTAATCTGCACAAAAAAAAACGCATGTTGTTCTTATGGAACATTTAAATAAGAAACAGCATTGTCGCACACCTTAATAAATCTCAGTATATGCATAAACCAATTTGTATATCATGCAAATGAGAAATAAATGCACACACTTTATATATCCTGACAACGGGTATCAAATGCATACAAATATACAATATTAAAGTGGAGTTCCAACCACATTTGGAACTTCCGCTGATCGGATTCCTCCCCCCCTCAGGTGTCACATTTGTGACCTTTTGGGGGGGAAGGGGGGAGAGGAGCATGGCTCCCTCCTCCTCGGTCCTCCCTTCTTGCTCTGCTACTGGCTGCCAGGTCAATAGCAGAGTGCAGCGCAGCGTAGCCTCGCGCATGTGCAGTAGGGCTCCCGGCCTAAAGCCGTAATGCTACACTGCTGGGCTCCTTACCCACAAAGGGCATCAAACGCATAAACATGAGATATTACAGGCAATGGGCATCAAACGCATAAACATGAAATATTTCTGACAGTGGCCAAACGCATAAACATTAAATATTCCTGACAATGGGCATCAAACTTTGATGCTCATAGTCAGAAATATTTCATGTTTATGCGTTTGATGGCCATTGTCAGGAATATTTTATGTTTATGCGTTTGATGCCCATTGTCAGGAATATTTTATGCTTATGCGTTTAATGCCCATTGTCAGGAATATTTCATGTTTATGCGTTTGATGCCCATTGTCAGGAATGTTTCATGTTTATGCGTTTGATCATCAAAAGCATAAACATGAAATATTCCTGACAATGGTCAAAACGCATAAACATGAAATATTGCTGACAATGGGCATCAAACGCATAAACAAGAAATATTCCTGACAATGGGCATCAAACGCATAAACATAACATATTCCTGACAATGGGCATCAAAACGCATAAACATGACATATTCCTGACAATGGGCATCAAACGCATAAACATGACATATTCCTGACAATGGGCATCAAGCACATAAATATGAAATAGTCCTGAAAATGGGCAAACGCATAAGCATAAAATATTTCCGACAATTGCCAAACGCATAAACATGAAATATTCCTAACAATGGGCACTTTGATGCCCATTGTCAGGAATATTTCATGTTTATGCGTTTGATGGCCATTCTCAGGAATATTTCATGTTTATGGGTTTGATGATCAAACACATAAACATGAAATATTCCTGAAAATGGGCAAATGCATAAACATAAAATATTACTGACAATGGGCATCAAACGCATAAGTGCCCATCAATGCAGCCTCACTGGTGACGAGTGTGACGAGCGCCACCGGTTACACAGAGTGGGGATCTCCCACTTACCTGGAGGTGGTCGGGTGGGTGATCTTGTTGGCTGCTCCTGTCTCCTCTCTCCTGGGGTCAAGGCAACTTCCCGTGTGTGGTGCTGGTGCCCTGTAACATCAGTCAGTACTGCAGACTCTTGTACTTGGCCATGGCCAGCAGAACCCACAATTCTGCAGCCAGCTCCCAGTAGGATTTACAGGCCATGGACACTGGAGCAGAGTAAATGAGGTGCATGGGGGGGGGGTTGATGGGATGATCATGTGGGGGTCACTTGGGTGTGTCAGGGTCTCTCACCTCAGCTTGTTGCTTGCTATAGGCCCAATCAGCAGCTGTAAGGTCCTCTCCTCCTCCTTGCATGACCTCCGCCTCCTCCAGTCCTGGGGGAGGTGGTCGATCTTCTTGGCTGCTCCTGTCTCCTCTCTCCTGGGCTTAAGGCAACTTCTGGTGTGTGATGCTGGTGCCCTGTAACAACAGTGTGTACAGCCAGTACTGCAGACTCCTGCTGGCCTGTAGGCCATGGCCAGCAGGACCCACAATTCTGCGGCCAGCTCCCAGCAGGGTTTACAGGCCATGGGCACTGGGGCAGAGTAAATGAGGTGCATGGGGGGGGGGAAATCGATGGGATGATCATGTGGGGGTCACTTGGGTGTGTCAGGGTCTCTCACCTCAGCTTGTTGCTTGCTATAGGCCCAATAAGCAGCATCCAGTCCTGGGGGGTGGTCGCTGGTCGGGTGGGTAATCCTTCTTGTTGGCTGCTCCTGTCTCCTCTCTCCTGGGGTCAAGTCCCTGACTAGTCAACTGTGGTGCTGCTGGACTGGTACCCTGTAACAACACAGTCAGTCAGTACCAGGGCCACGCCAGGCAGACTGGAGTCTCCTATCTCACGTCTCACCTCACGACTAGTCAACTTCTGGTGCGTGGTGCTGCTGGACTGGTGCCCTGTAACAACACAATCAGTCAGTACTGCAGCCAACAGCGGGCGGGGCACAACTCACACTGAATATACTCAGTGAACATTTAAAAGAAAAAAGGGTTTAGCTTTAGGAAAATCAGCAAATGAGTTACTACTCATCTCCCACACTCAGCAATGAAAAATGTGTAATTTTTAACACACGATTGCGTGGTCATGCGACGTTGTACCCAAACAAAATTGATGTCCCTTTTTCCCCCCCAAATAGAGCTTTCTTTTGGTGGTATTTGATCCCCTCTGCGTCACTTCTGATCACCGCTATAAAAAAATGTTTTTTTTTTCTTTTTGCAATGAATACATATCCAAAGAGAATATAAAAAAAGCAAATGTATTCATCAGTTTAGGCCGATATACATTCTTCGACATATTTGTGTTAAGAAAAAAAAAATCTCAATAAGCGTATATGAAAATTCATTTATGGCGTTTGTACAATTTTTTTTTTTTGCTAGTAATGGTGGCCATCTGCGATTTTTAATGGAACTGCAATATTGCGGCGGACACATTTTTGGGAGTATTGACATTTATATAGCGATCAGAGCTAAAAATAATCACTGATTACTGTATAAATGTCACTGGCAGTGAAGGGGTTAACCTACATGGGGCGATTAAGGGGTTAATTGTGTTCCCTAGGCATGTTCTAACTGTATGAGGGCTAGGCTGGCAGGGGCGTAAGAGATCTAACTGATCTAGATTACAGGGATCAGTAGATCTCTGTCATGCCACCTGTCAGAACGGGGAACCGCCGTGTTTACATCGGTGGTTCCCCGCTTTTCTTGTGTATCAAGCGATCGCGGGTCGTCGGCTGACATCAAGTCTGCCTAACCTGCAGTCCTGCTCAGTGGGCGTTCAGCAGGCACGAGAGCGCGCTGCTGACGCCTGCGCGAATCACCATTTATTAACAGCGATTTGGGCTAAGCTGCCACAGTGCAGCAGTAAAAGTACGTGTGTCAGTCGGGAACTGGTTAAACAAACAACCCAGGTATAGGATGGCATATTCATTAAATTATGCAAACTGCTCTTAATTTAGCTAAGTTGGAAAAATTCCCAATCTCTTCCTGTTTTCACAGAAACAGAAAATGGAGTTAGGCCCCTTGCACACTGAGCCGTTTTTCAGGCACTTTTGCGCTAAAAATAACGATTGTAAAGCACCTGAAAAATGTGTCTCGATGCACCCCAGTGTGAAAGCCCGATTTCTTTCACACGGAGGCGGTGTGCATGTAGGACGGTAAGAAAAGTCCTGCAAGCAGCATCTTTGGGACAGTGTGATGAGCGGTGTATACACCCCTCCTGCACCGCCCCTCCATTGAAATCAATGGGCAGCATTTCCGCAGCGAGTGAACACCATTTTGGAAGCGCTGTGCACTGGCACTTTTAACCCCTTGTTGGGGGTTAAAAGCGCTGCGCTGCTGAATGCATAAGGCTGCACCAAAGCCAGAGGCCAGCCACGTGTGTCCACTCAGTCACTACTAGTAGTAGTCTCATCTGTCCAGGGACCAGGGCAAGGGGCCACACCAAGCAGGCTGGTCTGGTGTCTCCAACTCCAAACTATCTTACAGTCACTGTCTGCTCTGTCTCCAAAGATTATTTTAATCACTCCGTACAGTGTTGCGTTTTCTTACACTGTCGCCACCGCCACAAGGCAGGCAGTACACACAGGCTGGCTCTGGCTGCAGTGCGCGTGCTGCTCTGCTCTCCTCAGACAGACTGACTCCACCCACCGGGACTCGAGTCAGAGGCGCTTGCACAGCAAGCCAAGAGGGGAGGGCAGGTGGGAGGCGGAGCTAGCAAACAGTGTCTGCTCTGTGAGTGACAGTCGGACTCACTGTAGTGCATACACAGGCGCCGCCACGGAGATGGGACTACAACTCCCATAAATAACAGTGGCCAAGCCATGGCCGTCACGTGAGTCAGACTCTGTCAGCTGAACTTGGAGCCTAAGCAGCGTCAGTGTTGGGGCAGCGGCGGCAGCATTGTGTGGAGTGAATACAAATGGGATCAATTGGGGGGCACACAATAAAATTGGGGGGTCTTGGCCCTAGGAGGCTCCAGCATAGTGACACCCCTGGTCTCTTTGCTGGAGTGGAAGTTGTCTAATTGCTGGATTGGGGGTTGTCTCTTTGCTGGACTGGGGGTTGTCTCTTTGCAGGAATGGGGGTTGTCCCTTTGCTGGACTGGGGGTTGTCCCTTTGCTGGACTGTGGGTTGTCCCTTTGCAGGACTGGGGGTTGCCCCTTCGCGGGACTGGGGTTGTCTCTTTGCTCGACTGAGGCAGTCTCTTTGCCCGACTGAGGCAGTCTCTTTGCTGGACTGGGAGTTGTCTCTCTGCTGGAATGGGGGTTGACTGTTTGCTGAACTGGGGGTTGTCTCTTTGCTGGACTGCGGGTTGTCTCTTTGCTGGAGTGGAGCAGTCTCTTTGCTGGACTAGGGGCAGTCTGTTTGCTGGACTGGGGCAGTCTCTTTGCTGGACTGGGGGTTCTCTCTTTGCTGGACTGGGGGTCGTCTCTTTGCTGGACTAAGGGCAGTCTCTTTTCTGGACTGGGGGAGTCTCTTTGCTGGATTGGGGCAGTCTCTTTACTGGAGTGGGGGTTGTCTCTTTGCTGGACTGGGGGTTGTCTCTTTGCTGGACTGGGGGATGTCTCTTTGCTGGACTGGGGGTTGTCTCTTTGCCTGAAAGTAGCAGTCTCTTTCATGGACTAGTGCCAGCCTCTTTGCTGGACAGGGGCAGTCTCCTTTGCTGGACTGGGGGTTGTCTCTTTGCTGGACTGGGGGTTGTCTCTTTGCTGGACTGGGGCAGTCTCTTTGCTGGACTGGGGATTGTCTCTTTGCTGTACTGGGGATTGTCTCTTTGCTGCTGTACTGGGGATTGTCTGTTTGCTGGACTAGGCACAGTCTCTTTGCTGGACTGGGGATCCCCAGTCCAGCAAAGAGACAGCCCCCAGTCCAGCAAAGAGACAA